>VUYV01000050.1:4384259-4513320 GCA_008711295.1 Anarhynchus alexandrinus | reverse complement strand
CCCTCAGCCTCCTCTTCTCCAGGCTAAACAACCCCAGATCCCTCAGTCGTTCCTCATAAGGTTTGTCCTCCAGACCCCTCACCAGCTTAGTAGCCCTTCTCTGGACACGCTCCAACACCTCAATGTCCTTCTTGTAGTGAGGTGCCCAAAAGTAGCTTGACTACCTTAATCCATGGCTCGTGGAAGTCAGTGGGTCTCTGACTGAGAGTGGGATTAGAGCCTACGAGATCCATTGGTAAAGAAGAAATCCTGTCCAAACTAAAGCCAATGGTTAATGAGTTCAAAAAAACAGGATGCCACTGTGTTTCCTGATCACTAAGTCCTAAACCTTCTTCAGGGAAAAATTCCTACTCAGATTGAGATCAAATGAACTTCAAGGATTCTAAAAAATAAAAAAGTTCTGCTATTTGATGGAAATGCTCTATTCCCATCTTTATTTAGCATCTGATACTTCCGACCAAAGGCTGCCACTCTAATCCATTGAATTTTCAACAAAAACTGAAGATCAGAGACATTTAGAAGATTGTAAACTCTCCTGTTTATTTCTCTGTCACACCCCACTAGCCCTACAAGTTTCTAAGAAATCCTCCTTGTTCCAAGACTTTCTGCACACAGTGCAGACAGGAATCCCATTTTATTGTAAATAACTGGGGCAGCAGCAGCAATTTATGATTCTGAAAATACCCTCCCTAACCACTAAATCTCCGTTTATTTTATATATATTTCCAGAAGGTAGAACTCTTTGCTGTGCACAAGACTGTAAAAGAAGAAAATTCTGCTTTTTCCCTTCCTTCTTTTTGCTCCCAATTTTGTAACAAATGCAGAAGAGATTTACTTGGGAAAAGTAAGCTCCACTCCTCTCCTGAGCAGCCATGAGCAGCAATGGTAGTGCGTGGTCTTTTTCATTTACCCACCTCCTCCTCACACATTTCACCATTGCATATGGCTCAAAGAAACTGGTATTTATCCTTGATACAATCTGACATGGCCACATCAGGGTGATGAAGGCTCGTATTCCATTTTAAGATCTTGCAAAGGTATGCATTTTGGGACACCAGAGAAGCTGACTAATCTAGGAAGAAATGTATAGGGTTTTTCTCCTTTTCACCTAATATTAAACTGAAGTAAGCATTATTTATTTACACATTCAGCTGTTCATCCCTTACACTGAAACAATGATATGTCTTAGATTGCCAGTGTGTTCAGCCTTGTACTTTTTAACAAACGTAAGATGGTGACGATCATACCATTTTCATTTGCTGCTTTGTCATATAACATTGTTTATATTATTGCAAAACAACAGTGACATCCAAAGGCACAAAAGCCTAATCAGAAGTATTCATTATCCACGGCAATGTGTTCAAAATCTGAGTTCCTCAGGTTTTCAGCAACTTTGAGTCTTTGCAAGTCTATGAATTTTAGAAGTGTAATTAATATGGAAGGGGTGCATGTAAATGTTTTATTTTAAATCTGTCCCCACACAGCCTTACACTGATCAACATTTGTTGGATTACGATTAGCTGAGACAATGGCATACAGGGCCACTATGTCCTGTCATTGATAGATGTCATTGATAAGGCTTTGTGTGAAAACTTTTGGCTCCAGATACCTTATTGCAGTATTTTTGTTGAAAAGAGAAGAACCAAAATCAAAAGAATTTCAGATACTTCCAACTGAGGCACAAGAATACTTAAAATTACATACAGTTAGAGACTTTCTTGGAGAATCAATACTGTTAATGTACAGTAGGTTGCTAAAAGCACACCTACCAGGTCAGCGTGCCAGGGTATTAGCCAGACTTCGCTGCATTATTTCACCTCTGGGTCATGAAAGTGAAATTGTGAATCCAGTCCAACCCACTAGAAGCAGTGACCAGCTTCAGCGCACATTGACATGCACAGCAAATGGCTCGTTTCCACCCAGAGTGAGTGTTTGTAATGAGGCTGGAAGCTCACTGAAACCTGAGCGCTGAGAGCTTTGCCTGAAAAAGGACTCCAGGACTGACAGATTGACTTTGTTTCTAATTTTTTTATATTTTAATATGCCAAATGAGTCACAGAAGGTATAAATATATATGTAGTCCCAAAGAAAAAATAAAATATCCACAGCATTTACAATTACTGTAATCTTAGAAAAGCTCAAGTCTCAAAGCACTGCACTTATTGACCAGCTCCTCTGCTGGCGTGAATCACAATAGCTCCGTTTATTTCAGTGGAGCTCTGTGAGGTTACATCAGCTGAGGACTGGGTCTTATTGGTCTCCTTCTTAACGTTCCTGTCATTCCCAAATGGACGTAAGTGCTACATCATTTTTCAACTTTTTAGCTCCTCACATATGTTGAACCCGTGCTTGCAATATGAAGATAATTGCATATATTTACCATTTCTGTCTATAACATTGGAGGAAAAGGCAGGTCTGTTTAACTCTACACACTCATTTCTTCGTCAGGGAAGAGTATTTTAAAAGATGCCTTTTAAGCTATCTTTTTATACACTGAAGGAAATGGCTATTGTAATAACCACAGTACCAATTTATCTTTCAATAGAAATTTTCTCCTGGAGTAGTTTCTGGTTGTAAATAATACATGCGAGTAGTCCATTTTAGGGGGTTATCTTCCTTCCCTACCAATACAGATCTCACATAACATTTTGCCCAGGATTTCATTCAAGGGAATAAAGTTTTTTGAGGAAAACACTGTTCAGTTCTCTCTGTGTCAGACAGGCAGTTGACATACCAGTGAACTGTTTACAAAAAAGAATGCTGCATCCTGTATCCAGCTGACAGACTCCTGCAGTTGGTAATTTATTAGTTATTCTTGCTATGAAAGAATATGCACATAATCTCGTTCATTTTTGTATAAAAGACAGAATAATTATAATTCTTTTATTTGTGATCACACAACTGACAGTTCTAGTCATATAATATAAAAACCATTTACTGATACTCATGTGTGAAATGCTACTGTACAAATAAGAATCTTTCCCTTTGACCACTGAATGATGATCAGTTGGCCTAAATTAATCTTTTTTATTATTATTTATGACAGTATGTCTCTTTCTGAATTCAAAAATTCTGAATTTCCGGAACTAGCAAAAATTCTTTTTAAACACTAAAAAATGGACTTACAATATTAGTTATATATCATGGTTGAAAAGGAAGACAAAACTGGGGTAGAAAAATCCTTGAATACATTTACCAGTGATGGAGAAAGGGGTTTATGGATAAACATATTCTACCTCCAGAACTAGATGCTCAGCTAGCGTAAATCAGCAATGGCACATCCCTTATTTTTCCTGAGCTAAGGATCTAGCCCATATGCTCTACTACTACATAAAAATGTTTTTGATCCTAATACAAGAAAGAAACAATATTTGCACTCATTTTATAAATTGAAATAAGGTGGGGGGGGAGGCGGAGGACGTTAAATAGTATGGCCAAGGTTGCACAAAAACTATCCAGATCAAGGCTGTCTGCACAGTTTGCTTGTGCCTATAACAATATTGCCCTCGCTAAAGTCACTGTATTAACATTTTCAAAGTAGGTTGAACTTGGATTAAGCACCAAGGACTAACCTCTTATTATCACAGGTAGGTACCTACTATGTATTTAACATGCACGGCAACTAAAAATGAAAGAAATGCATCTCAACATATTTGTGGATATGAAAAATGTTTCCTCCAAAAATATCAAGTTGAACTTATCCTCTGATTACCATCATGTCACAGATGGGCAGAGGGGGCACAGAGAAGTAAAGGACTTTTTTCAAAATTGTACAACAGATCATCTATCATCATGGTCCTTTCTGGTTTAAGGTCTGTATTCCTGTGAATCCATGGCAGAGATAATATTATAAAGGAGGGTCCACGTGGTGCTGCACACACCTGTAGCCCCTACTTTAACTAGCAATCACCAACTATCTTCCATATATGTTAACTATAAAATAAAAGAAGGTGATGCCTTGCAAATACAACAACACATTACTTTGACTTCTGTCCCTAAATAGACATCTGGATAGGGACGCACAACACATCACTAGAGAAAATTTGTTGCTTGGCAAAGGCATGACCATCCAGTCCCAGACAGAACAAGTGCACCAGTTTCAGACCAGCACAGCCTGGGCAGGTGGATGCAGAGTACATTGCTCTTCAGTCGTGCCCCCCAACGATCCTGCAATCTCTTTGTCATGGTTTCAGTTGGGATAGAGTTAACCTTTTTATTAGCAGCTGGTATAGTGCTATGTTTTGGATTTGGGATCAGAAATGGTGTTGATAGCGCACTGGTATTTTTAGTTGTTGCTAAGCTCTCAAGGCCTTTTCTGCTCCTCATCCCACCCCACCAGTGAGCAGGTTGGGAGTGCACAAGAAGTTGGGAGGAAACACAACTGGGACAGCTGACCCCAACTGACCAGAGGTATATTCCATACCATATGACGTCATGCTCAGTATATATAAAGCTGGGGGAAGAAGAAGGAAGGAAAGGACGTTTGGAGTTACGGCGTCTTATCCTCCCAAGTAACCATTACACATGATGGAGCCCTGCCGATGGCTGAACACCTGCCTGCTGATGGGAAGTAGTGAACGAATTCCCCTGTTTTGCTTTGCTTGCATGCACAGTTTTTCCTTTACTTATTAAACTGTCTTTATCTCATCCCATGAGTTTTCTCACTTTTACTTTTCTGATTCTCTCCTCAATCCCAACCAGGGGGAGTGAGCGAGCGGCTGTGTGGTCCTATCTGCTGACTGGGGTTAAACCACGACACTCTTCTAGACACTACTGGGCAAGTCATCTTTGGGAATACTTTTTAACCTACTCTAAGTGGAACATGTGTATGTGACAAAACCCCCAACTTTGCAAATGGTTCTATGGATTCCATTAGTAGAGAAGTTGAGGCTTCTTTGGTCTGTCTTCCGATTTCTGAGGTGTTCTTTTTAAGAATGGTTCACAACAATAGATTAATGTGGAATTAAAATAGAAGATACATAGGCTTTGCACCATATTCCTTACATGCACTGAAGTCAGTTGTAATCTACTGATCTCCAATTTGCATGTGATTAAGCTTCAGGAGTGTTCCCTGTCTGCCTATGCTGTATCTCTTTCTTCAGTGCCTATTGCCAGGCATTTTTCATAACTGATAGTGGCTTATCACTATCAAAAAGCAGCTCAAAGTCCTTAGAAAAATCTTCAGCTTAGCAACCATCCTTTTGAAATTGTAAATCATACCTGTTTTCCTTCATCTTTATAGCTATTAATAGGCATACTTTTCATGACAACAGGATTTGTTTGCGGGGTTATGAGATATCATCTGCTCCTTCTCTTTCCTTCTCTCTTAAGCTGTAATTTTCTGTCACATCATAACAGGTTGTCCTAGAAATAGCTTGTCACAAAATGAAAGATTTGTTGCTACTGGAAGAGCAGAAACAGCTGTAAAAGAGCAAAAGTTAGATTTCAGCCAAATGTTCTTTAAACAAATGAATAGGAAAAAAGACGACCCTAAACAAAGCTTGCTTAAGCTGTTTTGTTTCTCCAGACAGTCTTTGCAAAGTCTGGGAAGATAAGAAGAGTCCTACAAATGGCTGTAGCTTCAAATAGATTGTGTGGGTGGATAAATATAGGGGAGCACAGTGAGTGATGGAAATAGGATGGGCTTGGGTCTGTACTCAGAAGGAAAACAGATTTATTTTTCTAGCAGAAAGCAATTTCCATAAATAAATAGGATGGCTCATCATTACCTGCTTTAAGCATAATTAGGCTAAATATACTTCCAGCAGTCAAAACAAAAAAGAGATCTCAGTTAAGTCTTCCTTTTCTCTGAAAAGGCTCTGCTGCGTTCAGTTGGTGTCAGGCATGAGGACGGGAGCGGAGCAGGGTCCAGCTACCACTCTCTGATGTTCGGTCTGTCTTTGGTCCATGGTGTAGGGGACAGAAACATGGCAGCTATTTCCATGGGTGCTCTCATCCCCAGCGTTATTCTGCCACGAGGACATGCCATAAGGCTCCATGCTATAGCCTTGATCAAATATCCCAGCATGTGCCCATTAGTGGTCCCAGTCGGGGGAGCGGGCAGACCCATAGCCCACCAGCTCTGTGTCCATGTGTGCGTATGTGTGTGTACGCAAGACCCTCATGTGCGAGGGACATCCCCAAAACAGCAGTGACAGAGAGCCCCTCTTTCTTCTGTACTGTATGAGCAGAGCAATGGGTCGAAACTAGAGCTCGGTGTACACAGCACACAGAAGTCTGTTCAGATTTTTGCAGTTGAGCACCTCAGGGGAGAAACAAACCCATTTTTCTCAGTTACTCAAAAGTCAAATGATTACAGCTAGTGAAATTGGAAGCATGGTCAAAGCCTTCTAGCAGAAAGACAACTGAAGCCTGTAAATATTTCCAAGAAGGTGCATTTTTAATCAATATACTGTGTGCAGCAGTATTTGGTTTTCCAGTAGTATTTACTCAACTTTACACAGAAAGTGAACTCAATCAACACAAACAATAAATAGCTGATATTTCAGTTATACTTAGTGTGTACAAACGGAAATAAGCTTCTGATGTTGCCTCTGGACTTAAAACCTAGTTTTATTCATTATCTTCAGTAAGAGGTTTCATTTTTTAATCTTCTGAATAATTATTATAATTGTGGCTATGCCGATAATTTCTGGCCTGTTGTCCCACCCATAAAAGCCATTGTTAAGCACTGCAGATATATGCTAAAATATTCCACAAGATTATGAGAAGAAAAATTATTATAATTTTGATTTACTTGTTCCAAAGTAAACATCTGTAAACTAATTACAAGATACACCTTTTTTACAGATTCTATGACTGGAAAAGACTCACTGATTACCAGTTTTGTCTTCAGTTCTATTTGATGAATCACATTTAATTACAACATAATTAGGTAGCACCTCTGGAAAAATATGCCATGTAATGGTTATAAAGAATGAAAAGAAGTGATCATACTGTAATTTCAAAATACATCATGGCAATTCTTTTCATTAAATTTCTGTGCAAAGCATGTCACTTATCTTAATTGTTAGTGTCAATACCATAGTCCTAATATTATACTTTTCAAAAAACTAATTTCAATCCCAAAGTAAAGTCTGTGTTTATTTTAGAAATCATCTCAGACCCATTTAACTTCAAACACTCAAGGAATCCCATTAGACTATTAAATATAAGAAAAACAGAAAATTCTCTGCTTTCTAGAAGCTTTAGACAACATCAAAGTCCTCTAGCATAATCCTGATTTAAAACAATGCATTATGCGGGTTTGCAGATCTGTTTTAGTCTCTAGCGAACAGAAACACTGCTAAAAACACCTACATTTACGTTATTGCAGCTTCCAGTGACTTGAAGCAGGATCAGGGCCCCTTATGGTTGAAACGTATCAGCATTTAAAGAAAAGTGAAAACCAAAAAGTCCTTGCAGGATTTATGCAGGAAGGAAACAAAGGAGCAAGGAGGATTTATGAGGCAGAAATCTCAACACAGCTTTTCTTCTTGACCTGGTGACTAGGTAGTGAATGTCGCAACAATACTTGTGTGTAGTCCAGTAACCCCATCTTCAGAGGAGCAACCTCCTCTGGATCAGCTAGGTTCATCCCTGGCTATAAAGTAACTTGCGTATTGGCAAGTGAGCAGCCTTTTCACTTGGGATGCATTATGTAGGCAGTCCTCCATCAGCCTGGTGCCACACATGCTGAGATCTGCTGTAGGGATTCACATTACACAGGTTCTCTGGAGCACTCTGGTCAGTCTTAAGAATCTTGATATGGGCCTGAGTCATCGCTTTGTCACTCAGACTTTACCCAGTTTTATTTTGCAAAAGCTGATTAGGAATGAGGGCTGTCTAGAGATTTTTCATGTCATGCTGGATCCTTCAGCAACATCCAGAGTGCTGGGTCAGGCTGAGGGAGTCATCAAGAAAATATCCTCAGTTACCAAAACAGACTTTAGTATGCCCTTATTCTGCATACTGTTTTAATGGTCCTGTTATTTGACTACCTGCCAACAGTGACCTTTGAGAGGTGACGAGTCAGTCCTAAAACAGTCACGACTTGGATTAAAAACCACTGAGTCTTAAAACTGCATATTGAGCCTCAGTTTATTTGCCCACTGGATTTTTAGATTTGGCATCTTTACATGTTCCCCTAGCTCAAAAAGCTAACCACAGAGAAAGTTTTGATGGCTTTTTTTTTGTATTTTCTGGTGGTTTTTTTAGTAGAAGCTTGATTTCTTCCATAGCACAGGACACCCTGAGGCACATTTCTGGGTAAACATGCCAGATGCTTTAAAGCGTGGTAGCAGTCCTGGAGGTTACCAATGTTGCAGGTTCTTCAAGGAAGAAGTTGCTGAACACTCACTCTCCCTGGCATGAAATATTTCTTTCTGTGGTGGTTTCTATACAGAGAGTGGTTGGGGTAATGGAAGAGGCTGCACCACGTTGCTGCCTGTGCAGCTGTCGGGAGAGCTGAGAACCTCCCAGATAGCTCCTGTGAAAAGCTCCTGTGCCAAAAACGTGCTGTCTTCTCTCCCCATCTACAGTTCCTAGAGAAGAAACTCTCAAAACCAGGGCTTTTGGGGCTAATGGGTGCTGCTGTTTTGCCAGGTTTCTGGGATACCTTGGACTGATGCAGTGAAGATATTTTTGAAGAGAAAGACTTTCAAAGGAAGAGGTGGCTGTGCGTGGGCACCGGGTCCGCAGTGTAGTTACACAAGGAAATAAACTCAAGGCCACATATTCCAACTAAATGTGAAACTGCTCTTCCAGCTGTAGCCTAAAGGAAAAATAACTTAAGAAATGAAAGGATTACAATTGTTTTTTTCTTTTCCTGCTGTGCAATTCACAGTACGAGCTGGTGCCGGCAGGTCACCCAGTGCCAAGGACCACGGCTGACCCTCTGTGACCATAGCTATGCATCTCTCACAAGGGCTGGCCCACAGTATTATTTTCCATAAACTCCCAGGTCCTGAAAAAATGCCTAAAGATTGCCTACCTGTCACATGGAGCACAAAATAAAGAAATGTTGTTATGGGCTTTTGGATAAGTTTAAACGCATTAAAATTGTAAAGGTTCTTAGATGTAAAAACAGTAAGAAGAAAACCAGGCATGTGTAATACTAAAATTTTATGGCGTTACAAGAAACTCAGTAGTAGGTTGACTTTAAGTACCTTAGGCTCAAGTGAACATAAATGTGTGGTTTATCTTTTGCAATTGCCTGTGTTTTTAGTACCGTTTTGTTTAAAACATTTTATTGTTATTTGTTGTTATTGTTAAACTTCTGTCTGAGAAATGCTATCCAAAAATCCCAAAATGTTAAAATTCAGTATGATGTTCGACTGAGAGCATAAAAGAGTCAATTTTGACTACGAAATTGTATTTTTCAAGCTTTCATCACAGATAAATAATGCTATCAGGGAAGAGAGAATATAGAATTGTTAAAATTTTTCAATAAAATTATTTTTTCTTTCTTTCTCATGTGCCAAATCAATGGAAATTTTCTGATGTCATCACAGAAATTAAGATGAAATTATACTGGCAGGTAACTCCAAGATAAAATGCTGAGATCTATATAGCATGGCATATAATTACAGTAGAGGAAGGGAATGATCACATCCATGAAAAAGAAATATAAGCTGCTTTAGAGAATTAAGTAACTTCAGCCCCAGTAAGTTCAGTACATTTCTCATCAGCGTTAATAAGAGTTATACCTGCTCAGAGTATAAGTAAATTTAAACAAGTTACTTTTATCCTTCTCAATCCAGGAAGATGATTTTAGGAAATGAAGGATAAAGATTGCTAAGATATTTGTCTTAGAATGAAGATGGCTACCTTGTCCTTGTGCAAAACCCATTAATACCCTTTCCCTTCTACCAAGTCAAATGTTTGTGAATGGCTACTCCTTGTTCCAGCATAATTGGCAGAATAATATTATAGTATAGTATAGTATAGAGTTGGGTTTAAATAAGAAGAAGGTAGTGAGCTTTCAAATCTGTCTGCAAAATATTTTGGTCTGAAACAAAACAAGCTTGGAATGAACAAAGCAATTTTAGAAGGTAGTATGCCATCATTTTGGGAAGACAAGCCCCACTGACCTTATGAGATTGTTCTGAAGCAGTATCTTGCATTTCACATTTTGCACCACCTCCAGGTCTATATTCATTAGACCTCTGTCCTTCATTAACAGCTTTTCAGTATCTTGGTCTGAGTTCTCATCTCTTTGTTTGTTATCATAGCACACATAATTCTAGTCAGATTTACCACAGTTGGGAAAACAATGGTTATTCAGAGTTCATAATCATGCTGGTGCCAGCTAACTCTTCCATTCCATTTAAATGGCATTTGCCCTTCTCATGATTACTTCTGCCAATAGCTTAAAAATAATAAATTCTACTTCTTATTAACAAAATCACCACCAAGCATAAAAGTTTCAAACTACATTACAACAGACTCCTATTCTCTCTTCAGTTTTAGCAACTTCAGCATAAAATAGATGTTCAAGAAAACACCATACACACCATACCTAAGAACTGAGAGGTAAATACAGAGTTCTGGGCCCGATTTCTCCCAGGTGGAAAAAAAGCAGTGCCAGTGTTTTAGCTTTGTGGCTGTGTTCTTCAAAAGCTTTCTATTCTAAACCGCTAGCTCTTTATGAGTCATATTAATCCCTGCTGCAACTTCTGTGTAGACACAAAGAAAAATCCTGTCGTGCAAAAATCACATTCAATCAGATCCTCTGCTGCAGGTGTTAAATATACAGTATGACGTAAACCAGTGGCAATCTATGTAGAGCAATATGCGTTCCCAGAGTAAGAATTTAAAATAAAGATGTCCTGGTTTAGGTTCAGGTAAGTAGCAAGTATAACAGGAAATAAAATGGCCAGGTAGTGCTTAACAGCATGTACCCTAAAGAACTGCTTACAACTTAGAATGAAATTTTAATGGGTTAAAGGTTAATTGGAAAACCTACCTTTTCTATCTAACCTTCCAAATGTAATTAAATATCACAAAACCAGCAAAGACTCAGTATGCTTTGTTAAAGCAACACTAGCCTGATGAAAATGAATAGTTCTTGAGCTCAGTTCTGCTTTCATTTTTCTGAAGTAACTCTTCTGTAGCCAGTTATCTCTCACTATCAGTAAAATCTCTTCCTTTTTCTGAAAGCTCCCAGTTATATCACTCAACCTGTCTTTATAAGAAAAGAGTTGAGCCTGCCCCAAGCTGGGAATTCAAACCTGTCTATCTGCATCTGGAAGTAAACTGGAATGGGAATCATTTTTGCAGTATGCCTTGGGTCCTAAGAGGAAAGAAAGGAGCAGTACTATTCACCACCAAAGCTGCAGTGTTCCCAATCTCTATAAGATGAGGAAAATGAACTTGCAGCATCTAGAAGACGTATCTTTCTTTCAGTCTTTATTTGCCTGGGATTTAATAAAGCCATGCTGAAGATTGAAGTTCTGTGATTTGGGGGATTTAGAGACTTAAAACTGATTTTTTTTTTTTAAATACTCTATTTAAGTACATAATAATATAATATAGAAAGAAGTTGCAACAGGGATAAAAAAAATAAAAACAAAAATCAAAAATTTAATTCCAAAAATAGCAAATAGTGAATGTTACAACAATGCATGAGTATTTTAGTTTGTTCAAATTCTCCAAAACCAAAAAATCTGGTGAGTTTTTTTAGTGTGTTCCACATTTAATTAATCTGGCTTTTTAATTTGCCAGAGCTTTGTTTTTCCACAAAGAAGGTTCAATCAAAGTATTTACCACCCAGTTTTAGCATCATCTTGGAACTAAATTGCAATTTTTCTGTGACCAAATAAAGTACATCAGGATTTTTATTTGCCTCTAGCATTAACCTTGCAAATACTTCTGTGCAGCTTTTACAGTCACATTCCAATTTCTAGTTCTCTCCATTTCAAAGCCCTGGAGAAGAAGTAACTTCCAGTAACCATTTACACCAGGGCAGAGCGACGTCCGTATTGCTGTGATGACTGTGAAGTTAGAGGAAGGACCGAGCCAAAGGTCCACTCCAAACCTCAGTCCATTTTAGTTGTTCCCAATCTACCACATTTGGAGAGTAACTGTGCAGCAGAAACTATCATCGCTTGCACTCTAGATAATTATCAAATAGGGCCTATATCTTGTATTTCTCTTCTCCGTTCCTCTGAATGCGAATGAGAGTCACACTTTGATCTCCAAAGCTGTGGAGGAGAAATTGAAGGAGTCAGAGCAGCAGCATACCTGTGGGTATAGAAAAATCTGATATCTACAGAAAAGTAAATTAAACAAGGCAGCACCATTCTATGACACTGAAATCAAATGCCATGGACCAGTTCATGTCCATACTACTAAATTCCTTTCCCCTCCCAAATAGCATGGCCTCACCCAGATTGCCCGTTAGGACAGGACCTTTTTGCTAACACCTGAGCAAGACCCCAGCATGGGCTGAGAGACAGCTGGTGAGGGCAAAACCACCCCAGGGACCACTGTGACAAGTCACCGCTGTAGCTGGTCAGGTTCCAGGCCTGAGGAACATTTTCTGCCACCATTTGACGTACTCGTTATGGATACAGTGATAGCAGCATCCAGCAAGGCAAGAACAGCTTCAAATTAGCAAGGAGGCAGCCAGACACCTGTTTTGACAAAAGGTTAAGCAAAATGCATTAGCAAGCAAGCTCTGGAACCACAAGGCTGCTGCAGGTCCACAGCCAGGTCACAGCATAGGACAATTTGTTGTAAGTTGTCCACAAAAGGAAGTTTAGCTGAATTCATCCAGTTTTGGTTTTCCCCATGTTCAGTGTAACTTACACAGATATACACGCATCCTTTAAACCATTCAGGAACTACCTTTTCAACTTTAGAAAGAAATTGTATGCTTTGCTGCCCACTCATTTCACTAAGCTTCTCACCAGTGAAAAACTGTAGAGAAATTTTTAAAAAGCATTTCCACTACAAGGAGTCTTGGAAGTATGCTGGAGCCTTTCCCTCTGCCATCCCATCTCTATTCATGATTTTAACCATACACTTAATGAGACCGAGATTCACCTCAAAAATTCCCCTCACAGCTATCAAGCATTCCTTGCTTCTTTTCCTTAAGCTCATCTGAATTCTCCGTGTAGCACCATTTCTGCAGTGAAGTTCCCTCATGACATGCTGAGTCTCTGATTGACGGGCAGCACACACACGCCAAGCAGAATGTCAAAGAACATGACATGATAAAACCAAACATAGCTTAATACAGTTATGATAATGCCAAACTGCTTAAAATTCTCTGTACCTTTGACAGACTAGCCGTGTATTGTACGTCTTTCAAAGCTGTGCATCTGCCTAGAAAAACCTAGCTTCTCCTGCCCTTAAAGGAGATAAATACCGTTTGCATTTTAGAGCAGGTTTAAACTAAAGCTAAGTAAATTGCTTTTTGTTGATGAGAGTAAGATCATAGAATCATAGAATCACAGAATTGTTAAGGTTGGAAGGGACCTTTAAGATCATCAAGTCCAACCATTAACCTCCCCTGACACAACTTGAACCCCTTTCCTCTTGTTCTATCACTTGTCACCAGGGAGACGAGGTCAGCCCCCACCTCTTTACAACCTCCTTTCAGGTAGTTGTAGAGGGTGATAAGGTCTCCCCTCAGCCTCCTCTTCTCCAGGCTAAACAACCCCAGATCCCTCAGTCGTTCCTCATAAGACTTGTCCTCCAAACCCCTCACCAGCTTTGTAGCCCTTCTCTGGACACCCTCCAACACCTCAATGTCCTTCTTGTAGTGAGGGG
Source organism: Anarhynchus alexandrinus (assembly GCA_008711295.1). NCBI lineage: Eukaryota > Metazoa > Chordata > Aves > Charadriiformes > Charadriidae > Anarhynchus > Anarhynchus alexandrinus. The sequence goes on along the minus strand of VUYV01000050.1, from coordinate 4,499,544 downwards.
CCCAAAACTGAACACAGTACTTGAGGTGGGGCCTCACCAGTGCTGAGTACAGGGGCATGATCACTTCCCTAGTCCTGCTGATGTTTATTGTGATCTTTCAGATTTACAAGCTTGTATTTCACTGCATACCTAATGTGCGACATGAGGCTACCTGACTTAAATAGCACTCTTGTCAAAGCTTTTTAAATGGTAAAGACCTGACTTACAAATATTTTCACAGTTGAAATCTGCAAGATAAGGTTACCTGTAGCCATATTTGCAGACAATAGCTTCAGAAAAAATGAACTAATTATTTCCTAGAAGATTATTCTTCAAAACTTGATTGTAGAAGTAACCATTTCAGACTTTCCCGTCATTCAAGCAAGGAGAAGGCAACTAAAAGATGACTTCAGCAGGGAGCACAAAACTAAAATTCCTAAACAACTCACAGACTAAAAATTTTTCACTCAAGCAAATATGTGTTTGTTTCCAAAGACAAGTATGTCGGGAAAGTTTAGCAGTCATTCATAGCCGCAACTTTGAATGCTGCTACATAAATGACTTTCCTACACAGAGAAGCTATCGTGCAGCACAAAGGGCATGAATCCACAGCATGTTTGTTACTCCTACCACTCTTCCGTGGAAACATCTGAGTTGACACTAAAGCCACAGAGTGCACCACTAAATGAAACAGGGCCACAGCCCAATTTAGCATCCTTATGGCCCTAAGATGCACCTAATATGGGAGTAGGGGAGCTTTCTCATTCCGAAGTGTCTGAAATAAAGCCTGTGCTTCAGCCCATCAAAGAGGTGCCTTGCAGTGTGAAAACACGTGGCATGCCTGGCAGTGTGCCGCGAAGACATGCGAGCAGTTTGGGAAGGCAAAGCCTGCTGAGAGAGCACTGGAGGTGTTCATGGCAGGAGCCAAACCCAATACTGCTGTTGGGCATGGTGTCTCCTGTCCTCTGAGCCGTACCCAAAAAACACCTTAGAAAGTGCCAGCCAGCACAGAATAAAACATTTAGGGTGGCATTAACAGTCTGAATGGTCAGAAGACCAATGTTTGAAATAACTCCCTATCTCTCTTTTATTTAGCAGTACAGAAAGAAGCTGAGAATTCAAGAGTTCATTGGCCTTTGCAGAAAAAATGAGCACAAAGGCCTTCTCCTGCTACCCATGCACACCAGCTGCAGGAGGGGCAACCAGCCTACTATCAGCACCTTGACAAGGTTTGAGTTTTAACTGCTTCTGTCTTTTAAAATAGTCCATCACCTACTTCATTGTTGCCAACACCTTATTTTATGCCATAAACGTTACTTACTCATGCATCATTTCTCTCTGCTTTCCTTTTAAGATCTAAGGAAGCGTTCATGTGTCCAAAGATTTTTAAATCTTACCTGCTATACAAGCTAGTAGTAAACTAAATTACCTCCATCTGTGTTCTGGCTCTGGCTTTTGTCCATAGACTATCATGGCTAGAGTGAAATATTGAGTCCAGCTAAGATCACACATTTGCTCAAGAACTCTTTCGCACTTGTAATAAATGCTGTATTTTGAGCAAATGACAATAGAAGAACATCAACTCTGAAACAAAAATTTAAAAAAAAATCCAAATCTTACAGCCTACTACTTCAGGATTAGTTTTGCATCTAAAATGAGGTTTTTTTTTCATTTGAAAAGTTGAATACAATAGATTTCAGTCAAGCCAAATTGAACTTCCTCATATCGTTTGGCCAAATGTAAACTTTTAGTTATGAGACAGTTCACAGTTTCACTATTTTTTCTATGATATCTCAAGGGAATTTGAAGTCTCCAAAATTCTGCCTGGCAAGACATCTTCTATGCAGGAGGACAGCACTGATCTTCACTGTCTTCTCACAGCATCTCATGCAACACGAGGTCTGAGCTAGGCTCTCCCCAAGAAGCGACTGAGTTAAGAGGCTCTGTGACAGTTTCAGTAAACCGTTAGAGGACCCTTTGAATTCTGAGACAAGCCAAAATGAAATAAACTACTTGGGAATTAAAAAAAATGTAATTCTCTTGATGTAACATAACACTTGTTTATCTAGACATTTCTACATGAAATACATCTTCTGCTAAAACCAAATCACATGTGCATTTTTTAACTCGATGGGATTTCTTTGCTTGTTCTATTAAACATGACTTTTACTAAACATGACATTACTAAGCATGAATTTTACCCTGAAAAATTCTACTGAATCAAAAAAGAACAAGTATTTGTTGCTAACATTGTACAAAAATTTGGGCACCCGAGTACGCAGCAGTCTGCGGTGTTGTTTAGACATCATCTGTCTCCCTACCCCTGAGTCTATGGTTAGTTTCTCATTCCTCCCATCACACTTGCTAATTACTGATGCTTTTACCTTAGAAACATTTAGAAGATTCATCTTTTTTCTTTACAAGGCTGAGCTGGTTACTCAGAACACAGCAATTTCCAGAGCTATTCCTTAATTACACTCATTGCAAAAATAATGGCTTAATTTGATAAATACCTTCAATTTGAAACTTTCATGTCTCAATATCTGCACCAAGGGTAAAATGCTGAATTCCCACTGACAACCGTGCAAGAAACACATCTAACAATACTCTCTGCAATGAGATTTTTTTCTTTAAGCATTACTATTCCTTAATTTCTACTTTGGGATCTGCTGCTTCTCGGGTGAAAGAAAAGTGAAATAATGCAGAGAGAGGTGCAATATACAGGCACGGTGTGAAGTCACAGATTGTGCTTACTATATAACAGGAAATTTTCAAGATGCAGAAGTACAATGATAGGGACAATGAGAGCACCCTTACAGATCCATTTTGGAAATTACAACCAACATCTTATTCAAATGAAGACCAAGTTCAGCATGAGGAAACTGCTGCCTAAGAGAGCTAGCGAAGATTAAAGCAGATCAGCTAATACTAGCTGAAATCGCAGTATTTTGAATTTAGTTGGGTTATTCTTGACTTGTGCCTTTAGTGGGTTATGTTCACATTTGTTCTTGCTTGCAATCTGGGTTACATAAATTGCTATGCAAGCACAAGATAATGTTTTCAAATAGACTCATTGGCGCATTAATCTATACCACTATAATCAGCCTGAAAATCAGATTTTTTTTTTCATTAAGCAGTGAATGTCAGCTCCTTTGAGCATACAAGGTGTCATCAACTTTATGCCAGCTTTGCTGACTCATGTAAACATCTACACTTGTAAGCATTAATTTTCTTAGAGCTACAGCACATTATGTACTAAAGGGGATCAGAAGTAAGCAAAATCATCTGGAAAATATAGTCTAAATTTATATTGCTTCTGCTGAGAGGATTAATTTAACTGGCTGGAGATAGAATATATATTAAGCCATTAATGTTTATAAATCTAGAGACACAAAATAACTCATTTTACACTAGCTATTATTACCATGCTCATTTTGTTTGTATGTGCTCAAAATGCTCTGTTACCTGAGTGCCGAGAGTACCCTGAAATTATTAAGTAGCTTTATGTTCAAGGGCAAATGCATCTTGTGAGTTTGAATTTTCTGAAGATCTGAGAGAATCTAAGGTTTTGTTTGTTAGTTGAACAGCACACACTGACTGAAAACAACTGCAGCTTCCTTTTCTAAGGAGGCGTTCGCTTACCTTTTCTGATGGCAAGGTATAGAGGTAGGAGTATTTGAATTTAAGCTACTATTTCAAAGTCTCGGCTGCTCAAGTGCATCAAATCCTAAGCGGCTCCCTCATTTGCTGAATGCCTCCCAAGGGTATCAGAGAAGGACAACTCTCCTTTCACTGCAGTGTAGCACCAGGGGCAGAGTACGGGTCACTTTGGCAGCCTCCCTCTGCTTCCCAAGACAGGCAGACAGCGAAGAAACACAGGAAGAGACGGCAGAACTGTGCCATAGGGAAAGGAGCAGGAAAAATTGGATTCAGTCTTGGGGAGAGCTTTAAAATACTGAAATAGAATATTTTATAACGAGACTTACCCCTTGATAAATAATTATTTTATTTCTCTGTCTTTGGGAATGGACATAGACAAAATTTAATGCACAGATTTACCTCTCTGTGGGAAAGAGGAAAGGCTGAATTCCATGTAAATTGATAGATGTCTGGGTTTAACATGTATGTGTAGATTTATTGATGTGGTTTTATGATGCTTTCACGACTTCTGAAATCAAATTTCAGTAAATCTTGAAAGTAAAGCTTTTGAATTACATACCGTCTCCTGCTGCACAAAAGCCACAGTAGGCCTAGTTAGTTAAGTACTGAAGACAATGAGTTACTCAGCTCACCCTGTCAGATGCAGCATAGGCTTTATTTTTTATTTTATTTACCTTTGTTATTGCATTGACTTCATTCATATTTATCATTAAATACGATGTTAGAAAAATTTTAAGTGCATTTAGGTGGTTCAGGGAAACGGTAATGGAATACTGAGCCATCTCTTTTGAAGGTCATCAGAACAAAATTGGCGTGGGTTAGCCTTTATTCCTCACAGCTATACAAATTAAGCTAACAGCCTCCATCTTTTACAAGCGGACTCCCTTCTGTGAGCATCAGTACTGAATAGAAACATCTGGTAAGTATGAATACTGTCTCACCTGAATTCCAGCTTTTCTGGTATTATTTCAATAGTTCTTGATTTGATAGCTCACTATAATTTTTTATATTTTCACAGCTTTATGATCATAATAGAATAAAAATATCTAGACTTTCACTGCCAAGAACATTTAAACTGACATTAATACTTGTTCTTTGCACACTCCTGCTGATAAGCTGACAGGAAGAGCAGCCAGCACCTGTATATGCCTTTTTAAAAAACAGCTATTTTAGCAGCAAACAAGTATCTATTAGGTATCTATTAAACTGGCTAAATGCAATTTTAAATATTTTCTGAAGAAGAGTTCTTAAGACTACACAAGTACAGTAGTGTCATAAATTATGAGAAATACATTTAAAACTTTAAGCAATATGTTAAAGAATTCAATGGACCGACAATAACTTTCACTCCATCCGTACAGCAAGTAAATAAAAATGAAACTACAAACACTGCACAAACATCTTTGCAATTTTCTCATTTGAACCAGGCAGCTTTAATAATGTTTCATCCCATCTAGTTATCAATTTATATCTATCAATTTATACCAGTGTTTATAAATCTATACCGAGAGGAAGATACTAGAGCAAATTAGAATCCCGGTGTTTGCTCTGAGAAAAATCAACCCAGCCTTGGCAAATTTTCATTAGGAATTTGGCAAAACAGTACGCTGGGATTCAGTGAATAACAGGAGTGCTGTTCTCCTACCCACATCTTGAAACAGAGGTGTTATATCCAGTCTGTTACCTATCACAAATTTGCTGCTCTCAGTGAAGCAGAGAGCAAATGGAAATATGAGTCACACAGAAAACAGAGCTTAAGCTGAATTGCTTTCCAGTCTCAGTTTTACAGTTAAGTGAGGGTGAATGCTGTCTTGAAACCAAGTACTACCCCACTGCTGTCTTACGACCTAAGTAGTCCTTTCAAAAGTCAAAGGAGAACCACTCAGTGTGAATTCCTGAGACCACATTAAATGTTTCCTTCCTAAGACAAGACACACACACAGGAACCCAAGTGCCACAATCTCAGCTTTGTAGTATGGACAGCTAAGACGCCTTGGCACATACAGTCCCATGCAGGGCGCCTAAGCAGCCTGTTCAACACAGAAGCCTATGAGATAGGGAAAAAAATGTCAATGCGAAGCCGGATGGGGCTTTGAGCAACCTGGTCTAGTGGGAGATGTCCTTGCCCATAGCAGGAGGGTTGGAACTAGATGATCTTTAAGGTCCTTTCCAACCTAAACCATTTTCTGATTCTATGATGCCCAACAATTTATGAATATGTTCATCCAGAGATGTGACAGATCAGATCACATCAAAGGACTCCAGCTGTTGGAAGATCTAAGTCTCCACAGACCAGAGAGCATTTTATCTGGGTAAAGCATCTGGTGCAGCTTCTCAAAGTGTTAGGCTATGGAATGGGGGAAAGGAAGCTCCATTTCCTCCTTCTTTAGGCTTAAAAGCCATGCCGCAAGTTGTCTGTTTGTCAGGTCACCCTGACAAGACAGGAAAGCGGATGCACAGTTAGCAAACCCCAGTACAAAGCCGCCAAGGTACTAACACAAAATCCTCAACACACTTAAGATTTAGGCTGCTGGGGAACAGTGCTGGCAGAAATACATCCAGAGCCCCTGGATGCTCTGGGGATCAGGCAATGACTGGCTAGGGCTTTTGAAAGTCTCGCTGTGAGACTACAGTGACCAGTGTAGCACTTAGACACTAAATCCCTGTTTAGATGTGTTGCTGGTGGTGGGCCAAGAAGGAAGTTTATGGACTGATGTACAGCAATTTCTACAAAACTGTAATGTTGACTACCTTGAGGAACATGTTTGAAAATAATCTTCCACAGTCTTAAACGAATGCAGCACAGATGCACCTCTTTTTTCTTCATACACTCATTTTGTTGAGTAATATTATCCAATTTACAACAAAGTCTGCAAATGAGGGACCATATTAGAGACCCGTGCAAGGGACTAAATCGATCTGAGCTATCCTTAGGTATAAACTGAGTTATCTCTGATTTACATCAGTACCCTCAGAGGAGGGTTAGATTGCCAGAATATCTGTGTTAACCTCAAATGCACATTAACCATAAGAAGTAGAACACTGTAATAAGTAACTCTGAAGGAAAAGAGAACACTTCTCCAGGCAGTTTGCTGATAGACTGTGAAATTTGTTTCTGCATGGACTACAGTGTCTTATATTGGACTTTGAAAGGAAGTGATCATTTTCAGAAAAAAAAATACTAAGATTTCTTTCTGATGGAATGAATGATGGGCAGGAGCTGATGGCATAGGATTAAACATGGAATTTTGCCCTTATGGAAACCTTCATAGCGTTGGCAAGCTATGTTATGTCTGTCCTCTCCCTTCTGCTGAAGCATTAGACAAAGCAACTGCTGGAAGTAGAATAATGGACCTGAAGGACCAAAAACCCAATCTGGTGGAGCAGATTGTGTTTTTGTATTCAGAGCTATTTAACAAATCACATTGTGAATCGAGTCTGCAAAATCAGTACCTTGATAACCTTTAAACAGAATTTTATATTGGCCAGATGGATCATGGCAGAGCCCAGTCAAGACTGGGGTCTCATTCTGTGAGGTAATCAACAAACATGAGAAATTAAGGTTGGGAGGGAAAACAAACATGGCACTTAGAGTGTGAGATTAAACACAGCGCAGAAGCACCTGAACAAGCAGAGAGAAATCATCCTCGTAACTTGAACCAGAGCAGATACCTCTGCGACCGAATGAGAACTCATGCCTACAGATATCTAACCTCTAAGGCCCAGCTCCCCCTCGGCTCTCAGTCTGCTATTACGATATTTAAAAATACTAAGGGACACAAGAGATTGCCAAAGTTTATATATTTGCTTATCTGGCTCCTAAGCATTTACCGCAAACAATTTTTTGTACCACTTTCATATCCCTTGCTTCCTCCTTCATCAGGCCTTTAATGTTCTTCTTCCAATGCCTTTCCGCAGCAGGTCCCTGGAGCAGCCAGGTGCTCTGTTAGCCATGGCCAACAACTTGCAGGTCCATTTGTAACGTGTCTGGTCTCTTTCTTTGTTCTTTTGGATGGAGATATTGCTATGCTCCCTGCCTTGTTGCTTTCTACAGCCAACACATTTCGACAAAAAATATTGAGTAGACTATTAGAAGGATTTGCCATTGCAATCATAAAAATCAGCATAATAAAATATGAATAGCATTTTGAACCAGAGTAGTAGAAAGAAACTTTAGCAATAAAAATTAACAATGTATCCGTTTACTGCCTTATGGTCCATTGCTTATTGAGTTAGTTCGGTTTCCTCTTCGATGGAATCATAAAGGCTTCCAGTAGAAAAATAATTTGAAAGACATATTTGTTTATGATCTTTCAGTACCAAGAGAGAGATCAAACCCATGGTTTTGAAACTGCCTTTCAGAAAGAAGTGCAGTGCAGAAAACAAGCTGCCTTCACGCAGCAGGGTGTGCTGAGCGTGCGGCAGCATTGCGAAGCAGCTCCTCAGCATATGCGATTTTTCAAGGTGAAAGAAAGTCCTCGTCAAACCCTAGCAGTGAAAGAAAATGAGAAAGTATGATTAATAGCACCATGGAAAGTAACAAAGTAAACCATGAAAGCTAAACAATCTAGCATCGTGCAGGGAGCCTATGAATATGAAGAATCTGTTTAATTTATGTATGTTTAGTGGTTTGCTACGTTTCTAAATTCTAAAGGGTATGCACACACATTCCCATATTGACTGAGCAAAGTTTCCAACGCTGGACTACACAAATATCCACCATCTCCCTTTACATTCCCACTGGTACCAATAGCACACACCACGGCTATTTAGGAGTTGCCAATCCCTGTTGCTCAGATATTTGGGGGGTTTGGCTCCAGTTTGTAAGAGTGAGTAATGATGATTTCAGGCTCCTGAAGGAAATAAAAATAGTTTAAAGAAGAGAAAACCTACATATAAACTTTCTTTGCTTTGTTTAGGTAAAACTAGCTGTTTCTTCTAGTGTTTTCTTTTAGAAATAGCAACACACGGGTTTACAAAGAAAATTAAAATAAATTCCTCAAGTAATGGGTTTATTCCCTGATCCAAATAATTGTCAAAAACCCCAAAGAATGTGACCATTTGCATGAACTTTGAAAAAATACCTTTAATATTTTTCATATTAAATATTCATTTCACATTGATGAGCCTGCTTGAGCTGTAACTTATGAAATAGAGGCAAACAGGACTCACCAGTACCTCTGCATTACATTGATACACTAGGTTGGAAAAAGCCACATACAGGATGCTCATTTTATTGCTTTTATCACATAAAAGTGGTGAACCTGAGTAAACATCTTAACTCCAAGCATATTCCAAAGAGAGCTACATAACCGCTCGATCAATGCAACTTTGTCCTGCAACTACAAGCAGTATTTCTAAATTTCTAGCCCAAATATTATGTATCTATAACTACACTCCTGCAAATACACATTCCTCTAGCTCTGACTCAGATCCATTTTCCAACTATAAAATGTTTATTTGAAATTTATTTTAACATATATAAAGTAAGAAGGGACACAAAGCATTGTTTTATACATTATCTCTGTCCACGAAAGGGAAGAAGAAGTAGGTCCAGGCAACAAAATCAGTCAAATGAAGATCTTGTTCTTGTCTTAAAATCCATTTCCTGACACACAGATTCTGGCCAGTCGTTACCCTCAACTGCCCAACCACCTCCATGCTTGACAAAACATTGGCTGTACTACAGGATGGATCTCCTAACTCGGGGAAGACCAGACATCCCACAGCCTCTCATTTACATTTCACACCTTTTTCGTGTCCTGGTTTTGGTAGTATCACAGAATTTCTCTTACTACTAAGTCATAAGTCACTCATTTCTGTCATCGTGCTGTCATGACCAATCTTGCTTTCAACTACCTAACAACCACACACAGTATTTTCTCTTTCCACCTCCCACTCTTTTTCATCTTTATTTTCTGCTGGTTTCTCCACTAATTCCCTGGGATTTATTGCTTCATTTCAGCATCCTTTCTTCTTACTTCTGAAATGACTGACATTGTTAGAATTCATAAATATCTATTTCATAATTCATGATAAAAAAAACCCCAAACCCTGGATTTTAATAAAGCAGTCTTACAACCTTATTGTTATAGAATAGAAAAGTCTACTATCTGTGTTGGTTTTATCACTGAGGCTGAATGCATTTGTGCCATCTACATGGTGGCTGCCTAAGATGATCAGGTCACGTTCCCCACTAGGTCAGCAGATCAGGTAACTGGAAGCTTCAGAGGGTGTTTGACCAGAAGAGCCAGTCAGCATTTTAGCAACACAACTGGACATTCTTTAATACTTTAAAGTATTGTTGTGATGAAACTTCTTTTATCAGTTAGGTCTTAACTTGATGTAAATTAGCAATGATTAACTGATATGACTTAGAGCACTTCAAGTTTAAATAAACAGATCTTGTCCCAGCTAGAGGCTTATCTGATTGACAGAATTAAGAAGGCAATCATAACAAGCATGATTTCTGTGGGTTTTTGTTGTTGCTTTTATCTTTTTCCTCTGAGCACTTGGAAGAAAATAGATCTTCTAACCATATAACCTTTGCTTGTGCTGCCCCACAAAAGTACTGTATTTGAAAGACTGGTGTATTTTTCAGTCTACAAACTATCCTCACATCCCTTAGGTTAACCAGCTATAGTGTTTCTCTCGTGTACCATATTGTGTGTTTATCTCTAAATATTTGAAATTACGTAATTTTATAGATAGATATCACATGTGAAACACACCTGGCAAAAGCTGATAGCAAACTGCTGATAGGGAGGTCATTTATCCCAGGCATTTTCGTATGTCCTGTATTCCTGTAAAGGTCAGTTTCCTACTGGTTTGAAAACATAAAGGTTGCTAGAGGCTACAAATGCTCATCAGACACAGAACATTGCATTCTGACGCAGAGGATGGTTATCTTTTTTCTCTTAGTACAAGCTTCATCAGTTATTTTAACACCCTGAAGTTGAAAATTAATAGTTCATGTTTGTCCTTATCAAATCCACCCTATGAGACTACACAGGAAAATTAAGATGTACAAGAGGATTTTAGAAAAATTAAAGGAACTATGGCAAGGCTGGCAGGCTTAAAAATGAAGAATACCTGCTTGGCTGTTGTGAGCAATCGTGTTTCCACTGCTCTGCCTACTAGCAACATTCTTTGTGAGCCAGACGGGCACAGAAACATTGTGAATCTTTTCTCAGTGTCTCTCTGTCTCTAAAATGTATAAAAGGTCACTAAAATTACAAATCCTTACATTACTATTAAGTAAATTGGAATATTATTTAAATAATTAAATCACGATATATAACCTGAAAATTAGGTTTTTCATGCAAGTCTTGTGAATCTGTCCTCCGTGACAGGTTGGGTGCACAGGCTGTCTCTGGTGGGTTTTTCCACAGGCTGGCTCCAGGACACCTCAGCTTGACTTCTGCTGAATTTAATGGCAATCTGAACACGAAATCCACATGACAGCGAGTTTAGCTAGCTGTCCACAAACACTATAAATAATGCTACTTTAGCTTCTGAAACTAAAAAGGGTATTAACAGTGCTCCTGAAGCCGTAGTTAATGTTTTGTAACAAATATTCAGACAGCTTCAGCCTGTTCCCTGGCACAATAGCGTACACCACTGGTGCCACATCCTGGCGGTGGAGAGTACAGGCTAAGCTGAGTGAAAGAAACTGATCCTTCATCGAACCCTCCCAAAGCAAATGAATTCACCATCCCTGTGCCCGAGGGGGTCACGCGGTGTCTGCCAGATAGAGACCTATGTCTGCTGATCTTACTTCAAAGCTACTGTCACAAGGTGGCTTGATTCCCTTCTCCTCAGTCACACCTGAGCTGTGACAGATTGCTGTTCCTGGGTTTGGCTGTCTCAGCCGGGCTTTCTGGTCAGGCTGCGTAGGTGGCCCTGCTCTGGGACAGGAGAAGTGGGTTTCTGCAGCCATCTCCCCCAGGCCCAGCACATGCACCGAACGTCCCACGGGAGCTGTAGCCCTCCAGATGTGCAGAATCAGCTCCATCATGCGAAGGCTGCACCTAACCTCTGAGGAGAAGGCACGCAACAGAGGTAGGGCAATAAATGGGTTCGTACATGCATCTGACTCTGCAACAAAACATAAGTAGAGGAAAACTAGCTGTACATAATACTACAGAAGGAGGAAAACTCCTTCCTGCATGTTAGGGGGTCTGTTTCCTCCTGGAAAGAAACCTTCTGTTTTAAACAAAGCTGCAATGCTTCGGTTTAAACTACTGCAAACAAAGTCTCTGTTGAGTTCATCAAGATAATACCACATTTGTATTCAATCAGGTGTTCCCACATCTTAAAACTTATCACTCACCATCTAGTGCCAATGTATAAAGCTTTATTTTGATACTTTGACCCTTGTAATGCCCCATTTGTGGAAGGCCTACGCAGTTTATCAGCATGATATAGCCCATTAAAGAAATACTGGAAGTGGCATGTAGTACTTCCTTTGGTCTAAAATACATTAATTTATTAGACATAGAGTTTGAAAGTGACCACTGAGGTAATTTTCTGACATCTAGAAAAGAGTAAAAAAACCAAACCAGTATATCAGCTTTTTTTTTTTAAATAAATTAACACAATTTTTTTAGGATTCATAATAAACACTACTATTTCTACAGAGTAAATCCGCATTTAAGAAGTACTGAACACATGTATCTCTTCGACACAAATGTCATTTTCCACTGTTTGAGGTGCCTGTATCAACCAATTGTACTGATATACCAGGTGCTGGCAAGAGGAAGTCAGCATTTAAAGCTGTTAAACTCGGAAAAAATATATTTGCAATCTATAAAAACCTAAATTCATTATCAGACAGTAGGTAAATAACTAGATAATGGAACAACACATCCCATCACATTCAGAGTCATTGATGACAACCAAATGGAGGACAGAAATTTATGTCACTTTTAAGGCACAGAGCATTATTGTGCTAACAGACCATTGAATCACACCATCATAATCATAATAAACATAAACCTACCTTAAATATAAAAGCTGTTTTGTAGAATTTTTGTTTGACAGGTTATAAGCTTTCTTTTTTGTAGCTCTTTCTTCACTGGGAGGTGAACTTTAGAGGTTTGGCTGAAAAAAGTTGTATTAACAATGCGATCTTACTTCTTAATAAACCAGCAGCGCGTATAGTCCAGGCATGGTTCAAGGCCTTAACGTGAAATAGCAGGAATGCTTATACAGGGAACGATGGTGTGTGGCACCAGTTAAAGGTGGATCAAAGAGGATTCTCCCTTCCCAGCTACAACGTTCAGAGCACAGCAGCGCCGTGTACCGAGCCAAAGGGCCTTTGATAGCCCCGAGCTGGTGCCATCCTAAACCAGAACGTCTGCATGGCAGTGTTGCAGGAAATATGAGGACCTGGGCACTTTACAGCCCTAGCAATGCCTTGGAGGGCTCAAGTTAAATTAGTCCTACTGTGTTCTTACACAGCTGATCCATTGGACTGCGCAGCTTCCAGCCTTTAAGGCAGGTGGGTCACCTGGGTCATTCAGGACCCTCAGCATCACTTTCTTCTGCTGTCTAGACATCCTGCAGGGATGTTAATCCCTTTTAATTTAGGTTGCCTTACAAGGCTTTTCGAGCACTCCCAGATCTTTGTGCTATTGAACACAACTGCTCTGCCAGAGCAAAGCAGAAATTTAGGTAAATGAAAGATAAGGATTTCTTATGCACCTAAAATGTGTCTCCCTTCTATACAAATTTGAAGGTCCATCCAACAGCAGAGAAAACCTAAAAGCATCTGCTGTCTGGGCAGCACCAAGGAGGCCAGGATTTCTGGCCTTTACCACTCCTGGCTTTCACTGGTAGGTGAAATGTGTTAATTCACATCTTCCCCCACTGCTGTGGGAACTTTGTAAGAGAAGGTTAGGTAAATATTTCTCAAAATAATTCAGACAGCGTTAATCAAGCCTCAGCATGCAGACTATGTAGATGACCTCTCAGAGCCTTTTCTGGGGCTATTTTCTGTAACCCGCGATTCTTTCAGGTTGTTGCCTTACAGATTCAGATTGGTGCTGCTACAAACCCTCACATCTTCCCATGCTTTTTTTCAATGTCACATCTTTTGTAATGGAAACAGAATCCATTGCATAACCTGGTGACAGAAAATTGATTCAGCTGAAACCTTCAAAACCACAGAGAGATCTTGGAATATAGCGTTCAAAAGAACACCTTCCATCATAGCCAAATATGTTCCTTTTGCTTCAGGTGAGGTTTTAATATAATGGTGTATTTGTAGCTAATAGAGAGAGTGGGGTCACACAGTGTTGCTGAAAACATCAGCTTTAAATCACGAATACCAAGCTATTTAAGTACTTCTGAAAAAGGTGCTCAATAATTTCTTTATCGGGAGGAATCAACGGATAATACCCACCTCCCTGATTCAGAGAGCTATAACAAGACCTAACTTCACAGACTGCATCAAAGCAGATTTCACAGGATTAGTCTGGGCTGTTCTTCAGATGCAATGTTGATGTCCCTCTGGACAGATTATTTATCACAATATATTACAGCTGATTCATGGGTACTGAATACAAATAGCTACGCTGATGTAAAGGATGTTGCAAAGCTAATAATGATAGCTATGAATCCTAGTTTACCATCACTGCTCTGCAAGCATGTAATTCATTGCAGGAAGGTGAGAAAGCTATTAAAAAGTAGCATAATGTGACTCATTCTGTCAGCCAGTACAAATAGCGTAGGAGAATCAGAGTTTGCCAGCACCTCTCCTGGTTTTGAATGTCTCTGAACGGTGCCTCTCTTCTCCTCCAGGTTACGTGGGTGTCTTGCTGCCTGTTCCTTAGTTACCTATAAGAGAAAACCCAGTTACCTGTGAGAGAAACTATCCATTATTTTGTTTGTGATAGAAAGTTTTGGTTCTTTTGGCTAGTATTTTACTATTTCATAGCAGAGGGACCAAACTTGAAAGCTGTTTCACTACTGAAAAAAAAAACAAAACCAAAACAAACCAAACAAATCACCCCACACCTGACTCACCTGCTGAGGATTTAGCCAAAGGAACAGTAAAGAGAACTAAATCCCTCAGATAGTACTCAGAATGAATGATTTCCCCAGCTTCAGGAGTAGGTGCACTTTTTGATGTACCTTCTGGTCTGAAACTGCCCTCTATTCAGATTACAATTAAAAAGCAGAAAAGGTGCCTTTCTAAAGTGAGCAGCAGTGGATTAAGGCAGAGGCACTATGGATCTGCAGATGAGTTTACAAAAATCTGCAGATCACACTCAACAGTGCCAAACTGCCTGAGCTTCCCGTCATACGCTGTGGCCCATACCGTACTTTTCACTGGGAAGCATCCCTCAAAATACTTTTCTCTTCTGGATTAGTCTGCACTTCTAGGCAAAGTAGAAACCCATGATTAGCCCAGCTCTGAACACAGTAATACTAAATCACAGTCTCAGTTTCCATAAGAGAAAACATTTCTAGCCTGCATGAAGGCAAAAAAAATACTGAATATGTGAGTCCAGCGTAATAAATACCTATGTGAGTATGCCTGAAACAATAATTTTCATCTGAACAGCGAAGACCAGTATTGTCCAAAGGAGTAAGAAGGATATAAAGAAGGGCGAACCCCTGCAGGAGCACCTTTTGCCTTAAAAAGCCCACTCCTGTGCAGTCTGCTAAATTCTGAGTTCATAACTCCTACTAAGTTGCTCAAAATCTTGCAAATGGACCACAGAAATAGTGAAAAATAGAACATATAGTCTTCCATAGTGTCCCACACTCCTTAGCTGGAAATCAGCCCCAGGCTGTCCTCCCCCATCAAGAGATCACAGAAAGATAGATTTCTCTTCCTATTTTAAAAAGGCTTTGTCAGTTCTTAGAGAACGCAAATAATAGTCAGACAGGAGGAGAAGAAATGATGGTAGGTGATAACATTCCGTAATAAAATGTGTGAAATTAAATTTAAATTAATTTTAGTATATTCATTTTAGGTAAGAAATAATTATTTCCAGTGGTTAAAAAATTCTTCCACATTTCTGACACAATAGCTATTAAATCTTTTCAGAAATAGTCAGTAGACTTTTAAAGCTATAATATAAGACGCCTTTACCTTAGGAAGTATATTCAGTCTCAAATAGAACCTGTAAATGGATTTTTCTTATCATCCGTGAAGAAGTGTAAACTTAATCTGGTTGCTGGTTCTTTATCTCAATTCCTTTTTAATTGACATTCTGCTTAAACTAATGAAAAACCACCCTCTCTAAAGTCACTGCCATTAGTACCTTATTCTGGCCTTGTCAGGAATGACTGACAGAGAGGTGAAGCTTAAACACTGATAGTCGGAAATCTTTCTGTTAATCCAAAGTCAGTAAAATCTTCAGACTCTTCAGACTGAACATATAGCTACTATTCTTTGTAACTAACTTCAAGAGGATTTGAAATGGTAGATAACGTGATTCAATAAGACCTTGGTACACTCTTAAAACTCCACTTAAAAAGCCTCACTGGGTTATTAGATATTGTGATTTATTCCAGAAAATGCTTTCAAAGAAAGCTCAGGAAAAAAAGCCAAGAAAGCTCTATATTTGAAACATAATCTTTCCTACTTTCCTGTAATTTAAGTTCCCAATTCTCCTTGAATACAGCTGTTAGTCAGAGCCCAGATCCAGCAGATAAAAGCATGACTGAGAGGAAGCGAGGACTAGCCACGCAAGCCCAACCCACAAGTCTCTCTCAATTCCCTCGTCCTATGGCAAATGTATGTTTGCTGAACAGAAACGCAACTTGGTGACACAGGGCATTATACCTGCCAGAAGCACATTATTCACTTTCCACCACCACATCATTACTCTACTGGACCATTGGGTTGGAGGAAAATTTTCCAGTGAAACGGGCTGGGGTAGAAGAATGATCCCTTCTAATGACATCCAAGAGCTTTCGAGTTCTTGGACAAAATATTTCTTGTTTTCAAATTTTGGGGACAAGAAGTACAAAAAACTTGGCTTAATTGTGCATATTAAGGTTTTAATTTGGGCAGAAAAAAAAAGATTCTGAGTTGTAATATAGCCATTCTCTAACCAACTCTATTCATCATTTAACTAAATAAGTTCAACATTGTTAATAAATTAAATACTAGCTGAGCAGAAGATTAGCATTTTTATTTTGTTGAAAGTCCTATGAGTGTTTACGTGCATTTAGGTTTTCTCTATGAATATTTTGCTTTTCAAGCCATCCTGGGGTTGTTTTGCTGTAATCATTTGAGCTACAACTATCAATGTACTTCTTGGAAACCAGGGCTGTAATTCATTCTTGTCAGAAACAGATGGCTGAGAAAATGAAAGCAACAACAGCAGTGAAAGACAAGGCCACCTGGGTCCATCAAGCTGATGAGAAAAGCCTGCGAAGCTAATGCCAGTGGTATCTGGAGCCAACACAAGTAGGCTTTCAAAATAAGAGCTAGGAATCAGTCAATAATAAATGGAAAATAAATAAATAAAATAAGAAAACCCCTATGAAGCTGTACGGGAAGCAGTCCTGGGAATTTCAGGCCTAGTCAGCATCACGAAACATCCCAATTTTGAACTGAATTAAAAGGTGGAAAAAAAGGACAGTCAAGCCCTAAGCCGTGGGGTTTGTCTGGGACCACACTTCTGAGTAAGGTCAACTCAGTCTGATATTTTCACAGAAGAATACAGTTAAACAGAAATTAAAACTCCTGTTAAACTGCTCAGCCTCCCTCCCCTGACAACGCAGAATGATTTCTCCACTCCAGAGATCCTTTAAGTATTTCATGAACCATCGTAGAGCATTCCCTGAAAATAAGTAGCCACATAAAGTTAAATTTCCTCCCTCTTTTGCTAATTCAAGCTCCTGAACTGACTGCCACTGCTTCTGCCAGACCAGCTCCCTGTTTGTAGGTTATGCTGGAAGAAACTGAATAACCTAGAATTTGCAATGAATGCAGGTAACAGCAAGACTGCTTTTCTTCCTGCCTGAGGTCCTATTGCCATCTCCTGCACTTGCCCTCAGAGTCGAGAACGAAGCACCGCTGGGCCAGCAGCACCCTTCAGTGATGGTCCAGGCTTCATTTCTTCCAGAGCTGCTGTGCAGCACCAGTAAGGACCAGTTAGCATTCTGTAAAGTTTCTCCCTTTTTAACAACTTCAACTTTGCCAGCTGCTTCTTTATATTCTTTCTGGTTTATTGTGATTTATTGAGTTCTCTAGATCTATAGGTACCTCCTGCCATACAGAACTGAGTGCTAAGTTGAACTGGGCAAAAGAAAGCCATTAATAATGAAGTAAAATTTAAAATTACTCTGCTTTAACCATGGTCATTCCCCATGCATGGAGCTGACCTACCACTGGAAACAAGTGCTACTTTCTATGAAGTTCTGCACCAAAAGCAGAAGAGTAAAAGTTTCAGTGATTCCTCTAAGGAACATTAACAGTATCGGGTACTTTCATATCTTTTACACTTCCCCTTGATTACATCTATGGGTGACCCCTGAAGTCAGATATCATGATGCACAAGATCTAATCCATGCATTTTCTCATTGGCCTTTCTGAGAAAGAAAAGCCACACATATATAGAGCATAAATTGTTAAATAAAATTAAGCCACCAAGCTGGCCTAAATAAGTACACACAATGGATGAAGTAAAGGTGTTTGACTGAAAAAAATCCGTTGTAGTTTGGTGCTTTCTCTTTTCACCTACCTATAAAATCACACGAATTCACGGGGAAATTGGCTGATCAGCCCTTGTTACTGCTGTTATTTCTGCTTACAGATACAAATTGTGGCGTGATGCTGAGGGGCGTATATGCATAGCAACCTATGGAGACTTGAGTCCCTGTGCTGCACTTAGCAAAATTCACACGGATGCCCATATTTCACATGCAAATGATAACTCTGTGAGACTTAAAGGTACAGTACTTTGGAAAGATGTGGAGGTACAATCATAAACCACAATATTTATTAGAGTGAAACAAAAGCTTTGTTCAAATAGAATTGCTACTCATAGGTTGCAGTAGCAGTTATCTGCAACTGCAGCCACTTTGAGCTTTTGGGTTTTATTTAAAAAGCTTAATTGGAATTTTTATTACTCCCAATTAAGCTTTTTAATTAAAAAGAAAGTTGAAAGAGGCTGGAGGCAAGTATTGCTGAAACTCATATCTGCATAGACTCTGAGGGGAAAAAAAGGGAGTTTTGTAAAATTGCAACTGTCAGCCAGCTGCAGCTTTCAGTAACGCTTACTGCTGATCCCATTTACCTTGCCAGTGGCACACTGCAAATGCAGATACACACGTCTAATTGGAAAAACAGGCTTTCAGCTTTAAATAGCACTATAAGAATACGAATCCTGCTTCATTCCTGCAAAGGACACACCACGTGAATAAAAAATCCTACCTACTCCTCCATCTCCTCTTTATTTATTCCATTAGCAATTTGAGCCCGGTAGATATTTTCCTTTGCCAAGACCAGGGTAGATTCACCACGTCATGAATTTAACAACATTCCAGCAGACATGGGATTACCTGCACATTTCTCTCCAGACCTCTACGTGTACAAACAGGACCGATAGATAACATGTTCATAAAACAGGGACCCTTCTCGCCCTGCCTTATAGAACCCACTCAATATTTTTGGCCCAAAATTTATTTCGACTTTGCCTTCGAACTCAGTTATTCCATGTAGCCTTTAACACTTTATTTGGATTAAGGAAAAAGCACTGGTTTAAAGGCGGGGTTGAGAACTATTATGGAGAGATCTGCAACACTCAGCTGGCAAAGCAGAGACTCAGAAACCTTCACATATCCAGACAACTGGAACTTTTTTTAGACTATTAATATTTTGCACCAAATCCTAAAAAAATCATGTCATTCATTCTTGCACATTAACTGCTCCACTATTTGGAAGCAAAGATATTTCATACTTAGCCCTACTTGAGGTTTGTTCATAGAGTAAGATAATATTCTAACAAACAGGGATGTTGGATTAGCCCTTGGAATTTCCTCTATTGTTTCTAGAGAATATCTGGTGAAAATATTTCCAAAATATAGCCAGTGTTTTCAATAGATAAATTATCAAAGTGCAGCACAGTTAGACAACGGGTTCTTAGTGAACTGATTTTGAAAGTGCAATTTCAGATATGTTTCCCAGATACAAATCTCAACAGAGCTGCTTCTTACCCTGCCTTTGCCTTAAGTAAAAATCTTATTGTGAATTGCTCTTAGAGAATAGATGTGCTTTGCATAGGGCTTAGAGGACAAAGTTGTAGAAGCAAATGAAGATTAGTATTGTATGCTTTTTTTTTTTTTTTCAGAGTTAAAGAGTGAAAAGTGAAGGGATTATCCAACCTGCAAGCTGAAACATTTTTCTGATGAGAAAGAGGCATTTAATTCCACAGGAAATTAAGGATTCAAGAAAGGCTAATTTCCTTTTTGTTATTGTAGCTAGAGTCGTGTTTTGAGCAAAGACTAGAAGGTGAAGTGCATGGGTAAACATGTACCTTTTTTCTTAGAATGACATAAACCAAAGATTTAGGGATGTTCATTTCCTTAGATACAGTCCAGACAGTGTTTTGATATTTTTAATAGAAATTATAAATCATGCTGGGTAACTCTTGAAACAGATAATAGAATAATCTGAGTACATAAATCTAAGAACTTTTATGTCTTCTGTGTTCTTTATCTTTCCATCTCTTCAATACTTAATTCTGAATGTTCGCCAGTTTGTTTGTACATCAAGGTCATTACCAAACAGCTTGCTAATTTAAAGGGAATATGCTTCACAGATATTAGTTCTCTGAAGACCAGGGATTAAGTTATAATGCTTCAGTTTTAAAAATCTTAGGACTGATCTTATTTATGTCAGAGAGCACTGATGTAAAACTCCATACAACACGGTTAGCCATCAAAAGCTTTGTACTGAAAAAATACTGTATTTTTTTTTTCTCTCTGTGACTTCTTAAGCCAAAATGTCGGAGGACTGACAACACAGAGGGTTTCTTCTAGCCGGTGAACTGCTATGCCAGAAAGGGCACAACTGGCACCTCCCACACTGTGAATTGTGAATGATGGTGAATTTTGCAGGCTGCTCACCCCAAGGTCCCCACAGAAGCTGTAAGAGAAAACAGCCACCTCTAAGCATCGTTTTCCTTTGCTTTCTTGCTCGCACACATAAAGTCCAAAGGCAAAAAAAAGGGGGAGCTTTGGCTCCACCTCCCAAGCATAAATTAGTATAGCTGATCTATAGGGTGAGCCCCATAGCGGAAAGGAGCTCTGCTACTGGTCTACACCGGGGATAGACATCTCTGCTCTGTTTGATCCCGGAGCTGTACGGCTGTAATACTGACTATAATTCAGGAGAGAGTATGATATAGCAATTTAAACTAAATGCTTAATAGTAGCCATTCCAGACTACGTAAAGATGCCAGTCATTTTATAGATTCTAATCTTTTAAAAAAGAGACCAACACATAGCATTGTTTCTTCATTTTCAGTGCTTCATTAACAAGATTTTCTTCAAAAAAACACTGCTGGCAACACTGTAAATACATTTACTCTGATTCATCAGTGAGCCCTGGGATATTTTTTCATGTTTACGGATATGATTTTATGTATTTTCCCATGAATACATCTCTTAGATATAGGCTGGTAACATTTTTATATGAATCATTAAATCTATTTTAGCAGGGATTACAACGAGTTTATTTGTTTCCATATAGAAATGGGGTTATGTTGTTTGTTTTGCAAAATGTTACTGTTACTTACTGAGAATCTGCCGGGGCCATACTGATAAGATGGGGATAAAGGTTTCAAAGCCGATTTCATTTGCTTTAAATGGGTTGTGTCATCTGGTGTATACCAGCAAATGTCTTTGGCAAGTGAGAAACCAAGGCAAATAAATCAGGCATAAATCTAAATCACTGGCTTTATTGTAAGGAGAATTGCGTTATTTTCTCTGAGAAACTTGGTAGAATTTCTTCTTTAAGAAGTTATCCCTCCTGCAGGGTGTGATACTGGCTGCAGGAGCGATACCAGCATGGCTCCAGCACCATTCAGGAGTGGCTGGAGGGATGCTCTCCTCTGCTCCAACCAAACGAGCCTGGCTCCGACCTAAATACATAACTTTGGATCACATTCAGAATGCGTCCTTGATACAGTGGGGGGAGGAAGAAAGGGAAAAAAACCCACCTTATTTGAATGAGTCTACATTTTTCCTTTCTTCTTACCAGGTTGGCTATAAATGTCTGCCTTGCCTAATCTTTCAATCAGTCAATCTCAGTCAGGGAAGTCAGGGCACTTAAGAGCTGCTGCGGTTCCGAGTAATTACCTGAACAAAAGACCGTCTGGGATTGGACTAACTATTGGCTCATCTGTATTCAGCAGCGTTTTTCGGATCATGAAGGGAGAAACCTGGAAAGTACAAGGGAGGAGACGCAAAGAACGAGACAAATGAAAAGGGAAAAAATATACTGTAAATGTACACACCATAAGAAAAAAAAAGGTAGACACGTGTTTTTGTTGTTTGATCAAAGCAAAGATTTCTGTGAGAATACAGAAGTTGCAGAAAAAAATAATTAAGAAGGCTTTTCTGCTTCAGCATTAAATTTCTGCTAAAAATAAGAAACAAGGAGACAACAGACATTTTACCTACAAATAGCCAAACACTTATTTGGGGTATCTGACACCCAGAGTTGGCTGCTATTTCAAATCATGATGGAAACATAATTTTTGGTCTCTCACATAACTCTCCTGATCAACAAGACATGTAATAAACTGCTGAATTTCTCTTTTCTTTCCCCTGAACCACTTTGAAAAGTCTCTGATTCACCCTGATGTGAGGTGGAATATGTTATAAGATAACATCAGAAAATTTTGTGTGATAAGAAAATTGTTTGCTCTTGTTGAAGCTGAATCCTGAGCTAAACTCTGTGTTCACACATACTGAGTTTTGTGCTTCACTCAGGAAAACTCCAGTGGGCAGTGACCTTGTCTTAAATGTTTTGGTAGGCACTGTAAGGACAATGATTTTTACTAATACTCTCAGGTGTAAACATTTTCACTTTATTATACGGGTACAGACAATTCCATACAGCAATGAACTTCTTTAGTTAGACATTTCATTCAGAGATTCATAAAATTTACCATCAGATCACCGAACCTAAAAACTTACTTAATCTGTAGAAGCTGTCCCAATTATGCTGAGCTTTAGCTTCATCTCTTTCCTGCGTATTTCTTTGGTTTGAATCACTTTTTATTACTTTCAGAACTACACTCCCAGCTCCTAATTTTTTTAGTGGTCTCATGATTAGCAGTAATTGGAAGCCTTGATTCACAGCATCAGCCTATAGGCCAACTATTGATTGAAGATGGAGTCAGAGCTCATATTCCTTCACTAGCTAGCAGGTGGTCTTCCTAGAATAAGATTTGCAAGGGGTGTCTCAGAAGATACAACCACATAAACGTGAATTTCCAGCTTTTTGAACTTATCCGTGTAACACCTTTGCTAAAGCCAACCTTGTACTAAAAAGCAAGCATTCTTGTTACCTCCACATAGCTTCAGCCTGGCTTTCTGTTCTGGGGATTAAGATATTCATATGATGCCAGTCTTCACCTCTCTTGATCTTGTAATTCTTTGATGATGCTGCCTAAATAGATTTTAAGCCTACAGAAGCCCAAATGTCCCAAAAGCAGTTGAGTTCCTCAGAAGCGAGGCATTGTGCAGAATAGGAGGTTATCAGCCCAGTGAGTAACATAAAACTTGCCCGCAGTTGGAATGACTCTCAAAGCAGCAGTGGTATCACCTGTGCACTCCTGGCAATTATCACAGAGGCTTTATACATACACATGCACAATATGCAAAGAGGTCAAAATTCTTTAAGACAGACAAAACCAGGTTCCTAGTAATAAAAAAATATTTTTTTAATAATAGCCATAAGAAAAGGAAGAACAATGATGGTGACCCACAGCCCCTCTCACAGTACATGGTATAGAGTAAAGCCAAAAGGATATTGGCAGCTTCGTGAAAACTCTGACACCAACCTTTGGAGAAAAAGCAATTGGATGAGAATGAACATGGGCAGAACCTATTAATAGCTGCAAAACAGGAACTTTCCTAGAAATCACCTGTAGTACTCAGGAAAGCACCATGCTAAAGACCTTTCTTTTGCTGACTGTGCTTTATATTTCTGTAACTTGAGCAATGAGTAACTTATTTGGAAATTCTCAAAAATCTTCATGAATTTCTAAACAAAGATTTAGAGCCGTATGCTTTAAAATCTTTCATCGTTATCTCCATCTGTGGGGCCTGAAGATTGTATTATATTGTATTATTTTAGTGCCCAAACCAAGAGATTATCAGTCTTAACTGCCAGGAGAAATTGCTGCCCATAACACAGCAACACAAGTGGTTCCCATACGGCTTTGAAAACATGGGGTGCTGTGGAGGCTGCACACTCCTCTCGTGTTATTGTATGTGTGTCTTTTAAAATACTTTTAAAAGTATGTGCGTCTATAAAATGAATAAATATTTGCTGAAAGCTAAAAAGATTTCTGCTGGCTGTGGAGCTACTTTGATACTGTTCTGAAAATCTCCTTAATTGAGGAGGACACAAATTGACCAGAAGAGGCTCTCTCAGCTGACACGTACGCCCATCAGCTTAGAGGGTGTTCAGGTGTCTCTTTATAATATTCTGACACTTTCTAGTGCAGTTTAAGATTCTTCTTTTCACAGTAACACGCACATTACTTTTCCTGCCTTCATTTTAATTCCTCCCAAAAACTATGGCTATGAAGTGTTTATGCAGATCCACTGACACCTTGAGTTTGGGTTTGCATTTCCAAAACAACCCCGATTTACTAGGAAGAAGCGATAGAGGACGCGAAGTAGGAAAAACATTCCTCTTACTGCAGTAGATGAATATCCCAAGAAGCAGGACAAACATAGGACAGACTACTGCAGTACCTTAATCATAGCAAAACAGAGAGGGACCTGTATTCTGAATGACAGACAGAATAGCCAGTGCAGGCACGTGACATGTTGTGTTCAGTGCTGTGAACAAATCAGAGTATTCAGGATTTGGAGGATTCTAGCACAGGCTGAGATTGTAAAGGAAGGAGAGCCTTCAAAAGCAGTAAACTGGGACCAAAAAAAGATACCATCTTTCTCTTGAATTCTCCTGTAAAAACTGAGAGATAATAGTTTCCTTAGAGTCAGTCACTGAAATCATTGGAAATGTAAGCGTGACCCTCCACCTCCACCCGACCCCAGAGAATTACAGATGTCTACCAGTTGTGGCATATTCCAGTGTAAAAATATGTCAGTCAAGAAATCTGTAGCTTTAAAGGACGGCGCTAGATTCACCCCTGCTGGCACAGAGGGTTGCAAATAATTTGAATAATTGCTGCAGAGAGCAGATGGTAGAAAAACTCCATTAGAAGAGTTCCAAATATAGCTTAATTCAGCAAGTGGAGTGAGAAAAGTAGAGAAAAAGTTTAACAGAAATCTGACATCATCATCACCAAATGAATATTAATAATAAATAGTATAATAATAATAATAGCAACAACAACAACACAACTGAATGTGAAATGGATGGGAAAAAAGGATGCCAAAATTGCTATTTGGGGCTATTGAGCTCTAATGGATGCCACCGGACAGAAGCAGTCTGGTTTGCATCGCCACCATTTCTGAGAGTAACGGTACAGCTAGATACCATCAGTCTGGTGCCACATTACATTATTTCTGGCTTTGGCCAGAGCACTGAATCAAAGGGATCTCCTGAGTTTCCCAACTCTTTCCTGTCTTTGCACATCATTATCGGACGCTTGGGTGCCTCTCAAGGATGAGAAATACTCAGCTCTTTGCAATGCAGTAACCTCCTGGTTCAGTGTC
Source organism: Anarhynchus alexandrinus (assembly GCA_008711295.1). Taxonomy (NCBI): domain Eukaryota; kingdom Metazoa; phylum Chordata; class Aves; order Charadriiformes; family Charadriidae; genus Anarhynchus; species Anarhynchus alexandrinus. The sequence continues at coordinate 4,474,014 of VUYV01000050.1, read as the reverse complement.
TTGCCCCAGGGCAAAGACCCATGGAACTCAGGCTTGAACTGAGTTGCTCGTCTTTACGCTCCTCTTTTTCCAATGGCAGAACTGCAAGACGGCGTGCCCTGCGATGCCTGGGAATCCCAGGTGGGTCACGACAGCAGAAATGGGTCACAGAATCAGTGCTATAGAATAATAAATCACCAAAGCTGCAGTTCTCAGGTGGAACTTTGCTGTTGTAAAATCAGGGATCTGAAATTGAGTGAACCTCGCTGAATGCCCTTCCTCAACACTGCTGTGAACATTCTTCATATTCGTCAGATTAATAAATTATGGTAAAGGAGCAGAAGAACTCATGTCTGAGAAGGACACCATAAATACATTTTGATACAGGTGATAAAAATACACTGCATGATGAAGAGTAATTTGGTTAAATTCTTTATAGACTAGTGATGATTAATTTGAACTTCTTTCCGCTGCTCTAAAAACAAATATGAAAGAGAGATACATAGTTTAGTCAATTCATTAATGACCTCATACGATCTTCGATCTTGAAGAAAAGCACAAATCAGATCCAAACCTGGCAAAGGAAGCTGAAAGTGGCTATAATTAAAATGTGGCATTTTACAAAAGTAAAAGTCAACAAACAAGGCTTTGTACAAAGAAAAAAGGGAAAGACATAAAATGACACAAACCCCATGTTTTTTCAAGGTCAACTCAAATTCTGGGGTTCACCATCCTAAGTATAGTATCACATAAAACTTTAAACTTTAAAATAGTTCACTACAATTTACATTGCAGCCTGGTTTAGATACTTTAAATCCAATAACAGGAATAATGGGTCTACATACATTTGGAGGAAAATAAAAATCAATAAATCAGAAATGTTGCCAACTACATCAGAAAACATTTGAACCTTTTACTTATATCTGCAAAATGTACGTTGGACTCACGGCTCTCCAGCCAGACATGCAAATTACAGTATTTGTAGTAGCAAACCTGCCTTATTTGCATTTGTTTCTCTTTGGAAGTAATAACTTTGCACATGCAGCCTTTTCATTTGTGTACACAAATAGTATTGCACAAGGCAACATTTTGGAGATTTTGCACTACAAGAGCCGTGCATATCCACTACCACAGCGCATACTCCCTACCGTCTCTTGCCTTACTAAGGTTTTTAAGATCCACAGACAAAAAACAGCAGAAAACAATAAAGGCTAAAAAAAAAATCCAAGGGTTTTCTGTATTTCCTTAAGCACTGAAGGAGGCTTAAAGAAGATCAAGCACTTCAAATACTGCAACCTGCTTCACTGGAAATATTTCTAATCAAATCAAACATGAACAGAATAAAATTACATGGAGAATAATGAAGTCTATGATCAAGACTGCTAGATTTCAGTGAGTGGTCTGCTACAGCTTCTCTAGTTTCTCTTTTGTAAATGTCACTATTAGCTGCAAAAGTAGCTCAATTAGAAAAAAAAATATTTTCTGAGAGAAAAAAATTGACAGTGACTGCTTAAAGCTGAAGACACTCATATTTTACAAAGAAAGTGCATTGCAGAATATGCTTACTGTACTGAAAACGTAAGTATAAGCCCCAAGACAATGGTGAAGGGAACATCTGAATATGAAATACTGTGGTAACAAGACTGGAAAACGTGGTCGGTGTTTGAGTTTGTAGTGAAACAGCTGGAATGATCTGGCAGCAAAGTGCCCACCAGAACCAGCTGGAAGGATACTGCAAGGAAAGAAACCCTCTGGTGCACCTGCAGAAACAGAAGCTATAAATTGGCTGGCAGGTATTTTACAGCCTTCCCCTTCTATATGTAGCACAAACAAAGGGAGAAAAGATGACAAATGGAAAAAGGGAGGGAATAGGATCACAAATGCCCATTCCCGATCAGCCCGGAGAGCGAACTGCAAACATACAGCTATCCCAACGATTCCAGCACTTGTTTCCGCAAGGACTCAGATTTATTCTTGGCGCTGGCAAAAGCAGCCGGGTGCGCCAGTCAGAAGCACAAGACGGCATTTTGACACACATTTGTGAAGCAGGCTGATTTTAACTTTGCGTTTTCTCGGCGTCCCTCCGCCGAGCCGTCTCCTTGCTGTGCATTGCCACCTGCAGGACAGCCAGCTACAGTGAACGGCGCTGCCGCTTCTCCCCCCCAAAAAGGCAGTTTTTAACTATAATTTGGTTTCATGACGCAGTTAAAATCAAGAAGCCAAGTGCGCATACGTTTCTGTGACCATAAACGTGTATATACGCTGCCGAGAAGAGTCAGCGCCGTCACCTCCCAGCCCAAAGAGCCACGGAGGGTGAATGTTTAAGGTCAATACAACGTCCCAGTCTGTGACGTTGCTGCAGTTGATGAGTCCCAGACAAAGCTGGGTAAATAAACCATTTTAGAAATTAAAGTTCTCGCTTTCATTTAATGACTGTGAAAGGGGAGAGAGGAAGATGAGATATTTGCATTTAAAGACCGACACAGGAAATGCAGGATTTAAAGGAAATACTGCACTAGTCAGCTTTCAAAAAGTATGATTCCCCAGGATGACTTAATTAACTCTGCCAACCAGCTGCATGTCACCCAGAGACACCAGATACCTTTTCAGTGCTCGGTTAAGACAGGGGGAAGGAGAATCGGTGAATACAAAAATGTACTTTATGATACACCCTGCGGAATCCTGGCCCTACTGATCACCAAGGCAAAGCTTCCACTGATCCATACGACTATCCTGTTATATCCGCAGTCTGGATATAATGAGTATGTAGGATTTTTTCCTAATTGAGGCTTTGTAAATGTCAAGGGCAAAAATGAATCTCGCAGAAAGCAACTCCAACAGTTTCATGCCGCACACGGGGTGAAAGCGCTGCCTTCTGAGGACGTGCTGGTTGAAACCAGCAGCACTTTCCTTGTTACAAGGAGGAACCATCTGCACACATTCTCCAGAGAACCGCTCCTTTCAGCTAACTATTGTTAACGACTGGAAACACAAGGAGGTTTAATACAACCCATTCAAGCAAGGAGGAAGTTGAGCTTCAAGGAGTAGACATGAGACAGTGTCAGCTGAGCCGAATAAGGCATGAGCACTGTAGGGCAAGGAACCGTCCCACTGTCCTAGGGAGCACAGCACTGCTGGGGTTCGAGAAGGGAGGCAGAGCTGTCTGGTGTGCTCTGCTCCTACAGCACCTTGCACAGTCAGGTCTTGTTCTTGACGAAAGGCCAGAGGTACCTCACATCCACTACCATCATCACCACCAACTGGTAAAAAAAAAAACAAACCTAGCAAAAGATGACCTGGAAGCTACAAACTGCACTGTGCAAATGCCCAACTGTGTAAACTGCAGTTGTGCAACGCTGATGCAAAAAAGGCATTTGCAAATCAGGGGTGTACAGGTGTGGGTGCAGCTCATCAGAGGCGGAGGTGGCAATTTAGGAAATTAAGCTCAGCAGAAATCAACAAGACTGATAAACACAATATATGAGGAGAGAGTGTAGCGCAATGGGACTGGCTTCGTTTCAAACAGAGAAGAGGCATAATGAGACTATGTAGAATATTGTCATAAACATGACAGTGATTGTTTTCTGTGTACCCTCTGTATACAAGAAATTGGCAACACTGGTAAAAACGAAGATTTATGCAAGGTATAGGGAAAATCTGTCTGTTTATAAGGGGAGTTAAGTCCTGAAGCAGCTGGGGAAGTTAAGAAATCCTTGTGTTCAGAGGTTTTTGAGAACAGATGAAGCGTTATTTGGACTCTTGCCATTTTGACTTGTTCTTACAGGCCTAGCTCAAGAGATTCAATGATATCACAGATTTCTCTTGCTTATTTCTTATCAGGATCTCTTTAGTCATGGGCAGATTAAAAAAACATGACCGTAATGCAACTATAAATGGAATACAGAAGGAGAACAGACATGCATTATTTCTTTTTCACATTTCATGAAGCCAAAGCTATTTCCACAACTTCCAGTTTGACTCATGATTTTTAACACTGAGAGACGAACCGCACAGGAATCAAGACAAATAATAAGGATGAACAGCAAGAAATACTCAACAATTTTTTTAATAGGCAAACATACATGAAACTAAGACATATGCACTAGTAAGCATGTGTAGTATTTTTACCTCTGGATATTTCAAATTTGAGTAAGGCAGTAATGTACTTTTATGAATTCTCAAGGACATCCAGAGAACTAGATACAATTTAATACAATCGTATATCTTGAAATAGACAATTTTATAGAAAATATAAGTTTTACTCACAAGATGAAATGCTATGGGCCAGTAAAGGTACCAAAAATAAGAACCACAACACATCACAATTCATCATCACCCCACAGATGTGTTCTGCATTGGAGGCCTTAAATTTCACATGACTACAGAAATCAGATGTGCCACATGTTTAAATCATGAAATCCAGCATTTTGTGCTATTTGGAAAGCTCAGACAGTGGGCTTCAGGCTATTGGAAAGGTACTAGGAATTACCTGAATATGAACTACTAAATTGTATAAAACTTGTAACAATTTATGCCCAGAAATGGGGAAAGAACACTGAAAGTGGTGAATCAAGAAACAGTTAAATCTAGCAAAAGATTAGCAAGTGATTTATGTATGAAGTCTTTATCAAAAATATGTACTTTGGACATTTTACCTTCAGTGCAAATTTTGTGTTCTGATGTGTCTGCCTGGGTCAAGGCTCTGACTCAAACTAGCCCTTTTTTCTTTGAAAGTAGGAATTCATTTTTACTGACTCAAGTGATCTGCAAGTCAGATGTGTAGTTTAAGCAAGTCATTTAAATTGCCTGTAAAGACAATGCAAATAGATAGGCATTTGCAGGCACCAGTTCATCTTACCTTAAATTATTACATTATGGTTAATTTTAATATCATACCAAGATGACCTGTGTCCTGGAGGGGCTTACTGGTCTGCTTAGGTTATAGAAGCACCACAGCCATGAAGGTTCCGGTTCCAACTCATCCCTGCTCCTACACAGACAGTTGGTTGAAATGCCAAAAATTTTCTGTGTGTTTGTTTCCTGGACCTGAGCAACAGAACAATTAGAACAGGAGGAAAGGCTTCAAGTTGTGCCAGGGGAAGTTTAGATTGGCTATTAGGAAGAATTTCTTTACTGAAAGGGCCATCAGGCATTGGAACGCATTACCCAGGGCAGTGGTGGAGTCCCCATCCCTGGAGGTATTTAAGGGTCGTGTAGATATAGTGCTCAAAGACATGGTTTAGTGGTGGGCTTGTCAGTGTTAGGTTAATGATTGGCCTAGATGATCTTACAGGTCTTTTCCAATCTAGGAGATTCTGTGATTCTGTAATAGTGTGGGGCATTTAGACATCCTGAGAGGCAATTGCTTTCCCTTCAGGAACATCACAGCCTCTTCATTGCTTTCCTACAGAACTGGGTATTCAGAAAATGGAAATGCATTTCTGATTTGCAAACTGATTATTTAGGGCCTGATATAGTGATGCGTATTCAAATGCCTTAGTGCCACTTGAGACACACTAGAGTATCCGACAAATCCCTGCAGAGCTGGCAATATATTTCACAAGACCTCTGTGAGACCCATTCCCTTCTGGAAGCTGCTGGAGAGATCCCCTCAGATAACTCAGACAGCACTAGATGTTCATGCATGAGCAAACGAATCAAGCCCAAGGACTTCAAGCCAAATGTAGACTTCAGCCCTTCCGACTTACCCACCAGTCCGAAACGCTCAAACCATAAGAGGAGATGCTGACATAAATAGCTCTGTAACTCCTTGTTAAATCCTCTGGCGGAGCAGGAACAGGCATGAAAAGGGGTCAGGGATGGTGGAGGCAAGGCAGCATCGCTTGGCTCCAGGGACAAGCAGCACAGAATCTGTTGCTTGGGGTAGAAATACATGGTCTGAATGACAAAACACAACATAACATGGACCTCCTTCTGTGAAGCCTCTTGAGGATAATAATGTGATCACCTTTTGCTCATTATTATAAACAGGTTGTTACACAGCCCTGACTTCTCTAACCTCTATAGCAGTAGGAAAATAATAACACAGAGGTAAATTATATTATTTCTACAAATAGTGTGAGAAATTGTGGATAACCAGAAAGGTTAATCCCTGTTTAATCTTCAGTTGCTGTGCTAGTGTGCTATAAATCTGACGGTAAATGGGGGGGGGCAGGTGAGCAGAATAGAGCCCTTGTCTCCTACACGCAATACATAGTCATCTGAAAGTTTGCCTCTTACTTTGCTTTGGCACTATAATTTCTCATAAAACGCTTGTGAACTAACAATAATTGGAAAATAACTACTAAAAAGAATGGCATTTATCTGCTCTTTCTGGCATGTTTCCTTTGGATCTAAGAGCCTGGGGACAGAAAGGAATACTGCAGCTGAAACGCACAAACCATTTGTTTTCAGTACAGGAAAAAGGTTCCTCAAGGGGTGACGAAAATACTCAAAGGACGTATCTTCTATACATCCAAACAACCCTTAGATAACACTGTCCATAGAACTGCAACAGCAGGTAAGGAAGCTACTGAAAACAAATATTTATTCTCTGCAGGGTATATTTTGTCCCTCCCTGCTGCTAATATTATTCTTATGACACCAGACTGCATAATTTGACATTTCAAATGTATGGCACTATGACAATGATATATGAGGAAACATTTACAGAGCCTGGCACAAGAAGCAAAATTAATACTGAAAAGCAAACGACTTGCTTAGATTGGCTGCTGTTTCTCAGTTTGCAGGGTAAATATGCAGTGTAACAGTTAAACCTGGGAACACAAATAATTGATAGTTTTCAAGCAATGACTGCAGATATTTACAGCCTACCTGCTTAACTACCTGTTTTCTGCCAGCACCAATGTTGTTTTCCTGCAGGCATGTCTGGCTGTATGATGAAATGTGGCTAAAAATAGTCATACAATATGAATTCATTATGTTCTTTATGTAAAGAAATTATCTTTAAAATTTCAAAGAGAAAAGGTTGCAAAAACACAACTGAAGAAAACAGCCCATGGAGGTCACTCGAGAGAAATTTCAAAAAATGGAAATTAATAGAGTAGTGCTCCCTATCCAAAGTATTCGGTCTTCTTCTGGACAATTTTAAAAATAGTTTGTGATAGAAAAATTAATAAATATACTGATTTTTTCTGCTAGGCTCCCTTCCCCCTCCGCGCTCCCCCTCCCTCCGGTAGCACCTCCTGCTCATTCAGGACACATCCTCACGCTCAGTTTGCCTTAACCTCAATCATCTTAAAAGAGTTTTCCTGAAGGTCAAGAAGAACAAAAAGCATATATCAACATGAAGGGAAGAGGAATAATCTAAGTGTGGGTGCCAAGGAGGAATCAGAAAGAAACCAATCACGTCCTGGGTAGCAGGATGAGGACAGAGAAAAAAAAAAAAGCATCGCTCTCTAAATTCCAGCCCCGCAACCAATTATTTGGTTATAATATAAATTGGCAGAATAGATTATGCAAAAATTTTGAAACCACCAGTAATATGTCCAATGATCTCATCACAGCTAATGTTAGTACAAGGAATGCTTGGGTCTACATTTTCACGTGGGTAGCTAAAATGGATAGCTGTGTTGCCAAGGACTATGGGTCTTTCCCAGATCTGTTTTCTAGGGTGACAAGACAAAAGCAAGACTCCTATGGCCTTGAGCACTGCTATATTAGCTTTTTGCAGGTGATAAAAGGTCTGTAATCTCCACAGAGTGCAGCTGACTCAGCACCACTACAACACATTGCTGCCTCATACAATCACAGCTAGGACTTGGAAATGGCTAGAAGATTATCAGCCAAGATCTTCCTAATGTAAGGTCAAGTCTCAATATACCTCCAGCCTTCTGGATCTACAATTCCATTTGTTCAAAGGTGTTAGTACATATACTTGGTTGTAAGAAGCTTTGAGAAGCTTTTGTTCATGTATGACTCTGAATGCAGACTTCTCCAAGTGAAGGAGGTCAGAAAGCAAGGACTGCACACCCTGTTCCTATTTGGCTTAATCCCAAATTAACAAAATCCTGATGTCCAGTCTCAGGGCCAATGTTATTTTATATTACCCTTCATTAGGTTAAGTTTTTCATTAGTTAAAGAAAAAAATGCCACTGGGATAAACAATTTTTTTATCATTCTGTAGACACTCAGCTCTACCATCAAGTATCAGACTGGGTTTTGAAATTTTGATAACAAAGAAAATAACCTTTCCTTTAAATCATGTCTTTTAATGTCCTTTAGTAAGTTCTATAAGGTCTTAATTTATATTTTTAGTAACTGTTAAAGAGCTCATTAACGGATCAGTTCATTACATAATGACAATAATATAATTTATTTCTAAAGTGGAAACTGGAAACAGTAAATCTCAGCTACAAGTTCCTATTAAGCCCTAATCTTGCAAATGAAACCACATGGAGAAAAACTGGGTTTAGGTAAAGGAGAAGAAAGACGAAGTCAGTTTATATTCCAGAGAGGAACACAGCTACTTCACCTGGTCCCATGTTGAAAGGGATTTTGTGAAGTCTCTACACAAAGTCTTTTTCCTCCTGTAAAAGGAATGATCAATAAACATCAATTTGCTCCAGAAAAAATTCTCGGTCTATAAGCAATTTCTCGCTAAGTTGAGAACCCTTTTTTTAAAGTCCCAATTCGGAGCTATTATGCTGCATTTTGGTGAGACCTGTGTCCTCCAGGAACGCTTTCAAAGTCAAGCAGTCTCTCACCTATAAGTTGCATCCAGGGCTGGCATTGAAGAGATTTAGGTCGGTAGTAAAGGTTAGCATCCCCAGTTAGGTTCTGCAGCATGGATGGCTCCAATGAGTGCCTGCCCCAGCCCTTTACTGGGACTATGCGTCAAGACAGTATCTGTTCTCTTCTTAATTCAGATAACTCCACATCAGCTTATCAGCAGGACAGATTCCAGCTCAGAAGCTTGAGACTGACATGTCTTTTGAGATAATCAAGAGAAGCAGATGAATAAATGTATTATTTATGTTTAATTTTGGCAGGTTGACAGTGTTTGGCACTGAAAAATAGGATTGTTGTGGGCGGGAAAAACAAGACTGGCTTTCCTTTGCTTTTAAAATCCTATGCTGTCTTGTTGGACCTCATCAGGAGTTACAATTCATTAGACTAAAAAGACTATCCCAGACAAATGAGATTAATAAGTAATAATGCCAATTATGCACCTATCTGGACCAAACAGTGAGACTGAAACAATTACACTGTTTTACATCATTACACAAGAAAATATTTATAAATGCTGTCACTCGATGTGTCACAGTCCCCATCACAGTCTTTTCCAGAGCCAAGTAGCACCGTGTTCAATCTGGCAGTCATTTCACCCAACAGCAGAGTCATATACAGCCATATACAGTACAGAGAAAGAAGTACAGAGAAAGAGAATGAAAAAGGGATCTCCTCAAGACAGGGAGAGGATAAGTGTGGGAGAGAACGAGAACATGGACCAAGATAATGTCTACTGCATGACTTATCCTAAAAAAAAAAAAAAATGTTATTAACTCAAATATAAAGTTATGCTTTTGATACAAAATTGTCTGGTGTAAGTGAAGAGCTTGTATTTTGCTGAGGGATAGATCATCTCAACATGTCTCTTCTGAACACAGAAAGCAAAACCAGCAGTCAGCAACAGAAGTAAGAAATTAGTACTGTTTATCTTGAAAGAATCCAGAAGTTGCCAGGAGAGGAGTAATGTGCTCCCGTTCCTAGCTCTGAAATGAGAAAAAACACTGCAGTTTCCAAGGTAATATTGAGGGCCTAATATTTTGCATGTCTTTTGCAATCAATCAGTTCCTTAATTAATGCAAAATAACTACATAAGTGAATATAGGCAAAACTGTGCACTTGGAATAGTAACAATTAATAGCTTTCATCAAAATCTGAAAGAATAAGCTCTTTTAACAACAGACGTGAAGTAAGACTGATTTGTTCAGCATAACTTGCTTGATGCTGTTAAAGCCAACCTGCATGAAAGAAAAGATAGATTTATGTATTCTTCAGTATGAAAAATGTCCAAAAGTATTGGGGAAAAAAGCTGTGTTCAGTCACACAGGAAGATGATTCACCATCCAGCCCTTGTAGTCACTGAAGTCAGACACATTCATTACCTATTATGCTGAGGAATTTTATTTTTTCCCCTTTTGGTGAATAAGCACTGAATTACCCATATCACTGGGCCATCTCACTAAATGCAGTGGCTGCTGCTCACCAAAATAATCATAAAAAGTTTATCTGTGAGGGATTCCAGACATTTAAATATATGGAAGCTGCCTCTGCTAATAACAGAGATTTATATTCCATTCGGAGAGGAGTGTACACAAATTCTAAGAATCACCAGTCGATACCACATGCAAATATACATACTCAGCGAATGCTTGTGGTTTAACACTCTTCCTTTCATAGAAGAGAAGCACTTAGCAATCTTCAGGGGCAGGGTCAATGAAAATGTGAAAAGAAATCACTAGATGAGGACTTATAATGTTCTAAATCCTCAAGGCCCCATGTACCACGTGGATTGGATTTTGAATTGATAGCAAGATGCTGTTCTAAACATCAAATTTACTATTTTTATGTAAAATTTAATTTCACTTTTTCTCTAGCTTCACTTTCTTCTTATCAACTTTCTTCTTTTAGCCAATTTACTCAACAGTAGTAGAATGCAACCAGTAGGCTAGATTTTTACCAGTCTATGTCTTTGGTCATAGCTAGCTTGATGGTACCTATGTATTATTGTGTTCCTGTTACAAAATCTACTTAAAATAAATAATAATCACTCAACTAAAATGTAGTGCCACCATCACCGAACTGTATACTCCACTGTGCCACAAAAAGATCTGCTTAATAATGTATCTGTGGAGCTTGAGAACAAACCAATTTACATTTCATGGGTGTTATAGAACTGTACAGAGGAATCCTCCAAGCTACTATATAAGAGGTTTTTCATTTATTATATTTGCTACTTAGAGATGGAGTTAACTGCTTAAGTGTTTGCAGAAACAGGGACAGTGAGGCAGGTTCAGTCATTCTATTAAAAATAATGGAATAAGAACCAGTTATTGCCATCAAATTTGACCCATTTAGGATTTTCAATAATTGGATGTACAATTGACTATCTCTTGTTCTATTTCTGAACAAAAATTTTTAATAATCATGTGTGTTTGAGCTTTGATAAACATAGCCAAGAAAGACACCCACCAGTTCAAAGTTTTTTCAATTGTCCTTCACATTTTTCACCAACTATTCTAAATTTCTAAGTGGTTTTTATTCTGCTCTGCTTAAAACCAGAGCTCTACGGCACCAGTCCAAAGCATGCTGGGACACCTGCACAGGCAGTGGTCAGGGCAGGCTTTCCAGAGCTCAGTGGTTGCTGGCCAACTAAACTGAAATCAGAGCTAACTCATTTAACCTGACCTCAGAGCATTTGGGAAAAGAAATCACCTAAAAGCCTAGATAAAGTCATAACAGTTTAGCTCTTAATGTTTTCCTTTTTCCTCCTGACAAAAAAAAAAAAGGTGCAGACATCTAACAAATTTTATACATCTATTCCAAGTGTATAAATACTAAAACCCCAGAAAGTATCCACAAATATTGAAATGACACTATCCACACGAAATTGCTTTGATAACAGATTAGGAAAAAGTAATTTCTGTGTGGTCAGAAAATTAATACATGCTGATATTTTTGTACACTGATTTACAAAATTAAGTACTCAATATAAATACAAGAAGCTCCAGAATCAGGTTGGTGCATCATTATTCACATTGCCCTACACTTGGAGAATTACATGGAGCTTTTTGCTGCCATTGGCACCCCATTGTAGCAACTGAATGCAGTGTTTGATTATTGTACAAGAAACAGGTACTTCACATTTTCCTAACATTTTAATATAGTTTGATTAGTGTCAATAAGCTACAAAGTCATGTATTCAGTGTTTTCAAAAACAGCAGAAAAAGCATGCCTAAATAATTCACCCATTTGCTTGGTAACTGGAACAAGGACGGGCCACGGAGGCAGGTCAGACCTTCACAAAGCGAATCTCAGTCCAGACTCGGTCCTGAGCATGCTGCTAATTAAGCTGCTGTTAAGGTAGCAGAAATGTAGATTTCAGTCATTTGTCAGCCTCCCGTGTTGAACTTCATCAGTTGTGAATTTAGCACATTTCAAAAATAACTCAATCATTTCCACTCAGTCAGATTTTGTCATCCTTTATTTCAGTGGAACTGCTTGCCAAGTAAACGACTCCATCATACGCGGTATCTTTCTCCTCACAACTCATATACAGTCTGAAGACAAAAAGAACATTAACAGTCAAGCCATGAATACCACGTCTCAGCTTTTAACTCACTGGTGCAATAAATATATAACAGAGACTGCAACAATAGCTAAATGTAGTAAAAAAAATAAAAATGCTAAGGAATTTAGCTTTATTTTAAATCCTTTCATCTTCTCCTACTCTACTGAATATCTTGCATACTTTCAGAATGCAGACACAGATGAAGAGACCCATAATTGTTCTCCAGATATGAAAGAAAACTGACTTCTACACAACTGCCTTTGGTTAATTGTAGTGAGGTGCTTGTATACAGCATGCTGCCTCTGCCAAACTGAGCTGCAGCTGCTCTTAAAGAGGAAAAATGCTGTGCAGGAATCTCAGATAACTATAAGTGAGTAGCAATTTTAATGCTGAGCATATTGAAAAACTTACAGCAGAAAAAATGACCTAAACAAAAGGCAAGACTAAAGAAATTATTCATATCAAAGTGTGTTAAGTATAATTAGAAGTTTATATGGAATAAATGTACAGCATGACATAAGAATGATAATACTCACTTTCCTGCTTCATAATCTGCTTTTTCTGCCCCCTAGGAATCTGCCTGTCCTCTGGTAACAATGTCATTTTCCTCAGCATTTCCCAAAAATCAGCTCTCAAAAAATGTTTGAAAAGGGTCTGTTTGGTAGCTGAAGCTGAACAGAACCAGCACACCATGGCTCCCACCAGGTCCGTACACCCAATATCACTTCAGGGGATACCTGGCAGATGCATGACCATGTGCCCACTCCAATTCAGTAGCCTGAAACTGTCACTCTGTCACAGCCAGGGTGTGCATCAAACTCGGGAACTCTGAAGAATTCGGTTCAACAGCCCAGACGTGGTCTGGGGGGGGCATTTCAAGTCATTGATGCTTCTAGCTCCTATAACAACTTTTGAGTTTACTTTAATCGAGCTTCTGAGGAAAATGCACTTTCTAATGCTCTCTTTGAACTAATGGATTTAATGTAACTTTAATCTGCAAAAATTGACCAAGAAAAGCCCCGTTTTCCTTTTCTTTTCCTTTTATTCCTTGGTGTTGTGAATAAGTGGGGTTTTTTTAATTGGACCGGTCTCAAGATAAATTTAACCCTTCAACAATACTCCTCACAAATTAGCTATGGTGACAAAATCAGCATGTATTGCATGCATTAGAATTATACTGAACTTTCTGAGTGAAAAGGAGACATTTTAAGGTCCTTTATGATTCACATGTACATTCACTGGAAAAAAAAAAAAAGAAAAAAAATACTCTGTGTGCACCGCTGCTACCTATTGGAAATTAAATAGAAAGGCATTTGTTATACATATGGTTAGATTTGGAGTCAAACCAGAGAAAATAAAGCAGCATACTCCCTAGAATACTACCCATAAAATGTGTCCTGCTAACTTGATCTAATAAGGTGCTAGTTTTAGTTACTCGAGCAATTGCTGTAGCTAGATTCAAATACCAGTTTGGCTGAACTCTTAGGCTTTGTGGGATTTTTGAGTTTTTCTTTTTCATAAATGGTGTCAGATGGTTTATTCCCACATATCACCTTCTCATCACTTAAAACAAGCTGTTATTTATACTTTGTAATTCAGATCCTCTGACTAGGAACATGCCTCTTCTTTTACTAGACCCTCAACAACAAATGTTCCAGCACATGGCTTAGATGCAGCTCCAGATACCAAAAGATGCACCTCACCGAACTTCAGTTGTCTAAAAGACCGACATCAAGTTCAACTTAATCATCAAGGCTTCTTCTATGCAGTCAATGGAGACAGACAAACACCTCCAGAGTGTGATTCATCTCATCTATTCCAGGATAAGATAAAGCATCCACTGGAAGTACCTGCTTCTCTCCTTTTGAGGCAACCTACACAACCAGTCCAGAACTGATAGCTAACTTTCCAACACTTCCAGTTAAATGAGATGAATCCCACCCTTCCTGCCTAAGGCTGTACCTAATTACCAAGAAAAAAGAGAGCATGCTCCAGGATTTTGATTGCCCAGCTGGGATCCTGCTGGAGGTTGCCTGGCTTTCCTTGCTGTCGAAATCAGAGCAGTGGGATGCAATGAGGAAGCAGCCTTGTGCACTCCGGGGTCATAGCCTGAAAAGGAGCCAGGATGCAGCCTCAGAGAGAACCTCAATAAGATTAGTAATGGCAGCTTATAGCTGTACATTTCGTTGCTGGAGATGTGCCCACTCAGCATGGTGCAGTGCTGCAGAGAGATCCTGGAGGCTCCTGGAACAAGCAAGTCCAGAAGCAAGGTAGCTGCCTTGACCCAGCCCCACGTATCAGCTTTTCATCACAGCTAATTAGCTACTTTAATTCAGCACGGTGTCCTTGTTATATGCAAGCTACGTGGTTCAAAGCCAGCTTGGTTATATCTTCATTTCAGACATAGCCAGAATGCCTGGAAATTCACACAGATTTTACTAGTTTGTACTTTAAAAGTTGCCTCTGCAACTAAAGGATTGGAAATACATTTTTCCCACATGAAAACTTATTTTCTGGAGCATAATTCAGGCTCAAGGGAGATAAGGGAGGAGAACTGTACAAGGACAAGCCCTGAACTACAGGAGACAGTCTACCAAACCACAATAGACAAAATATATTTCCATATTGAGGAATCTACGTAACTCCAAGGTCAACCTGTTCCCAGTGTTTATATGCTCAGACAAGCTTATAAAGTAGGGGTGGAAAACAAGTGTCCCTTTCTATCCCTTCAAAAATTTTGAATGCTATAATTTTCATCCACGTTATAACCAGGTATTATGCAAACTCTTGTACTTTTTGATCTATGTTTCAGTGATGGGTTTTTGACAGGGCAGTCCCTTTGTGACCTCCAGCAATGACAGAGCTGCCCCCAGGGACAGCTCTACACTTGGGTCTGGGATAGCTGAAGCACATGCACAGAGTCACCAGAACACAACTGTCCCATTCTGTACTGCTTGATTTCTTCCAAAAAGCGGTATAAATAGCAAAATTAACTAGGGGCTCATCTGACAGTCAGTGAATACAGTCCTCAGTGGTGAGCAGGCTGAAGCCTTCAGCAAAGCCTGATCCATCACCAGGGAGACCCTGCCTGCTCCTACCTGGAGAACTATACTTTAACTTTATAAAAATACCATTTGTCTGCAAATACCTCAGCATCTTTATCTATCCTGGGCCCCTGAGATTAAAGCAGCAGGTAAGCAAGGAGCTGAAAATAATGTGTCTTCTTTGCTGCTTTTTACTTACTTTTCTTGGGTCCACAGCCTGCTCATACACGCACTGGAGAGCGATGGCCTTGACCTCCCTGCAGGATCAAGGCCAGAGTGAGGACCTGCTACCACAAAGTCGTTTCCTCCCAGCAGCATATCTACACCACAGCCTTCAGTCTAGACACAAAACATGAACACCAAGCTCATACCTCTGCTGCAGCACCACTTTGGAGTAACAGCAGCTGCACGCGGCACAAGCTGCAAGTAGCCAAAAGCCTCAGCAGGATGTTGGGTAAAGAATTTCCAACCACAAAGCAGGAATGAAGGAATGTGTTTCCATACCGCATGATCTCACTGAAAAAATTGATTGAAATTAGTGGTTTATTGAGGTCTGAAGACTGGGAAGTTTGAAATAATTATATTTATTCAAGCAATACCAATGAAAAGTGGGAACTAACATCAGCACATGTCTATCATCAACCTGTCTGCTTGGTATATATACCGCATGCCTTTTCCACACATCTTCATCTCTTCCTTTTTATTGGATTTAGCCTTTACGTTGTTTGGGAAAGAGACTCGGTCTTTCTGTACATCTGCCATATCCAAGCGATGTTATTACCATAAAGTCATTAGCAGCAAAGGCAGAGAGAGTCACTCGGGTGACTTCTGACTCACACTTTACACTGAAAGTCAACAGTGCAATGACTTTTTCAGGGTATCCACAGGCAAACATCAGAATGACGTTAACTTTGATATATATATTTTGGCAGTATCTGAGAGCAAGGAGCAGCTTAATACAACTACAGCACGTAAGGCCAAATGCTCTGCTTCCTAAGTGCTGTTCATGGTGTGCAGAAAGACCAGAAATGAGTTCTACATTCCCCTTCTGGTAATTCCCCAGGCACAGGAAGCTCTCAGCAGAGAGAGACCCTCAGCATCACCTTTCCAAAAAGCTCTAGAAACAGTGATGGGAACTGACAGGAGCACAATGTTTTCTGGCAGTCTCCAGCTGGCATGGAAGCTATTGCAAACTACTAAAACTCTTGTCTTAGCTTTAACCTTCATATTGCACCACCACCAAAAATGGCAGCTGAGCAGTCTTCCTTTTTTCCACAGCAGAAGAGAATCCGTAACAGAAAGATTTGAGCCTTCATCCACCAGGAAAAATAACATTTGCTGGAGGCTTTGTGGGCTTCTGATGGTTCACTGAAGTTATATCTGTGCAATAAAACTAACTATGATAGATATGAGAAAGAACCAGTATTGTTCTATGGGCTTCTGAGCACAGTAATTCCATGACATGTGCTAAAATCTTCCATTTTCACCATCATAATAAATATATTAGTCCTCTCACTGACATCCACTACTGAGACTGGGGAAAAAAACATGAAGGAATTAATTCCAGTCTTTTTTATTTTATTTTATGGATATGCACACAGTACTCACTCTGCCTTGTTTTAAACGTCGGATGGAAACTGGCTTCACAGTTGATACCGCATCTTGGTCTCATGGGACATAAGGAGAGAACAGCTTGACATACAAATGGAAGTGCAATTAAAGTTAGTTAGATCATGCTTTAATTTTTAGTAACATGGGAGGATTAATCACACATAGTTTACACTGGAAAAGAAACACCAATTAATAGGGTGAAAAATGATGCAACTAAAAAGAAACAAAAGGAAGCCTCAGCACCTTTCTAACTGGTTTGGGGTGGGGCGGGTGATTCTCAATACGGTAGATAAAGTAGGCTTGTGCATTGTCTTCTAGAAGGACGTCTAGCTGCACACACACAGGTGATCCAAATCAGATTCAACATACCCAGTCCCTGAAGCAAACGCTCAACCGCACCAACTATAACTCAGATTTTTTAAAATAAAAATACTAATAAGACTTTTTCAGAAGGGATAGACAGACTCTTACAGTCTCTTCCCTGTATAACTAATATATTAGCAGATTTATGTTTTTAATTCTGCTGCTGTTTGGATAATTCTAATCTTCGCTATCCTCATATGGCTCCTACCAATCATGTAATAAAGAAAAATGTATGTTTATGAATTCATTCAGTTTATCAATGTATTTCTTATAAAATTATAAGAATGCTAGCTCCTCAACATTCAAGAGGAATGCCTAGGAGCAAGCATTTTGTTTGTACACAACTTGATTAAAACTAAACATAAAGCAACTGCTCATAGGTGATGAGACAGCTAAAACAATCTTCAGCTCCCTTCTGAGTAGCGGGGAGAGAAAGGGGATTCAAAATGCAAAATTAGTTTCAGACTTAAAAATGAAATTATGTGAGCCATTCAGATGTAGTGTAAATGTCACTGAATGTTAAGCCAAACAAACAGATAATCTTCTACCCAGGAAAAAAAAAAAGTTTAAAATTAAGCTCCAAGCATGGGATTAATTCAGTAAAATTACAGTCTAGCCTCCCTTCCACCAACTTCAATCATAAACAGCCCAATTCTGCAAAAGGCCAAGTATCCTCCTTTTGCACTGATTGCCAATAATGCCAATAATGCTTGACAGGGCTGCACCTAGGGCTGTTATTTATACCATGTTTTGCAACAAGGCAAAAGGCAAATCATACTCATAACCAAATACAGAATCAAAATACACTTCTTTTGCATCTCAGGGCTGAACACAGTAAAAATCTCTTTTCAGCACAGCTTTTTCTACCGTGGTGAGAATTCTAGTTAAACAATGGCACTTCTCACAGCATTCATGGTTAGCACTCACTGACAAAGAAACCAGACCAGACCTGACTCTTAACAGGGCTGTTCAGCTTACCATTAGCTTAGCAAGACGGAAACAACCAAGAACTCACTGTCCCAGTTTCTCAGACATCCTGACAGTAGCTGCTGACTCCTCCATTGCAGGACAGTGAGACAAAGTCATTCCCATTTTAACAGGGTCGCAGAGCAGTTTCACATGCAGCCCAGGTACAATCATGCTGAAATCCAAGAAACAGACCACAAACGAATCCTTTAGTGTGAGAAGTAGCAACCTCAGCCCATCAGCAGACACACTCTGGTAGCAGAACTGATGCAGGTCCAGTGTGCCAATGGAACAGTTCAAACAGCAACACCCTTTACAATCACCCTTAAGCCTTCCGAGCTTTCCTCCCTGGTGGGTGGCCCTACATAATATACAAACACAACCACGCTCTCAAGGGTGCTTCTCACCTTGAACAACCTTCAGCCCATGATCCTGGTTCAGGAAAGCCTCCCTCCATCACTGAAAAAAATTGAAAGGCAGTATAAAAGCTTTACTATGGCATCCCCATTTTATAATGTTCAGCACACTGATCACATGGAAAATACTACTACAGAATCGGTTAACAGAGGAAGACTGTAAGAATTCAAAATCATCATTAGGATCTGCAAAACATTACTAAAAATATTGCCATTTAAAAATTTCTGAAGTATGATATTAAACATCTGAACTACTGTTGTGTCAAGAATCTGAAACATTCTTATCTGCATAGTATCTCAAGTAAACAGAAAACCACATCAAGGGAAATAACGGACAAAACCTTCCAAGTATACAATGTAGTCCACAGACACACTTTTACTATTTTTTATTCCTTGCAACCTGTTAATATGTTTTGGATTTTAAAACAAATTGCTTCAGAACTTGACTCCATCCTTTCACTTCAAGAAAAATGGACAAGAATGGTTTTAGCAAAAATTCCTTTGCATCTGTAAAATATATTTTCCCCTTCACCTTGAATCAGTAAAAGGACATTTTCCTCATGTCAAATTTTGCCACAAAAAATGTAACTCTGGCTCGGTCATTTCCATTTCTCTTCTCACCTACTCAACAAGTTCAAATTAATACAATTGGCAAAACTGAGAGTCCTGTTACCTGAGCTGCAGCTCAATTAGTTCGAAGGCAGCTGGGAGCAATAGGCATCTTCCAGGGCATGGCCAGAGATGCAGAGAAACCTTCACATTTTGTTGTGGAAAGTCAGTCTGCAAATGTTTTTGAGAGAATTAAAATGGGCAGGAATAATGTTCCATTTCATCAGATACTTTCAACGTTTTCAAACAGAATGGCAGAAATGCAAGCTCGGGGTTTCTTCCTTGCTGCTTGCCAAGCGAGTCAAACCTTCAGACCTTTCTTTTACTTCAGTCTACTTAATGAATGGCAACACAATAGAAAATCTCCAGTTCAGCTCTCAGCCTATTTGCAAACCATTGGCCCAAGAAAGAGAGTAGATCCTGAGGTTTTTTGCTAATCAGCTAACCTCAAAATAAGCCCATCCTATCCTTTGACATACAGGTGTTAGCAGAGAGGCACCATTTTCCCAGGGCAAATACAATGGAAAGGTTTTTTACATAACTGGTGAAGCTGCAATGAGTTTCTGCCTACCATATCAGCAAGACTAAACAGCCACAGTGACATCCCTACTAAAACTTCCAACTTTCAAAATCACAAGCTATAACTCTTTTTCACCTCTAAAGAGTCATTAGATGCCTAACACAAAATTCAGTCGATTTGAAGACACAGCTCAGAGAGCTGGCTGAAGATCAGGTCAGGACATGTTCTCAGGGAAAAGGATCTACTAAGGAGCTTAGTGATAAAATGTGAAGATTAACTTAATTTCTGACAATAGTTCATTTCATGCAAACATATCCAGAATGAGGCATCTGTAACTTTTGTGCTGGAAACACATATTGAATCTGTTTGCCATTTCAGAGGACATGTGAAGAATGACCTAACAGGAGAGACAAATGGCAAATTATGTTGTGTTGGCCTCTGAAAAGAGGGACAACTATGTTTAAGTCCTTGTTTCATAAGTCCTTGTTTCAAGCCAGAGAAAGCAGAGATTCAGACCTTTATTTACCATGATGTACTTTTAGTGTCCTAAATACGTGAATAGTTTCTGTTCCAAAATAGCAGGTTTTCATTTTTGCTCTCATAATTTTCTAGCAAATCTCAAAATATTTGAAGTTTTCCCTACGTTAGGCAAAGACCAACAAGAAAAGCTCAGTTGAGATGCTATTTTGTGCACTCAGAAAGCTTTGCAAACCCAGCTCATAGCTCACTATGCCACACTCAGCCCTGGCATAAGTGATTCCATCGACTTGCACAGAATTGTGCCCAGTTTCACAAGGTCTTATTTAACTCTGATCTCTAAACTGCTCTTGGACAGACCTCAGAGCTGCTTCCATTTATTATTTTGTACCACAAGCAACTATTCCACTATTCAGCATCAATTTAAAATCAATTGCACAGCACCACAGTCAGCTAGTTATCTAAATATACCTCAGATAGGTAAGGCTCAATTACACTGGAGGAGTGAAGAATACATAGAAGAGATTCATCACCAACTCAGATGGATATCAATAAAAGATGTAATCAGCAGGGGACTGCATGAAATATAAGAATGTGGACACATTTTGTGAGTTAATTCTCTTGCATTTCATTAAAACCAACTTTTAATCTTTTCTTCACTTTTTTCATATTGATGAATTGGAGGGAGTGAACAAGACAAGACTTTTTAAGTAGTATAAGTCTGTGCACAGAGCCCATGATTTAGCTCATAACAATCAGTGAATGTTTTTGCCGCCTTCTTGGCAGAATCATTCCAACGACAGACTCTAGGCAACACCCAGACCACTGGAAAATTGTAGCTTGGCCAGATGTGGATTTCACTGGTGAACTTCTCCGCATGGATTTCTCTTACCATTCCCCTGGCTCATCAGAGCAGCCCCAGCAGCACCGCAGGTCCCAGGCACAGGTCAGCAGATTGCATGGCTGGCACGGCAGACCCAGACCTGGCATACAGCTTCCTGTGGAGCAGACCTTGGCCAAACCACCCAGCAGGTCACCAAGAATGGATTGAGGAGCACCAAACTAAAGAGAGTTTGGTGCGACTGAACAAATGGGGTGGAAACTCTGATTTTGTTCCCAAGCTAAGCGCTCTGAGGCTGCACTAAGAGACCAGGAATCTTGACTGAATCTTGACAACTCATTAGGTATGCGATACACTTACTAGATACTAATAGCAGCTCAAGAGCAATGGGAGAAATGTGCTGAAGGAATATTCCTTGTGATGAAGAACAACCCAATGGAAACAAAAAGGGTGATGAATGGGACAGCCAGGAACCGGAATGGGTGAGGTACCATTTTACCCCTTTTCTCTTATTTCAGCTTCCTCCCAGGATAATTATCTTGGCTTTTAAAGGTGTTTGATCTATTTATTCTCCCTATTTGATAGATGCAAAGACAGCTGGACTTACAGATTCTTCTTATACTGGAATTTAAATTTTGTGCTTAGCGTAAATGTAAAAAAGCAAGTAAAAATAAAAGAGTTCTGGGTTATCTATTGTTAGTCAAACCCTCAAATCCACTGTATTTGTACAGTGGCTTGTTTTTTAGTTTTGTTTTTGGTTTGTTTTTTTTTTTTTTAATTTAAGAGCAATGAAAATATTTTCTTCTAGATTCAATAATATGGGAAGCTTTGGAGCTTGGCACCCAAACAAGTTTTTAGCAGTCTAAGCATACATTCATCTTTTATTATCACTATTATTACTATCACTATTACCATTATGTGCTTTTTTTTCCAGAGCTTTGTTACCTGTGTGACTTCTATCTTTATCTGTTATGGAATAGTTTATCAGTTCCCTACCCATGGGAAAAAGAGAGGTTTCCTTTTCTTCTTTCTTGAATGTTATCTGCTCCAAGACAAAATATAACACCTGCTGTTTTCTATCAATTACTTATGAATAGAAAAAAAATACCACTATATTTGATATTGTATCTCTTTGTGAATAAGTCAGCTAGTTATATTTTTCCACAGAATATAGAATTAGTATATACACAAAATAATTGAATCAAAATAAGGACCGAGCTAAATCTGCTTTTGTAAGCAAAAGGAGTAGCAAATGTGAAAATAGGTCACTTTTTATAGAATCTCCTGGCCCTAGAGATCTGCAGACAGGCTTCTGACAGGTGCCTCAAGCTCTGCTGAGGGTGACAGGCAGAGGCAGGGACCGCTGGTGGGATGTAGTGCCCATCCCAGCCCATGCTGAGGACCCCAGGCCTGCAGCACCCACACATGAGCAAGCCCTCAGGCTACCACATCCTCAAGACTACTCACCGCCTTGGAAGCTCCCCTCTCTATATGGGGGATTATGTAGTGTCCGGCACCCTCTGTACCAGGAAGGAGGGGAAACAACTTAACAGATATTTAATAATCAAACTGCAGGAAGGCCAGAATCATTCATGGGCTGAAAAAGAACTTTGACATATTCTGTGTCCCATTTTGTCAGAGAAAACATGCTAGGCACAGCTGGGGATGTAAGTCCATGCCTCTGCACGCATCCCGCTTTCTTCAACATGCACAAACACACTCTGCTGTCCTACAAACATTTTCTCGCACTAAGAGTCCTCGTGACTGACGTATCAGTGCCAGTGAAGTCCTTGCACAGATGCATTAATTCCAGAAAAACTGCACTTTTGCAGAGGGAGCTGAAAGCATACCATAATTTTCCTGTTGCAAACTGTACCCTCAGCAAGAGCTCTTTGACAGCAGAGACGAGCACAACCATACCAGCATATCCATACCAGCGCTACATCTGGCCTAAGGTCCTGCTGCTCGACCCCTCTTTCCTCTTCAGCTTTTACCTGTCTGGATCATAACATTTCAGTTCCTCTCACAGTTTTCCACTTCAACCTTGATCATCAATTTTCCTGCTGCACAAAGGATGCTGAGGCAGGGTAACCTGCACAAAGATTTATTAGCAGGATCCACTGCTGATGACACGCATTGACTCCAACAGATAAAGTAATTTGGGGGAAAAACAAAACCAAAAGCAGAGGAGAAGGACAGAGAAAAGAGGACAGGAGAGGGGAAAATGCAGAGAAGAGGAAGAAAAAATCCCCAGAGGCCAGACTGAAAGGGCAGCCATGGGGTCCCAGGTGAGCCTCATCCTCTGGCCAGTGTCTCCAGTGGTGATGGAGGCAGGTGGTGGTGATGAAGAGGAGCAGGAGGACTTTTCCCTTCATCCTAAATGTTTCACTGAGACCCACTCAAATTCCCTATGGATTGCTTCTGCTTATGATGCTGTTAGATAGGACTGGTGTACACTAATCACAGAATCACAGAATGGTCAGGGTTGGAAGGGACCTCTGGAGATCATCTAGTCCAACCCCCAATGCAAGCACTGTACATTGACTGATTGTTTAAGCTTTTCTCCATATACGTTATTGGATAATGTTTATGGAGCATTTGGATTACTATTATCTACCTTGTTGTGCAGAGTGTTTGGCTTCTTCTTTGGCTTCCTNCTTCTTTAATATAAAATAAAATCTCCAAAACAGGAGGGAAAGAAAGAGGGGAAATAGGGGTGATTCTCAAACCAGTGGTAGCTACTTCCATGAAAGCCTGCCGTAACAACACCGTCAGGATTTGCAGGTGCAAGTCCATGCGAATGATACAAGAATAACAGCATGAAAACAATAATGGAAAAATGCTGGCAAAGAGGCTCCAGATAATGGCTCAACGGCTTCAGGGGGAGGTTACAGTCTTGCAAGGAACAGACTCTTGCCAAGGCCAAGGCACTTCGGTACCTACAGCACTGTGCAACACCCCTGCAGCACAGCACATCTTGAAATAGGTTCATCCCCCCAGAATTTTCTTTCTCATGTGGAGTCAAACCAGACCTATTTCCAGTATAATCAATACGAATAATTTATTCATATTTTAGTGATTATAATTATCTCACCGTCTTTCCTAACGTAGCTCTCAACTCGTATAGAGTTTGCAATGCCAGAACTAGGCATGGGTCTGCAGATTAAAACAGAATTGAGCTTTCTCAATTCTGAAGATTGCAAACAGAATTTGTACCATCCTATCCTTGAATTAAACTAGTAGACTCACTACGTTTCTGGTTATTACAGGTAGGGCAGGTTTCTGTCAGAAAACAGAATCCAAACCAGCAGGGGCATCTCAGCAAGGAGGCCGAGGACTGAATGCACATGGTGAGTAAATTATCTTCTCATCTTCCAAACTGCTCCCTCTGGATCGCATTAATGACATGCATTAGTTGTGTGCACCAGCACAGAAAAAATTGAGCCGTGTTTCTGAACGATAAATGATCTCTTTATCAAGAAGGGATAGGTGGACTATACAGACAGCAGCAACTAGACAAATAAACTAACTTGTCAAATAAACAATTTGAGAACTTCATCTTACTTCCAAGGATTAACTCTAATCTCTCCATTTGGATTCTGTCCTCAGCTTCTGTTACAGGCAAGGTAAAATTACAAGTGTTTGTGATATGTGCAGCCTTGCTGGGCCACTGCCCATGTTTCTCTGAATAAAGAGGGGATTTCAATTATTAGCATTCCTGGGTTAGCAGAAGAAAGAGCACAGGAAAATATTTGGAAAGCTCCAGAAAACCCATTGAATGTCCAAGACAGCAATCCAAGCAGTTACTTCCTAGCATAATAGATGATTAAGTGACTAAGTACATCTATCAACATTGTAGGCTGCTAAATACACTGGAATCCCACCACTGAACCTGAAAGTGAAGATTCAGGGCAAGACAAGGCAGAGAAGCATGAGGACTCCACTTCAGTCCCTGAAAAAGTTACAAGTGGTTTACTACCATTGGCATGGGAGGGAAGACAGGCCCACTGCCCTGCGCCAGGGCGGTGGGCCAGCCCGTAGAGCACTGTCCCAGGAAGGGTGAGCCCTGGTGCCAGGCAGTGGGATTTCCTAGATGCCCACTCATCCCACAGAAGAAGGGAACAGCGGTCAGTGAAGTCCATTCGCTGGGAATCATGTCTGTGCTTGTCTGGCAACCCAGCTACACAAAGCACGTGCCACTCCCCACGAGCAGGGGCTGTAATGTCAGTTTTCCTCCAGGGTGCTCCTTGACTCTTGTGTAAAAGGTGGGTGGCAATGCCAACACCAGACCGGTGACTAGGACCACCCTGTGTGCCCTATGGGTTTCCTATATTCCCATCTGAAGGGTCCCAGTTTAACTTGAACTCCAGCACACGCTGAAGGTGCTACTTCCCTACGCTGCCAGTGGAGAGAGGAAGACACTCCCATTAGGAAGACTAGGTCCTCATTGAATGCTGCTGGTTTTTCTTTTGCCAGTTTTAAGACATTTCCAGACCTACTTGGAATACTCAATGTTCATTTCCAAAATTCTGATACTTGTAAATATTGGTCTCCTGGGTTTCTTCTAAACAACCCTAACTACAGCTGCTAAAACAGCATATTCTAGCAGATGGAAATGTCTACCAGCTGATATCTTTCTTTTCATGAACAATCTATGAACTTCATTTGGAAAAGGAATGAAAACAAGACAAAAAAAATAGGGCAGAAGAGTCATTTCAGAAAGTCAGTAACAAAAAGCAAGTCTTTCAGCTCCCGCAAAGCCCCATACATATAAAAGCATTAGATCACACACTAAAGCATACCAATAATTTGTCCTCTCAGTTTTTACCAGTGGTCAATAACTATTTCAGGTACTTCTAAAAACTCAAATTTTTAACAATTTTGAAAATATAATATGTTGTTAACTAAGAAAATTACTTCTGTCACATCTTGAGGATGGGGGGGGGGGGGGTCCAAACCACAAATCAAGCATTCATTAGAACAATAATGTAGAGAATAGGACAACAGATTTATATTCCATGAGGCTGTAGTTGCAGTTACAGACAGGATGATCATCCTGTACTCTAAGTTTCACCATTAAAAAAGTTTGGTATAAACTAGAAAGTGTCACCCAGCTATAAACTTTTATAAAGGCAGTCTTGAAAAAGAATAAACATAAAACCATTTGCAGCAAGCCTCCAGGTCTTACTTAGATGTGCACTCAACTTTGAAGAATCAGTCTACACATAGTCCTTGGCCAAATTGTGCTAGTGCTTAAAACTAACAGACCCTTTCTAAAACTGTGTGATTTAAATTGTCGTGGGTTATCTTAAACTTTTCAGCTGACCTCCCACTGCACAGCGCTGCAGGAGTGAATTGGTTTAAAGCACATGACATCTTCCAAGAAGTACAAAGTTACTACCAGAGCCTTGTTTCTGACCCAGAAACTAAGAGTCTGTCTCTTTGTTACAGAACAGATGGTAGGAGGAAATCAGCATTAAAGCATGCATCTTACATTTGGCATTTAGCAGTGTTTCCAGTTTTTAAATAAGTTATTCCTTTAAAAAATGCAATCAAATCATTGTGAGAATTGCATTTTTGTCTTATCTCATGGATTTGCAGGTTAAATATCTCAATATACCAGTAAAAGGGTTTTTTCTTCTAAACCTCAGGCCTACAAATTCACTCTGGGGAATTGGAAGTCAAGCTGGGTTGTTTCCATCTTAAACATTAGTACCAGAAATAAAGACTTCACAAGCCAAATTTAACTCTCAGTTGTGCTTCTGTAAATTCTCTACTTTTAAATCAAGCTTTTAGTTTCGAACATCAGGTTAATTGTCTTAAACAGTTCTCGGGGCAAATATTTAAAGTTGTTGGAGCTGAGACTGGAGGGCTAGAGGTTTACCTGAGCACTGCTGATGCAGGGACTTGGGATCCTGATAAATATTGTCCTACCAAGGGTCTCTGTCACTGGTCAGCCCCACTCTGCACTCCCTTGCTTGAGCCTCTAAGCAG
This sequence comes from Anarhynchus alexandrinus, assembly GCA_008711295.1. Taxonomy (NCBI): domain Eukaryota; kingdom Metazoa; phylum Chordata; class Aves; order Charadriiformes; family Charadriidae; genus Anarhynchus; species Anarhynchus alexandrinus. Next base: position 4,446,878 of record VUYV01000050.1, on the reverse strand, counting down.
AAATTGCTGGGATGTCTGCTTAATAATCTCCAAATTCCTTTGGCCCTCAGACTGCTGACTCAGACACCTCTTCTTCCTCTTCTTCATATTTTTCTCTGGGGGAGAATGTGGACTGTATCCTTAATAAATAAGATTTCCCCTGAAGACAGGTTGCAATTGAGTAAGTGGGGAACTGAATTATTGTTTCAGACCAGAGAGGTGAGTATCAGTGCTTCTGTCCCTCGTAGAGCAATGCATAACGGTGGCGAGGCAGCTTCTGCCACAGTGACCTATTTCTCATAAGGGCATGCTGACAATAGTATCGGTCTTTCTGATCCACATACGGCCATATTACACGACTGCAAGTCATTGTGGCACTTATGGCAGGGGACGGAGGCTAGGCAAGAGCAGGCACACCTATGCGTAGCTCTCCTTCCCCACGCTAAGCACACACTTCGCTCACGCCAAAAATTTGCACAGGCTCAGCTGTTATTCTCCTGCCCTCCTCATGGCTTGCAGAAAGCTGCTTCGCGTTGGCTTGGGTTCAGCGAATTTGGACAAGTCAGTCTGGGATCAAGCGCAAGCTCAGGCCCACGCTGGCAACACAGCCTAACTGCTGCATACAGCTGCAGAAAGAACAGGTTCGTTTCACAGGTAAGCAAGGAAAACCATCGCCAGACCTGCCAATCGGGGACATTTCATCAAAACTAATTTCACCTTTAAGCCCTGCCACTCAGTCTTTTGTAAGCCCATTATTTTCAGACCAGCTCTAAAACACTGCAGCAGAAAATCCAGAAAGCCCAGAAATTTCTGCACCATAGCATTTTTTCCTGTTTGTGAAATACTTCCCAGTAAAGCAAGACAATGTCTGGACTGAAGGAAGCCCCAGAGGAATCTGGTAGATCTCTCTGCTTATTTGGATGCACAAAGCTCCACAGCAATACTGGTTCATTTGTGAAATGGCTGATGGCAAGCCATGCTTATTTATTTGTTCAGGTCTACAGGTTCAAATTGCCTCAGCTAACTTACTTGGAACTAATGCCATTATAAATGTTTGTAAATGTCAGAGATTATCCTCTTGGTTGATTTTATATTACTTACTCTTCAGTGCTTTAAAATGATACAGTGCTGTCCTATTTAAAAGCAGACTTTTTCCAAGTACATGCAAATGCACCAAATTCGAGAGTTTTCTATTGTTTTGAAGTCTCTCGAATGGCAGAAAAAAAATCACCATTCTGCTTCCAGAAAGAAAGCCTCATTGTACTTCCATTGCATCTACTTTGGAAAAAAAAAAATCTGCAACAAATAATAACTTTAGATTGCAGACCTGGGCATGTTACAGTTCTTACCTATCTATCAGGGAATGGGCATAATTAAATACATAATTTATAGTACACACTGAGATTTACTGCAATTTAACCTCTCTTCCCCAGAGTTATCAAGACAGGAAGATAGAGATACCAGCAGCGCTTCCTAGGAGCGAAGCCAGAGTGTTTGCTTTGAAAAGAAAATATTCCCCCCACTATTTTGTCTCTAAAATCCCTTTCAGAAGAATACTTAGAAAGGGAAAGCTTATGGAAATTAATACAGAAATTATACAAAAAGTAGTCCAGGTCAGATAATAATAAAATCACTTTTATCATAAGCAACACATACCATCACATAATGGATTCAGACTCAGTGCATATTATGCTCTATTTTTATTTCTGAATTTTAGGTACACTTGTATTATGCTTTGTTCGAAATGTAAAGGAATACCTAAGAAGGAATAGGGGCCAGAACTGTCAAAAGACACAAAACCAAACCTTACTTTAAGCACTAAAAATTACACGGCTCTTCTGTACTTACAATCAGCATGAGCCTTACTACTTAGAGAATGGGGCTATAGCCAAGATATAACAATAGGAATTCACATATTCAAAATTTGTGCATTTTTCTGCTTCTCCTTCCTTTTATTTTCTTTAAAAACAAAACAAAACAAAACAAAACAAAAGAATTGCTTCTCACCCTAATAATCAAGGATGCATATCACTGTAAATACTCAGCAACTCACCACAGCACAACAATCCAATTTTTAATCCTGAAATAACAGGAACAATAATCTAAACAGCAGCACATGTATTTTCCTGTCAGACCACTTAAAGAAAATTAGGTTGTACAAAAGCAAAACGTAGCACTGGAACAAAGGAGCAAAGAAATTATTTTGAAAGAGCACATATAGAAAAGCACTTCTATCATTTTCAGTGGCCAAAAATTTGCATTAATGTTCGAATTTATCAGCTAAGGACTAATGTTGGCGATGACACTAGATATATTCTAGAAATAGGAGCCTCACTGTTTTGAAAGGAGGAATGACGTAACAAATAGAGACAAATCAGGGAACTAACTTTGAAATTATGTATTTGCCAAGAGCATTGAGTGTTCCTATATCTGAGCAAAACATCCTACTAAACCAATCTTACTGCAACATATACTTCTTCCTAACTAGAAACAGCTTATGAAAATCTTGAGAGTGATATACTTTATTACATTCAGTAAGCCACTACATAATACAAAGTTATTCTACATTTATAAAATTTCCCATATGGAAATTCTGTTTACAATGGCAACGCTGCTAATCTAGATACCCAGATGTTAAAAACAGTCCTTTGTGAATACAGTTGATTCCATTCTAAAATACAGTTCATATTACAATAGCAAAAGAATTCTTTTCCTCATTTAATATACATCTTCCTTGGAAGATGTGAGGGGTTCACCAGAAAATCTTTTTACGTAATGACAGAAAGCAATACTTCTGACATCCATGATAAATATGCAAGACACAAAATAAATTCTTTATTGTCACCTCATGAATGAATGAGAACATGAGTTTTTTACATGCTGGATGAGTTCATAATATCTCCCTTATGGTTTATTTGAACTTTTCCTGAGAAGAAGAATGATTTGCCTGGCCACATTTTATTACTTATAGCACAGATTAGAAGGAATCTTTCTTCCTCCCTGAGACATATTGCAGGTCTCTGCTAATGTCTCCTGAACACCCTTCTTTTGTGGGAGTCTTTCTTCAAAAATGGTAAAGGTGACCCTATGTAGATGAGGGATGAGATGCAACAAAAAACCTTAAGCATCATTAGCTATGGAGATCACACTGGTTTAGGCAAACTACCAAAGATGAGCGAGCAGTCTGCTGGAATGTTCAATGTACTCTCACCAAATGCAAGTGCAAGTTAGGAATATGTCTATGAGAAATGCACACTGCAGGATCAGCACAAATGCACACCATGCATACTAATTCAAAATGCCTTCCTAAATTCATGGAAAAGCACCTTCCTCATTTGTTTCTCTGAACAAAAATTGTTCTGTACAGACAATAACTGATATTAAGAACTTTCCTAGGGACCGCTAGATTCAACAGATTATGTAAATGATAGAATTCATAACTTTTCTCCATCTAAAATGTAATTATAACTCTTCCCTGTGATATAGGAACAGACAATCCTTCTCTGCAAGGAGACAATCCTAATCAGGTTAACCTGAATTTTGACATTGATTTGCATAGGAAAAATATTGGGACCCTGACTACTTATGCATAAAACAGCAGTTATCTGCCTCTAAGACATTTCCTACATCAGTACTGATCTGTCGCATGACTCTCCCAGCTTCCAAATTGAGCTTCTGAAGTGGTCCGATTTTCACATCACTGTTCCAAAGTCAGCAGCTATTACCCATAACTAATATAATATGACAACACTCCTCAATGTCCCACTCTTCAAATGCCCTTAGTAATTGCCATCATTCAATATTTAGAATTATGCATGCCGGGAAAATGTAGTTCATAAAGTATAGTGTTTGTTATGCACAGAGGTTCCTCTAAAACCTTTATTCTTGAGCTCTCGGAGGTAATATGAGCTCTGTGAATGTAAGTGCTTCAAAACAAATACATTTGAAAGCAATGTTTTCTTCTACAGAGAACATCCTCGAAAATATAATAGAAGGAATTTTGACCAAATTGCCTTCTGTTTGCCTGCTGCCAATAAAGGTAGATGATGCTCAGTTCACATTACTTAAGCTATTCAGGTATGCCAACATCCTATTAGAGTTACTCCCGAGCTCTGCAGCAAACTTTGCCAACGCCGCTCTAGATTAGAGAAGAGGAGTACTGACAAACAATGACATACAATCACCGCTTGTGTTCTTCAAGGTGTGTCATCCTTCTGACCTGTTCTTTCTTTCCCAGTGTCAAATATTTCTTTTACAACAGCTCTTCTTCTGTAACAGAGCCAGTTAATATCCCATTTCCCACTGGGCTTAAGTGCAAGCAGCCTGATTTTGCTGCCCTTTCTCACATAAACGGCACTTTGTCACATAAACAGATCCACTGAATCTAGCAGTGCTTGTACAGTAAGGTCTTACATGCAATTGAGTCAGGGTGACAGAACTGATCCCCTCCTGCTTAAATAGGGCTTAATTCTCAGGTTCACACCGCTGCTGCCTGTTTACACTGCTCTGGACCTTGAAAGAGGTGCAAATACAAATGTTAGATCAAAACCAGGCCCATCCCACACACATTTCTGCGTATGCATACTGCAAAGCCATTAGCGAGGTGCATAGTGTGAACGATGGAGACACAGGTGGTGTTCCCGTGCACAGAAGACTGACAATGAGTGACTGAACAGGGGGGTGTGATCAAATGTGGTCAGGAGTAAAAGCAGTACAACAGTCAGTGCTCCGCTCCTTTGTCAGAGGCCAGCCACAGATCCTCACATAGGGAAAGTAAAGGGGGAAAGTGAAATGCCCTACAACAGCAGCAACTGAAGCCCTCAGACCACCAGTGGTAGTCCCTGAGACCATACAAGCTTTCCCAATGCTTTCAGTTACAAATTTTAGAAGAGGTCATATTGGTCTATCAAAAATGTTGAGACATGACTGCAGTCCAAAGAACCATAGCTCAAAACTCAGCAAGAGAAAGGCGTCACTAAAAATAAGAAGCATGGCCTGAGAAGATTGGCTCTGAAGGAAATGAATTCATTTTCTACCAATGACACGAAGTGTTATTTTATTTAGATCAAGGCAAAAGAGTTAAACATGAACCAAGTATAAGACAAAAATGTAGACGTGCCTTCGGGCAAGCTTCTTCGAAAAAGACTGACTTCACCTCACCTGACTTCTCAGCACCTTGAGGTGACAGAAGCATGAACAAAAGCAATATTTTTGCCTGTAGCCTGAAATCTAGAGATTGTGACTTGGTCAGTCATCTGAATGATCAACTCACCATCACTCCACCATCAAATATTTGACAGGGTGTTATTTTATCAGTGCTAAGAAGTACTGATGTCTCAATTCATTGCAGAGAGTTTCTGAGGGTAGAAGTCTTTTCAGTGTGCAGGCCACATGAACTGGAGTATCTAAAGAAATCTTTAAAAATTATTAAAGAAGAAACCAGTCAATTTCCATGTATTTGACTGGAGCTTTTTACTGTCACTGTCCTACAAAGCCTCCTCTGTTTGCATGGAATCAAAAAATAGAGGGTAGTTGATTGTATTAAAAGCAAAATTATATCTATCAGTGTCTTTAGTCTGCATTAAACTATGTATTTTTTCATATTCTCCAACAGAAATAATTGAATGGACTCAAACATAATGAAGAAAGTTAAATAGGAACAAAGAGAGTTTCATAGTACTAACACAGCCCCATTTATTTAACAATGCCTCTTCCCTTTTTGGGATCTTAACCTATCCAAAGATCAGGTTAATTTTGGTTTGCTTGAGTTTTTAAGTGTTTTTAAAGAAACAGAAAAGAAAGTAGGCAAAAAGAAAACTATGAATTGTTTAAATGTCTTGAGAAACTGCTACATTTTCAGATGATACTTAATTGGAAGCACAGCAAATGATGATAGAGAATGCAGAAGAGCTTTAAACTAAATCCTCAACCAAGCAGACAGCACATGCAATTAAATGGGGAAAAATTTTGAATGAGATTGACAAGGCGAAAAAAAAACCTCAAAACTTTTTCAGTTGAACAGAAAAAGTAACATTAAGCTAAGAAAATATGGAGAAAGAGATTAAAGACTTCATGAGAGCAAATGTACATTGCTAACAACTAATACATCCAAATGTTTTTTGTTGCAAAAATGAAAAGTTAGTTCTGTAAGTGAGACTAGTTAGTCAAGATTCAAATTCTACTTGCCTACATAAACTTAGAGATCATAACAGGAGATGTAGTCTCTGGTCTTTAGGGAAAAAGTTATTCTGAAGAACAGACATACTGCAGATGAGAGAAATCTAGAAAGTGGTAAAGTAGAATAGCTATGAACAAGATCTAAATGTCTTGGAAAATAGCCAAATTTTCCCAGTGTGATTAGATCTAATTAGTGCTAAGCTTTCATTAGAAACCCTTTTTTAAAATAAATAATGGATAATTTATTACACACTGTCCCTTTTTTACGATGCCTTTATAGAACAGCTGGGTGCTTTAAATGTATTGTCTTTTATTAAAAAATTCTTGTGGAAAATATATGAGCTAGCTTGTTGCACCTTTCAGCACTAACTCAGCTACAGGAAGACAGCAATTTTGTCACCGAGGAGAAGTGCTTGAATTATTGCTCTGCTCTCAGTGTGGCTGATCCTGCATCTAAGTAAATCTCACTGGATTCATCAGCAAGCCACGCAGCGTGCTCTATTCAGTGCCTACCACTAAATTGTCTTTTAGGGACCCACACTGAGATTTCATTAGTCCTATTTCCAACTTTTAAAAGTTACATTCAAAGATTGCTTCAGTCTTTCTTTCCTTTATGAGGATTCACAAATTCAGACATGACACTTAAAGGAAAGCTCAAGTACATTTGTGGAAAACCTGAGGGGAGATCACAGGTTTTTTAGACCACCCAGAAAGCTGGGGTGCTTCATCCTTTTCTTTAACCATACTGACTAAAATCGTGCATAACAATAGGGAGTTAGCACAGAAAAAAAACTAGTCTTCTAATTCAGCACAGCTTTGTAAGAGCATTATTCTTTCACTGTTGGAAGGCAGAGGGAAATGGTACCCACACTGTATTACTCCTGAAAAGGTTGCTGAGATACCTGTAGATATTCACACAATGAGACTGATGCTGTAAATTACAAAACAGTACCTGCCTGAAAAACATAAAAGAGGTATTTCTGGAAGCCAAAGTGAGAACAGAGAGTCTTTCCATGTATTTGTCTCAGAAATCACAATTCATAATTCAAGGCAACAGAAGCAGCAAAATAAGTATAATCAAAGAAACTCACTTGCCACTCATCTAGATACTTTTAATAAATAATGTGGGGGGTTTCTTTCCTAAAGAAAGAGTCCTGATCTGTTGGTCTTTGCCAAGATGTTTTCTTTTGTAAGTTCTGGTAGTGGACAGGCTATATAATATCCTCTGCAATACAGAAAACATGTATTCTCTGCAATATAGAAAATACACACACCTGCTAGGGTCAGAGGCAAAGATGGACCTCCACCCAGAAATCAATCATGTTATGGTTAGTTACCCTTTTCCTCATTAGCAGAACTGGCTGTAGAGCAACCATCTGGTCCAGACACATGGATCTTTAATAAGACATGGCAATAATTTGTTTTCCAATTTTCCATAACATCCAAATATATCACCAAGAGCACAGCCTAGAGTAAACCTTCTGCTCTGTATTTTCCCTCTGGGGGAAAAAAAACCCAAAACATATTTAAGGCCACAACCAAAAAGAAAGCACAAGGGAGGGCTCAAAAGCTGCAACTGAAAAAAATTTTGTACAGCTTATAACTGTTTGCTGACAGAAATGTGACAGTTACATATTTAAGTAAAGTCTGCAGCATCGACTTCAAGACATCTTGGTCCTCATCTGGGCCTTTGAGCACATACGGCACATACCTACCACTGTTCACCTGGTAATTCAACACTGGATTCTTAATTAACATTTTTCAGGGGAGACATAAACTCCTGTTATCCCCATTTTATTGACTTAGAAACTGAAATAGTGAGCTAAGTAACGAATTTAAGGCCCCAGAAAGAAGAGCTCTCAAAGACAAGATTGCATTGCAGGAATCTGTGGAAAGTCTGTGCTCTGAGGAACGGGAAACCCTGCTTTCTGCCTTCAGAGTAAGTTTCATCACTAACATTTTCAATGTGAATATTTAACATCGACTAAAACATTACATTCTCCTCCTTTGCTTTTTTCATCGGAAGAGCTTCTCAGAATACATAACATTTTGTCTTCTTTTCATCTCTCCTCTTAATCTTGTAGCCATCAAGGAAAAGTTTAATCCACATGTCATTTTACTTAGACTTTTTACATTCATTTCCTCTCTGAGCACATGAATAAAACCAAGACCCAGCCATTTGTGCAGGAGGGGACAACCTGGAGTTCAACATTTCTGAACAGTACTACACGGACAACCTGTGCAAAGTGATCGAAAATATCTCCAAAATGGTTATCCTGGAGAAACTGAAGTCCTCTGAAAATGCTTTTGTCTCTGTATGGGCTACAAGGGATCCTAGATAACCATCTCAAACATAAATGTAGATGGCTAAACATGGAAGAAGAAGTTTTGTCCCCGTGTGGGTATTGAAAGACACTCCACTGAAGTGAGACTAGACCAGATCACACATGAGTCTTGTCAGCAAAAAAGACAAGTTTCCCTACCACTGTACACGATTCACTTCACCCGTGTTAACTACAGTTTTCTCTCTGCAATGAATCCCCAACCACTGCTTAGTCTCTGGTATCAGTTGGGTGGTATCTATGCTAGCAAACTTTTTTTTTGTGATGTAAATATCTAACAGGAATGAGAATGAAACAATCAATTCATTTCATGTAGACCACTGAACAGTCTTCTGGCAATAATGACTTCAACCCACTATTGACATGGCTGGAAAAGGACTAATGACTTAGATAAGAAAGACTCTTTATGACATTGACAATCTTTTTGCCCTCTACTTGACCCTGCTACAATCTTTCTAAAACTTTAATCAGAGAAGGAGGTTAAGGAAAGATGGCTTCTAATGCAGTATTAGATACAGTGCTTCAAAAACTTTAGCTTTTAACCACATTTCATTTTTAATAGTCATATCCCAGATTATTTATTTTTCAGACAGCAGCCTAAGTCATTTGAACAACTTTGTGAGCAATTTCCTTTACCCCATTTCTTCAGACATTTGCAGTAATTTCATAGGTACCAGCTCTTTACATTATTTTCTAGCTCATCACTTTTACTATCATTTTGACTCAGAGCTCATTTCTTTGATGTATAATAATTTGTTGTGAGAACACAGGATATCAAAGGACAGAAATATCTTCATCATCTAATGTGCAGCATGATCTATATGTCAGAAAGAAATGGTAAGGTTATTATTTATGCTTCCTCTCAACCATCTCTCTTGCAACAAAAGTCAGATTGCTACCATTCAAATTACAGCACACAATTCATTTCACACCAAAAACCATCCACTTAATACCAGGCAAGGAGAATTTATACACTGAGCTTTGTGGTGTAAAATCCTGTATTCTACATTGTACAGGGTAAGAGAAGTCCAGCTCCCTTTGTCTCCTGTATTCTACATTGTACAGAGTAAGAGAAGTCCAGCTCCCTTTGTCACATGATTGTTCACTGCTCTTTAATCTGTAACATCACACAGAAAATGGGGTCCTACATGTAACATTTCTTGTATTTCTCTTTGGTTTATTTTTGCCCTTTCCTACTTCTCTTTTCGTCTTCGGTATGAAAGAAATCTGATTTAGCCAACCAAGACAGAACCTCTTTTCATTTCATTGTCAACCTGTGACCTGAAAGCTGGCTGACGCAGGTGTGCTTTGTCTTGGGCTGGATGCTAAGATGGCATGGTGTGCCTGTCATTCCAACTCGTGAAGCTGCAAGCTAAAAGTCATCACCAACAATAAAAAGTGCAATGTCAGCTTTGTTGTTCTCTCCCCTTTTGTGTCTATTTGTCTTGTTTTGTTCCCAGCAATGCCATATGGGAGCATAAACTTAGGAAAAGCAATAGCTTGAATACACATCAAATACATTTTTCTTTTTCCAAAAAGACATTTGATAAAGTCTTTAATACCAGCTATAATATAGTTCAACAAGAATAAGAACTTCCATCTAAAATCTTTTTTATATACAAAGGAAAGCAATTAGAGGATGCTGGTGAAATGAAAACTTTTTACCCTTTATTGTATTATGTATTTTTATAATTACAGGTTTTATTTTTAAATGTGTATTTCAAAACCTCACTTAATAAATTGCATTTCAAATGCTCTAACTACTTTTCTTCTTTTTTTCTATTAAAAGATTAAAACAATTTTCAGTGGCAATTGTGGACTCAGTGGACTTAGTAGGCAAAGGTCTTCAAGCTGAAACTCCAAGCCCTTAATATTGTACACTGAGAGAGTCAGGCTAACACATCAGACCATTTAGGAGCACTTATTCCATTGAAGTTAACATCATCAAAATTAAACTGATGGTGTTTTTAAATTATGCAAGTAGCATGCATTTGTGAGGATGCAGGTATTCATGCCTGTAGTGACAAAACGCAATACTGATTTCTAATTAAAAAATGACAATTTTAATATTTACTTTGTTCCATCATATACTATATCTCCTTAGAAACATCTGTGACAGTTCTGACAGCAAAATTCCACTTTTGTTATAACCACACTCATGTTTCCCATCTCACCCTACACTTGCAATGTTTCCCTTACATCCAGCCACAGCAATGTATTAATTCAAAAGGCATCCTAAAAATTGCCTTCCTCCTCAGCGCATAAAAGACATTTATTCACTCATCCAACTGTCTAATTTTCCCCTTCATTTAAAATTATTGAGGTTTTGGGAATGCTGCAATATGCTAGTGATTGGCTGTGTCCAGTTTTCCAGATGAAATGACATTTCAGGTATCTATTACTACCTCTAAGCTGTGGTACCTGGGAGCTCTTCCCCAGTCTTGGGTAAGGGTGTGAGATGTGGCTGTGTCAAACCAGCACGCTGGGACCATCTCACCTTCTGCTTCCCTCCCACACTCTTACATCCATTGGGAAATAAGACATGCAAGCATTTTAAAAAGAAGGGATGGGCATTCCAGTGGCTGCGACTGTGTCCAGATGACAGCGAGACAAGTAGTGCAGAACACACTGTGCAGTGGACCTCCCTCTCAGTTGCTGCAATTTGAGGGCTTCTTACCACGCTCACTCAGTGAAACTTGCTGCAGCTGAGATCACCTAAGGCATTCCCACCAGAGCTCATCTCTCCTAAAAGAGTCTTTGCTCCATGTAATCATCCATCATGATAAATACTGTTTGATAATAAGAAATTCTATGTCAAGGCCCAAAATGAGTTTAGTGATTGATCTTCATGTGATAATCCTTGTTCTCTCTTACCGACTTCTGCCTGAAATATTTGTTATCATCACTTGTTTCATCCTGTTCAATATAAAGTTACAAATCCATACAGAAAATAATGTTTTTTTTCTATGTGTCTGCAAATGTTTAGCACATTTCTGGGCTCTGCAACATAACAATAATAATCATCACTAAACAGTAGCCTCTGGCCCTAGAATAGCCTGCAAATGTTAATGATAAATTAGCATGTCAGTGTGCAACATACTCTTGAATTGCAATTCACAAGGTAGAGTTGAAATAGAACAGACTAAAAGGCTAAATAAACAGAAAGCAATAGATAGAGTCCTTCTGAAGGACAGAGATATTTTTCCTCTTCAAAGCCAAAAGTCCAAATTATCTGCTGTTTTTTACCACAAATCAAACACATTATTGTATAATATTCATCTAATAATAACTAACTACATGTTGCTACTTCCCAAGAAAAGGGTAAGAGTATGATTCTATCCAACTTTACATGCAAGGATGTCAAGTACAGCAGTATTTCAAAGTCTACCTCTAACAGGGAAGGAAACACTGTTAGGATTTTGGCTAGCCAAACACTAGCTGAGCACAATGCAAAAGTTCAGTTAAGTGTGGCAGTACGGAACACTGCCACCCTGGCACTTACTGAAGCACAGGGTGTGCTCATTACCATATCAATGCGCCACATGTTTCTCCAAGACAAAGCTGTTTCACACCACTGCTGCTATTTGAACTTGGGAAATAGAGGGAAAGGTTTCTGTATTGTTGTTAAAAACAATGAAACTCACATCCTTTGTGCACAGGATACAGTTAATGAACGCTGCCCTTTATCGGGCTGTATTAGTGATTGTGTGCCGAAGGAGCGTATTGTAACAGAGCTGTGCCGTGCAGGGAAGACAAGCATTACTTTAAATTCAGAACACAGGGTTGTGCAAGTAATAGTGACGCCTTCCAGATTTAGAAGAAGATTATATTCACTGTAACTTTGTTAACTTGTTTAATGAGACTATAGCAAAAACAGGGAATCGACAGTAAAGTGAAATGGAAGTGATTTGTCCAGGGTCACAAAGAAACCTTTGAAACAACAGTCTATTCTACTTGTGTGTCCCTCGGTGTTTTAACAAGACCAAGTTTCTTCGTTACCCCACAGAGAAAGAAATACTTTCGAGACGGCTCACAAATCAATACTAAAATGTGTTGTGCCCTACAAAGCAGTAAGCTGTAGAGCATTAGGAGGAAAAACCAAAAGCTTCTACAAAGGTCATATCAAAGGACCTGAAGCTTTGCCATGACAAATTACAACACAGGGTATCACAGTGCCCAAAAGGTTAGTACTGGGAGAGAACCACCTCTTCCCCACAAGGAAAGAGAGTGAATGTTTCAATGATATAAAACAAAGAACATTTAAAGCCACTTCTTCTAGCTAAGAGCAAACTAATAATTTTTAAACCTGAAGCTTCAAATGCATATAATGAAGTCACTGTTGCAGATGAATATGACTCCTCAATCAAAATGCCTGAAATCTCTGCCATCATAATTTTATTTAGATTGAAAAGAAACCATGTAGTCTACTATTCAATTAACAAAAATTCTTTATTCTCTACTCCCTGGGTTTTCTGGTTTTCCTTACAATGTTCTTTTCACATTGATTACAGGGAAGTAAAAAGGATAAAAGAAGAAAAAAACAAACTTACACAAAAAAAGTATCAGAAAGTACATTCAAAGATTACCTGTAAACTTGCAACAAGTTGAATTTTATTTCATCACACCACTACAAATGAGGAGAACAAATTTTGCTCTCATAGTCTTTGAAGAGTAGATGCTTGTAGATGCTTTTAAGAAAACAGAAATAGAAACTGTGTCTGGTATCTTTTTGTTTTGCAGCAACAGCAGAATGGCAGGCCTCTGAGCTCACAGAATCACATAAGGGTTGAGGTTTCAAGGGACCTCTCAAGATTGTCCAGTCCAGCCCCTGCTTAAAGTGGGGTCAGCTAGAGCAGGTTGCTCAGGGCTGTGTCCAGTCAGGTTTTAAATATCATCAAGCAACTACCTCTCTGGGCAACCTATTCCAGTGTTTGATCACCCTCGCAGTAAAATGTGCTTTCTTATGTTCAGATGGAATTTTCTGTATTTCCATTTGTGCCCTCTGACTCTTGTCCTGTCACTGGGCACCACTGAGAAAAGCCTCACTCCAACTTCTTTGCACTCTCCCATCAGGCATTTCTCCACATGGATAAGACACCCCTGAACCTTCTCTCCTCCAGGCTGAACAACCCCAGATCTCTCAGCTTCTCATTGTCAGATGCTGCAAACCCACAATCATCATCATGGTCCTTTGCTGTACGTGCTCCAGTATGTCCGTATCTCTCTTGTACTGGGGAGCCCAGAACTGGACACAGCACTCCGGATGTTATTCACCAGTGCTAAGCAGGGGGAAGGATCACCTCCCTCAACCTGCTGGCAATACTCCTCCTAATGCAGCCCAGGATACCGTTAGTATTCTTTGCCGCAGGGCACATTGCTGGTTCACATTCAGCTTCATGTCCACCAGGACCCCCAGGGCCTCTTCTGCAAAGCTGCTTTCCAGCTGGTTGGATCCCAGCCCGTACTGGTTATCCCATGGGGTTATGCCTCCCCCGGGGAAGGACTTTGCATTTCCCTTTGTTGAATTTCATGAGACTCCTAACAGCCCATTTCTCCAGCCTCTCAAGGCCCCTCTGAACAGCAGCACAACCACCTGGTGTATGAACCACTCTTCGGTTTTGTATTGTCCACAAACCTGATGAAGTTGTACTCCATGCCATCATCAAGGTCATTAATTAAGATGTTACTTCATCAGTTTATCTGTGAGGATGTTATGTGAGGCAGTGTGAAAAGCTTTAACTAAGTCAGATGAACAACTTCCACTGCTCTTCCCTCACCCAACAACTTAGTCATCTCATCACAGGAAGTTATCAGGTTGGTCAGACATGATTTTCCCTTCCTAACTGTTGTAGTAAAATTGATGTTAATTAAAAAAAAAAAAGTGAAATGTAACTGAATCAGCCAAGGAAACCTGCTTCTGCTAAAAGTTGTCTATGCATCCCCAACCCTATTTAATTATTTATTGAAAATTAAAATAGAGAAATAGTAACTAGACATGATTTTTCTAAGATTAGATTAAGGAACTAACTACTAGACAATGTAGCTTTGTTGATAAGTAGGATATTCCTGTCAAAAGAGCAATGAACTCTAGGCCTGGACAGCAAATGAAGAAAACCACCTGGAACTGCCAAGATTAGAGGAGAAGTAGGTAAAAGGTAATTCTGGCAGGGAGAGATCATGACCACCAACTCATTGACCACCTACCCAAATGATACCACCTACTCGAAAGAGAACAATGGAAGAAGAAAACAGAGTCTGCAAACTAATTTACATAGGAAGTGAAGAAATCTTGACCAATCATTAAAAAGAATAACAAAGAATATGTATTAATTGTTTGAATATGTAATAGTCAGTGTATAAAAATGGAAATTTTTGAAACTAAAGCGTGCTCCCGTTTTGGGACGAACACCCCATTTCTGCACATTAATGGGATAGATTTGGAAATACCTCTGCTCTGTGTGTTATTGCCTTGCACACCAGGTAAAGAACACAGATTTGGGACAACATAACTACTACTACTCTTGATCACCTCTTTGTCCTTCATGTTCAGAAACAGCTTCCTGAACTATCTGCTCTATCACCTTCTCAGGGATTCACATTAGGCCTGTAGCTCCTTCTTGTCATTCTTGAAATAGGAAGTGACATTTTCTTTCTGCCAGTCCTCAGGAACCTCCCCCAACCTCCATGACTTTTCAAAGATGATTGAGAGTGGCCTTGCAGGGACATTTGCCCACTACCTCAACATTCATGGGCATATTCCACCAGGTCGCTAGACTTCCACATGTCCAGTTTGTTTAAACGTTCCCCAACATAATCTTGTTTCACCAAGGTAAATCTGCCTTGCTCCAAACTTTCCCACTGATCACAGGGGACTGAGTCGCCAAAAGTTGATTTTACCAGTAAAGACCAAGGCAAAGGCAGCAAGGAAAGCAGGACCCCTGTGGAATATCATACAGCCTACCTATTGTCAAAATTACATATTTTGTTCTTTTTCCAGAGGGTAGCCAGATGTCATTGAGTCTTTAGTTGTCAATTTCTAGGGCAATTTTGCCCAAGCATAGAATCATAGAATGGTTTAGGTTGGAAAGGACCTTGAAGATCATCGAGTTCCAACCCCCCTGCCATAGGCAGGGACACCTCCCACCAGACCAGGCTGCCCAAGGCCACGTCCAGCCTGGCCTTGAACACCTCCAGGGTTGGGGACTCAACAACCTCTCTGGGCAACCCGTTCCAGTGCCTTACCACCCTCAAAGTGAAAAACTTCTTCCTAATGTTCAATCTAAACCTGCCCTCTTCCAGTTTCAAGCCATTCTCCCTCGTCCTATCACTACATGCCCTAGTAAAAAGTCCCTCCCCACCTCTCCTGTAGGCCCCCTTTAGGTACTGAAAGGCGGCAATAAGGTCTCCCTGGAGCCTTCTCTTCTCCAGGCTGAACAGCCCCAACTCTTTCAGCCTCTCATAGGAGGGGTGCTCCAGCCCTCGGATCATCCTCGTGGCTCCCCTCTGGACACGCTCCATCAGGTCCATGTCCTTCTTATGTTGGGGACTCCAGAGCTGGACGCAGTACTCCAGGTGGGGTCTCATGAGAGTGGAGTAGAGGGGCAAAATCACCTCCCTCGCCCTGCTGGCCACACTTCTTTTGATGCAGCCCAGGATGCGGTTGGCCTTCTGGGCTACAATTGCACATGCTGGCTCATGTTGAGCTTCTTGTCGATCAGCAGACCCAGGTCCTTCTCTTCAGGGCTGCTCTCCAGCCATTCCCCGCCAAGCCTGTATTTGTGCTTGGGATTGCCCCGACCTAGATGTAAGACCTTGCACTTGGCCTTGTTGAACTGCATGAGGTTGGCTTGGGCCCACCTCTCCAGCCTGTCCAGGTCTCTCTGGATGGCATACCTCCCCTCCAGCGTGTCTACCTCGCCAAACAGCTTGGTATCATCGGCAAACTTGCTGAGGGTGCAATCGACCCCACTGTCCATGTCACCGACAAAAATATTGAACAGTACAGGTCCCAGTACCGACCCCCGTCAATACAATCAATTATCAGAATACTTCTGTATATTCTTGATGACACAACATTATTAGCAGTTGGTGATCATAAAGCCAAAGGAAGATATACTCAGCTAGGGGAAGGGCTGAAAATGCTGACAGTGAGAATAAAAAGAAAGGAAGAAGGAATGACACAATTTACTAGGGATCTCAATATCTGCCACAGCACAGAGGGAAATGTTGTAACTCATATATTATTTTAAAATCCACACTTATGGTTCATTCCCCTGAAAATTCTGGCCATAACACCTGTGAGCTTCTCTACCCAGAAGCAATCCCTGAGAGAGAAAAATTCCCTGTAATTCAAAGTAGACCTAGCCTCCGGCAGACAGGGATTTCTTAACTCCTTAGAGTTCTGCTTCTGCTTTCTTACTTGAGGACTCGCCTCTAAGAGAGAGGCACAACAAGCATAACTAAATACAAAGCTGGTAAGTCCCATTTGTAGCTCAGTGAATTGCCAGAATAATACACAGCAGCTGACCTACACCTGTGAAACTGGTATTCCACAAAAAGTCTAAGCCCATTTTTATACCATAAAAACTCTATTATCAGGATACCACCTTGAAAGCAATTTAGGTGTAAAACTATATTACAAGTAAAGTTTATAGCAAGCATTAGAAGATAATATATAGGTGTTAACAGGATGAGACTAATCAGTTAGGAGACAAAGGGGCAATCAGTATCCCACACTTGAGTGTTTTGAACAAGGGTCAAGTCTGAAATCAAAACCTGAGCTAGAAACCATAAAAGATCTAGAGCTAACGAAGAACTGGACTTTGGGAGAGCCTAGTCCTCAGCATGGTACTTCAAACTCTGAACAAGGAGTGAAGGCCTCCAGGAGCCTGTGCTGCACAACCGAGATACCTCATGACAATTTCAAAGTAAGCTTGAACACAGTCAGCCACAGAGCAGTGAATCACACAAAGCCAGACCAAACCTGCAAAGAGCCAGCCAGCAACGGAGTTTAAATCCCATCTCTTTCCTCAGTTCCCTCAGTCCTTTTTAACCACTGGGTATCTGAAACTGTGTAGTACAACCTCCCAAAGACAGGAGCTCTCAAAGGGTACATATAAAAGGTCAACTTCCTCAGTCCTTTAAAAGGCAAGGTCCCTCCAAACATGTGCTGAAGTATCATCTCACAGACATAGAAGTATTACAATGCAACATATAAATACAGACACTGATACAGTAGCTATGAAGTGGAGACACGTTAGAAGGACAAGGCAACTGCTTAAAGTATTTCAGGATCACAACACAGGATCTGGATGCCCATATTTTATGAAATTCCCAGTTTCAATGTTTATACCTGCTTTCAAAATATTCAGCTTTAAAGCTGTGTAGTTTTTGAACCTGGAAGGAGACACCACCTGGAGCACTGTGTCCAGCTCCATGGTCCTCAGCACAAGAAAGACATGGACCTGTTAAAGTGGATCCAGAGGACGTCCACAAAAATTATCAGAGGGCTGGAACACCTCTCCTATGAAGAAAAGATGAGAGAGTTGGAGTTGTTCACTCTGGAGAAGAGAAGGGTCTGGGAAGACACTATTGCAGCCTTTTAATACTTAAAGGGGGCTTATAAGAAAGATGGAGAGAGACTTTTTACCAGGGCCTGTGGTGACAGATCAAGGGGCAATGGTTTTAAACTGAAAGACAGTAGGTTTAGATTGGACATGAGGAAGAAATGTGGTATGATGAGGGTGGTGAGACACCAGAACAGGTTGCCCAGAAAAGCTGTCTTTGATGCTCTCTTTAACCTCTCTCCCTT
This sequence comes from Anarhynchus alexandrinus, assembly GCA_008711295.1. Classification (NCBI taxonomy): domain Eukaryota; kingdom Metazoa; phylum Chordata; class Aves; order Charadriiformes; family Charadriidae; genus Anarhynchus; species Anarhynchus alexandrinus. The sequence continues at coordinate 4,428,569 of VUYV01000050.1, read as the reverse complement.
CTCAGAGGGGAAGGGAGAGAGAATAAGAGAGACTTATGGGTTGAAAAGAAACTAAACTACTTTAATGAAATAGTAATAATAAAAAGAAAAGATAATTATATTAATAAGAAAATAATGAAGTATATACAATATATATACAAAACCAGTCTCGAGCTCCCAGGATGACAATCATGTCCCCGGCTGGCACTGGGACAGTCCCAGACTGGACTCAGCAACAGACAGGAACTGGATTCCGGATCTGGATTCAGGAATGCAGAGATCGGGATCAAAGGCAGACGAAGAGACAGAGTCCTCCTCGGATGCCGGCCATTGAAGAAAGAGGCTGACCCCTTTTATCCCTCAGCTTTTAGACTAAGCATGAGGCAGATGGGGTGGAATACCCTGTTGGTCAGTTTTGGGTCACCTGTCCTGTCCACTCCTCCCTATGATTTTCCACTTCCGACCCTCCAACTTAGTACATAATAAAGTTAGCTGACCTTGGTTATTATAGCCGTAAGTATAAGCAAGAGCCTCTCTGCATACCATTCCTTGATATTAACTATAAACATCAGACGTTACCTGCTAGAAGCAGAACCTGTCTGAAAAATATGCCATTAATTTCAGAGGGTTAGTTAGTTAGAAGAGACTTAACTGAAAAGTAAAATTACTGAAAAAAAAATTGACTCTTTTCTACCTCAAACCAGCACATTGCCCCATCCCTGGAAGTGTTCAAGGTCAGGTTGGACAGGGCTTTGAGCAACCTGATGTAGTAAAAGATGTCCCTCCCCACAGCAGGGGGGTTGGACTAGATGATCTTTGAAGGTGCTTTCCAAACCAAACCATTCTAGAATTCTAGGATTCTAGAATTACAGAAATAATTGCCTTGGGAGAAACTCCATCACTTCTAATGCTGAATACAGCTGAGAAACAAAATTGGCTTTTTTTGTCATAAAATAAATATCCCCCAAGTCATAGATTTCACAGTATCCTGAGAGAGAAAGGTTCAAATCCCATTGAAATACAATAGGATTGAATGCCTGAATTCTTCTAAAATAGAGTGGAATTTGAGTGTCTACATCCAATTGAAATGTAATGAGATTTGAGTGCCTAAATCCCATAACCTGACTGCAAATCTACCCTCAGTGTTTCACATGATGATAAGGGCAGGTGGGACTTTGAAAACATAGCGCATTATGCCTCAACTAGCACAGGAGAAGCTACATTTAATTCAATAACTGATTATCCTAGAATTCTCACCTACAGGATTATTTGGATTTTTTTTTTCCCAGCAGAAGATGAAATTGCTGGACCACTACTGTTACACAATTAGCAGTTCCTGCATTCTTCCCAGTAGAGAAAGTGCTGGGAAGTTCGCAGAGGTTGCATAAAGTTCTTTTACGTTAATAGGCTTTTCTGATTCTGCAAGCCCTAGCCCCTAAACAAGGTTAAATTAAGCCATCTAACCAGCCAGCATTAGCAAAAATCATGTCTTTGGCACAAAGGATTATGATGGCCTGACAGATTTTGTTCAGGCCTATAATAGATATACCAATCCTCTGGAAAACAAAATAACTAGTGGATGGAGGCAGAACGTGGGTGGCATCTGGTACCAATATGTGCACAAAAAAACCCATCAAATACTTTCCGGGGCAGTCCAGCAAATACTTTCCAGTCTCTTACACATTTAGTAACGAATTTTGTTGTCCTTTCGACCCAGTAAAGGTGAAATGCACGGTATTGCCACAGGGTGGCTCATCTAGCCTGCAATGAAAGCCACAGATTTTCTGCTTACGCAAGCAGCCGAAGCAAGGCAGTTTCGAAGCTTTATAGATTGCTACAGCTGGAGTACCCAGAGAAGAGCTAATATAAAGAGAAAAGCAGGACAGGTACAGACCCAATTTCAATTCACCTTAATCCTGCGCAGTTTCTCTTACCCCAGGGAAGCAACAGTCATTCCTGATGAGTTTGTGAGTGAATAGTGCCTTGTGACATGAAGGCACTGAGCCCACATTCCTCAGCAGCCAAAAATGCCACTGACTTCCTTGGAATTTCCAAATGACCAAAGAAGTGCAGCCTCGTGCCTTCTTCCTATACCTGCTTACTGTAACGAAAAAAAGTCCTGCTCCCTTCAAAGGATTTGGGATAGGACACTTGCTTGCTTGACAGTGTCAGAGTGAAAACTGACCTCCCTATCGCTGGGGGGGCCTCCTAAAAATTTTATGTTAACCTACGCAATAAATGTCATGTCACAAGCTGTTAGCTGACTCACAAGCTGTTAGCTGACTAACAGACCTGAAAAACATGTATTCATAATTATCAAATGTTTCTAGAGGTGAAAAAATCTCATTTGTTTTTAAAAAGTAGCTTGGTATAGGTAGAAAACTTTAAAAATAACTATTTACAGTAAAAATTAAAACAAAACGTAAAATATACAACTAAATTATTGTAATGCCCAGACATATTCAACTACTATAGAAAAAAAGTGTTCTGAAAAACTGGAAATTAGGATTCTCATTTCTAGCAGTTTTTTCTCCTCTGCCACTATGAGTTAGAGGACATTTTCATCTTGATTGAGACAAAGTTTGAAGTTCATAACAGTTATGTGCTCAGTATATCAGGTACACAGCAGTGTAATTTTCAAAATGCAATTGATTATATTTCCTCTAATTTAATATATGCATTAATATAATGTATTTCAAAAACCTGGTGTATTATCTCTTCTGAGTACTACATATTTAAAACAGAATTGGGAATTTAAAGAGATAATTAGATTCAAAAAAGTTCCCCGTGGCATGGCTTCTGAACGACTCATTCACAAATGCTTTTCAAATCTATTAATTCTACTCATGATGAATGTTAGCTATCCTGCCAAATCCGAGGAAATTGCTTGAAAGACCAACATCCATAAAAACCACTAAGTTCAAAATTAATTCCAAACAGTCCGATGTACTGCTTAGACAATATAACACAGGAAAAAAACAAAGAACAAAATTCCTTAAGACCCCAAGAATATGATTCCAGCAAAAGAATTACACTCTGGTGGCAACAGTAGCCCCCAGACCAGTATATATTGGCAAGGGTAATGCAACAGGCCTATACTACTGTTTGCAATCACAGATCAGATCACCTTACAAGCATAGTTTTGCTACACTATTTGTGTGCCCATGCCCTACCAAAAGTATCAGGTTTATTATAAACAAGCAGATCAGTTGCATTTGAACAAGAGGTGCAATACTCTCTGGAAGTACCTAACGGCTCCCAGACCCACAAACGCGAGACAGATGTCAGGCAGCAGCCACAGCTGCTATTGTAGCAGGCTGCTGACACCCGAAAATCCCAAAGGGTACCATCCAGATAAATGATGCAAGTGGGGGGAAAGGCAATCCCAGAAAACCAGGTGTGTGGTAAACTCCAGATGAATACTCAACAGAAAAGACTTTCTCAGAAATCCTAGATATCACATTTTTATGTGATGTATAAAGCATATAAAATATATAAAGAAAATGTACCTTTTGACACAAATTGTAGTGTTTTCATTTTCTCCAGAACATTGTATTTCTGGTTACGTACATAGGCCACAATAAGATAGCGAGATAGTTTTATTTCCACCACTGTTTAAGAACAGTGATTTTCTTCCCCCCTTCTCCCTCCCCTCCAGCAAATTCACTAATCACTTTTATCCATGAAATTTCACACGGCGCTCCACTCCTACGCCCGTTTCGCTGCCCTATGAAAGCACCTGGCGGCACAACAAGACTTTCTGGTGGCCTTACGTGACACCGCGTTAACACCCCGCACCTGACAGAGTTCCTGGGCTTCCCGCGCCCAGGCCGAAGACCCGCCGGCCTTCCCCCGCCCGCCGGCTCCTTCCCTCCCCGCTCCTTCCTCCCCCTTCGCGGCGAGGGCGCCGCGGACCCGCCCGGCCGAGGGACGGGCTGACCCTGACGAGGTGGGGGGGCCCGGAGCCCCCTCCCCACTCCCCCTTCGCGGCTGCTCGGATGCCCTGGGGCCGCCCGGGCGGGTACCTCTGAGACGGCGGCGGCGGCCCAACCGCCCTCAAGGCGCTGCCCCGCTCCCTTCAGCCCCCCTCGCCCCGCGCAACTACAGGTCCCAGCGGGCACCGCGACGCCAGGGCAGGGCGGGGCCGGCCGAGGGGGAGGGTGGGCCCCAGCGGTGGCGCGGCAGAGGGAGGCGAGCGCGGCGGCGAGCAGGTGAGTGGGGGCGCTCGCCCTCCTCTCACTGCCCGCCCGGCAGGCGGGGAGGGACGAGGGGAATGAGGGAGGCAGGCGGCGGGAGGGTCGGGCTGCGGCGGCTGGGGGGGAGCGGAGCCCCACGTCCCGTCCCGCGGCGGGCACGGGCGGTCCCCGCTGCCTCGCCTCGCCTTGCTTCCCTGCCGCGCCGCGCCGGCCGGTGGCGCAGCTCCCGCCCACCTGTGCGGAGGCGGCGGCGGGCGGTNGCGCGCGGCGGGCGGTTGGGCCGCCGCGCGGGCTGAGGCGAGGCGGGGGCCGGTGCCGCTCGGGCGGGACGGAACTCTCCTTCCCCGGGGCGGGGAGAAGCGGCGCCTCACCTCAGGGAGGGGGTTCCTCAGCCCGTTTCCGAAGCCTCGCGACCGGGCCGGGTTTGCCAGGCCCCGCCGGTGCCGCTGCCGCGGCGGCCGGTCCTGAAGTTGCGTAAAAGGGCGGGAGCGGCCGGCGGCGGGGGCCGCCTCCCCTCGGCGGCGGCGGCAGCGGCGGAGCCGCGCACCTGGCGGGTCCCCTCCGCTTCAGGGCCGCGCCGGCTGAAAGATAAGTACAGTTTTTGGTTGGTTTTCGTCTCAGTTTCGGCACCGTGAAGTCACAGGCAAAGGTAGGCGACGTAAGCACATCTTAACTGTGGAATTTGGGGAGGGTGGGGGGACGCTACCTTCAGTGTTGTTTCCAATTTGGTAACAGATTCCTTAAGGCAGGAATTGCCCCCCTCTGGGTGTATGTGAAGTGTGATAAATAGGCCCCAATTTTAAGTTTATAAACAGGTGAAATATGTCGCTAAGTAAGTTGATGGAAGTCGGTGCAAAACGATTATGTTTTTAAAAAAAATTGATAAATCGTAACCCAGCAAGTTGTCTCTTTAAATAGTCCACTAGTTCTTCAGGAGGCGTTGCATGGGAGCGCTTAAATCCTAAACAAGAGAGATGAGCCTGACAGCATTGTCCAGAGACGTACTATATGTAACCGCATCGCAAATAGTATCGCATAGCTAAAAGTCTTCTAAATCCAATTAGAACTGTTAAGTAAGGATTGTTTTGTTTCTAATCTATTGTCCGTGAATCGCATGGCTTACGTGTTTCTCGCTAAACATACAAACCATTAACATAAAAGGGTTTGGAATTGCGATAGCTGCAAGCTGGAGGCAAACCCTTTTAAAGTGGTTTTATTATAGCCTATTTGCTTCACCCGCAAAAAGGGAGGTGGCTGCTGTAAACACCCAGTAGGATAAGTTGGTGTCATGCTGTTTTGTACCATGTGATGGTAGGGATCCTGGGACTGTCCTGTCCTGTTTCAGATTTAGCAGTTTAGTACTTCCAGCAAATGTTCTCTTCTTTTATATTCATTGTTAATTTACAGTTGGGAATCAAACTAAACCAATTATGGTTTCTGAACAGGAAACAAATTTCTTACAAAAGTAAAGTTAAGTAAATATCTAGACAAGAAAGAGTGCAGTGACTGGATTATGTCTTAGGTGTTGTGAGCGATCTGTTTGTTCTGAGAGTTGATGTGGTGCAATAATTCTGCTGCTTTAATGCAGTGACATGTGAGACCAGTCCATGGTGAAGCTTGGTTAGTAGCAGACCATGCGCCTAAGTCTTCCCTCCCTAAATCTTCCCTCCTTGCTGCACCAACATAAGCAAGGAGTGGTGTGGTTTCTCTAAAAGTGTTTTATCAGATTATCTTCTGTTACTTTTATTATATGAATTGGCAGTAAACTTCCATATTTATAAAAAAAGGCTTGAGTCCTAAGGTTGTGACCCTCATTTGAGCATTGTTTTCTTTTTCTAATGTTTCGCCTTTATAAAGTGCAAATTAATGCGTTTTTAAACCCTGCTATGATTCATAGCATATAAATATTTTAGCTATTTGGAAATTGTGATACCTTTACAGTTTAAGATGGATTTACATACCAGACTTATAAATACATATATATGTAAGTTCTAATGTAATATGTTTGTATGTTTCTTTTTCTGTTTTCTTGACAAAAAAAAAAAAATCAAATTAAATGACATGGCATGCCTTTTGCTCACTTGACCTGACAGTTCTGCTATTCTTCAGAGTTAAAGGAATCTCAGTGTGAGATTGGTAGTATGAGCCCTTTTTATTTATCTATAGGTATGTGTACTGCATCAGATTGAGTCAAGAATGTCCTTTAGAAGCAGATGTTGTGATCACCACTGCTTAATATGTGTTGGCTCACAATTGGGGATGGTCTTGCAGAGTACAAAGGAAACTAAACCGGAAAACATATCCTGGGAGAAGACCTAATGCAGTCCAGCTGCTAATAAGCATTCAGTCAGTGGTACAAAATTACAGCTAGTCTGACATAAAAGCTGCTGAACCATGTATAGTGTAGATGTTGGATTCTTAACACCAAGTGCTTTACGGGTCTGTTTGTGTTGAGCTGCATTGCTTGTCAATGCAGGTACAGCCTTTCAGTAATGCATGTGCATTGAAGAGTAGTAGTAAGTATATAAGTTCAATATAGTAAGTTCTTAACTGTCATTTCACTTTAAAGAAGTTCTAGAATAGACTGTTCATAAGTATTGTAACTGGTGAAAATGTTGTCATGGTTTGTGGCTGGGTTTTTTTTGTTTTGGTTTTGTTTTGTGTCTTGTTTTTGTTTTGTTTTGGTTTTTTTTTCCCAAACAGTGCTGAAAAGCACAGGCTTTTTTCCTCCTCAAAACTCCATGAACTCCTGGGTGAATTTCACCAAGATGTGGGCTTATTTTCCTTTCCTGCTTCAGATTCATGAAGTCATGCAGCAGAAGACAATAACCACTTTTTTTATATTTACAGATGCTTCGATTTATTGCAAACCTGGACTCAATTGGGTTGTTCTGTTTATAGGGATTTAATTCCACAGCTGCCAGGAACATAGCTGAGTGGGGCATCCTGTAAGGGGACGCTCACAGTTCTTTATGCTGGTAACATGGAAGAGTCACTAAAGTGGCAGGTGAAAGAGGAGTTGCTTTTTTCAGTGTTTTATGCAGATGAGAATATTGCTGGAGAAAGTCTACCAGAGAATACTTCTTGTCTTGATATTTCTACTTATATTAAAAAATCTTATTGTTTGAGGCAGAAAACAGATTCACTTACCGAGATACAGGTGGAAAAAGGGATTTAAATCCTGGTTTAGCTCCAAGAGAATGTCTTGTCTCCAAGACAGGTGTGACTTGCTTCTTTCAAGCTCTGCAAGGCTGAAGCAGGTCAGCTGTCTGACATGTGGGGTTTAAGTCACACAACCAAGCACAGGACTATGCTGCAATAGAAGCTGTTGGATAGTCCAAATGCTGCACCTGACTAGCAAAGTCAATCAGCAGGGGTTTATGATACTGATGGTTCTGCTTCCTCGGATGCTGCCAAGTGTCCAGCCTCACCCCACAGTGAGGCAGAGGTGCTCCCAAGGAGTCACTGCCAGTTTGAAATTGTTCTTACTGGTTAAGTTCCCTGAGCTTTCTGACATACAGATTGTGTGAAGATTTCTCTATACAGCTGAAAGGATGAGGGGGTTTGGGTTTTTTCCTTCACTCAAGGAATTCCTTCAAGAGCATTTTTCAGTCTTTCTTGTTGATGCTGGTTCATTTCATATTTATTTCCTTATTCATGTTCTCCAAGATTTATTTAGGGCAAGAGAATGAAAGCATCACTTCACCCTGGTAATTAGGAAACTCATTTGGGTTTTGCTCCAGTAGATGATTGATTATACATGTGACGTAAATAAGGTTGTCGGTTTCCCATTTCACAGCTGCCTGCAGCCTTGTGGTTGATGGGTATACTCTTGGGTGAAATGGGTGGTGACTCCTATTAATCCATAGAGGTGGCATCAAATTTGCGTCTTGTAAGAGCTTTTCGGGTACTTTGTTAAAATGAGGAGATGGTGCTTTTTTGGTAGTTTGATACTGCTGTCTTAATTTTCTTTTGCTTTCTTTAGAAATGTGCACACAAAAGATTAATTTTGGCTTGAAACGGTTTTCTTGAAGAACAAAATATCAAATCTTGTTTATCTTCTTTCACTGAACTTGTTTTTTTCCATTTAATCTGCTGGAATGGAAAACTAGCTGCTATTACAACACTGCTTTTGATGTGCATGCTTGTAAAACTTAATTGCTCCAATTCAAGCTACAGAAAATGTGCCCAGTTAACATTGCTACAAATGTCTGCAGCATTATATGCAACAGAGTTGTTTTGAAAAACTATTTCGCTTTGAAAACAGATCCATTATGCTTCAGTGACTATGTAATATATGCAAATATGTTTTTCACCTAAGTTGTTTACTGTGTTGTCTCTTGATTCATGTCATCCATATTGTCACATGCATGTTTGGCGCATGTAGTCTGCTCTGGCTATCTTACAGAAGCAATTCTGAGAAAAGCTTTTGTATTGTTTATACTAAACAGTCACTAAAACTACAACATCTTCTTAGATATGCCTAAATAATGCTGACTTTTTCAATAAAACAAAATAGCATTTAAATCACAAAGGGCAAAAAGATTTTTCTCTTTTGTAATCTTACTTTAACTTTCTGTCATTTTAATCTTAATAGGTGTGAAAGAGAACTCCTGTAAAACTGTCTGTCAAATTGTAGAAATACAATTGTAAAGCAGCATTTTATGTGAAGCCAAATTCCTTGTGAAAATATTTAACCATCAATACTGCTATGTACCATCTCAATCCTGATCTAGATTCTTCCAAAGCAGTATCTTAGTGTTGCTTTCACTTAAAAATGACAACATTTTCTGTCCTTCACTGCAGGTACTGTTCTTGAAAAGAAGAGAAATCATGGCTTGTATAGTGAATGAACCTTAAACTCCTGGACCAAAAACTGAGGTTTTTTTCATGAAGGATGGCAACACCATACGTTCCTGTTCCTATTCCTATTGGAAGTTCATCATCCAGCTTTACAAACAGAAACCAAAGAAGTTCTTCTTTTGGGAGCATCTCAACAAGTTCCAGCTCCTCAAAAGGACAGCTGGAGGACTCTACAATTGGTAGTTTTAAGAAGATGAGCGTGCCTGACCAGATTGGTTCTACATCATCTGCATGTAGTAGTCCACTTGTTAGGACTAAATTTACAGGTCTGGATACGTCCATAGAATACTGTACTCAGCCTGTGGAAGAAATAGAGCAGAATACAGATTCCAGGAGCTGGGAAGATCGACCGTCCACGCCTACTATACTGGGTTATGAGGTGATGGAGGAAAGGGCAAAATTCACTGTAAGTTTTGGGGGTAGTATAGTTCATCCTGTAATGACAAGATAACAACTGAATGTATTTCAATGCATTCTCTTTCAGTAATTAATCCTGCAGTTCAGGGATGTTGGAGTACTTTACCAATAACAATTTAACTTCAAAGTATTGCCATCTGACAGGAAAATATCATTCCTGTTATACAGGTGGGAAAATTGAGACTGAGAAGCAGTCCTTCCTTTAATTGTGTACATGGAACAGAAGGGATTCATTCTACTTCAGGTATCAATTTCTGCTGGAAAAGTCAGGAATTCCTTGCAAAGTTACAATTTCTTGTGAAATTGAACTTCTAGAAGTTCTGTATAGTTAAACATTTTAAATAAAATGTAGTCTCTTATTTGAATTGAATGATAGGACACCGTGATACTTGCCTTTTACAATTATGGGTAACATACAACATTTGCATTGAAGTGCAAACACGTAGTTTACAGCTTCTTGCATTGCTAGATTTAGTTTCTCATGAAGGGAAATCTGTTCTGCAAACATCAGAGTGAGATGTCACATATGCAGTATCTCATGACAGAACACCAGCTTAACTGATTTGCATTGATTTTTCTCAAAACATGCTGTAGCTGGCAATTCAGTTTTTCTACATGCCGTAAATATATGAAGGCATTTGTGCATTTGTTTTTGTGGATGTGGTTGAAACATTTCTTTGAGATAATTCAGCAATGCTTGTGGGACTGATGAGTTGTTTGATACTAATTATTTATTAATTATGTTACTTCAGGAGAGCAACATTAATCACAAATAGAATCATAGAATGATAGAATGGTTTAGGTTGGAAGGGACCTTGAAGATCAGGTTAAACAAAAAAAATCATGGTTTTGCTGGGCTTCCTTTAATATCTGTCTGTTTCATGCCGGGGAACTCATAACTGGACACAATACTGCAGGTGCAGTCTCAAGTGCTAAATAGATGGGATCAATCACTTCCATTAATCTGCTAGCCACAGTCTTGCAAATAAACCATAGTACATGTTTCAGCCTTGTTCACCACAAAGGCACGCTACTGACACAATGTACTTACTCAACATGAAGTGAGGCACATACAAAAAAAAATTTTGCATACATAGTTATGAGCGGTAAATCAATTATCACTCAGAAATAGTAGAGTTTGTGCCTTCTACGAAAACATCAGCTGATTTCTTTTTGTCAGTCAAAAAAAAAAAAAAGTTAAAAGTTGGCTAGCTTCTGAGGGGGATCTGAGAGATGTCTGTAAAATTGCAAATAGAATGGACACGCTTTCTCCAAAACTAATTATGGGCATTAAATGAAACTAGCAGACAGTAAGTGTAAAAACAAATGAAGGAGATACCACACAACATGCTACTGATGTCAGTAGCGCATTGTATGGTTCAGCTGTGGAGCTTCTTGCCCCAAGCCATCATGAAAACTAAAAATTTGCAGTCAAAAACAGAGTAGACAAACTCATAAAGGAGGGGGAAAAGTATATCCGAGACTGGACTACTAAATACATGGTATACACATTTGTCTCAAGATACTCATAGTACAAATCACTGGAACTTAGAAGACTGCTTGGCAAAAAGTATCCTCATGTATTTGCCTTAGACTTAAAAATCTTATGTAGGCATCTGCAATAAATAGTCTCAGACACAGAAAAGGACAGATGAAACTTCAGTCTCATCTACAACACTGTTCTACTTACAAGTAGATGTATTGGAGGTATCTTACATAAGATCTTAAAAAGAGGTCTTAATCTGACAGTTCACAAGTGCAGATAGGCCTTTAAACACACACAAAAAAAGGGAAGTAGTTCTAAAACAAGAAGGGCTGGGAAGGAGTGAAATGCATGATTTCTTAACCCAAAAAGAGCCTAGGACAACCATACATAACCAAGATATGTTTCAGTTTTGTCAAATTTTGTCCAGTTATTTATGGAGGAGGAAATAGTAGACAATTTTTTTTTCTCCTATTTTTCCAAAAAGTGTGGAAGCTAACGCCCTTATGAAAGTTCAAATACCAGTGAAATCATCAAGTTCTTTTTGCAAAGAATTAAACAGTGCTGCTTTTTAATTATGTGAGAATGATACCTTGACTTAACTTTTTCAGTTACTAACATCATGCATGGTAGCTTAAGAGAAGAACCAAATTTTTTTTACATGTAGATTAACAGATTCCTTTTAAATAATACCTTCAAAACTAAAACAATTACTAGTATCGTTATATTGATACAGGCTAGTCTGAAAATATGCCAAGGCATATTCCAGTGTGCGTGTAAGATGTTCTTTGACTGTAGTTAAAATAAGGAGTCGCAGGCCAGGTTACAGTACAAATGAAATGTTCTTCATCATTAAATGCTTGGTTGCACTTTTGCTCTTTCTGAATTCACTTCTGTTGCTGTCTGTGTTTCTGAAAGTGCATAATTAACTGTTTGTTTTCAGTTACATGTTGAAAATAAGCTTGCTATTGTGCATTAAAACCAGCAAGTAATTAGTCCTAGAAATTTGGGTTGCTTCTGCAACACAGAGTCAATGAGATGGAAGACAGTGGAAATTTAAATTGACAGTGGAAACTTAAATTGAAATTATCTGTAAAAGAGAAGAAGCTCAATTGCTGAAGTTTTTTTACTGCTTGTTAGTATCTCATAGTTCCCAAAAATATGAATCTGAATTACTTAAGCTGAATGATGAAATAACTTCAGGAGTTAAATGTTAGTGCATGTTGGAGTACATGCTGCTGAAGCTTCTGGGAGAAAAAAACTAGGCTGAAAAACGTCTCTGTTTGTAAGCAGCTGGTCTCAAATGAGTTGGCAGTCCTGGCATGTTCAGTTAGCCCCCCCTTTTTTTTTTTTAAGTCAACAAGAAATGATAATAAGATGCTGATTCAGCCAGAGATTGTTACTAAATATTGGTATATTTTCATTGAATATTTTGTATTTGTGGAATAAGGTAATTCAGGATTGACTCGAATTACTTGAATTTGTTGAATTAATTTGTAGTTCTTTCCCAAAAGCTTGTGTGGAGGAACTGACAGTTGGTTTTTTTAATGATCTAGTTTTTCTTGTTTATTAATTACAAATCTTAAAAAGAACCAAACGCAAAATGTTTTTCAACTTTGGCAAGAAAACCAAAAATGTTTGTTTCAGGTTGACCATATTTATTTATTTTTTCTGCCAGTAATCATAGGGTGATTGTTCTCTTTATGACCATAATTTGTAATTAGTTTTGGTTTTTTAAGTTGCCTAATATTTACTTGGAAACTACTCAAAGTGAGGGTCAGACTAGGTGGATTTTTTTCACGTGTGCGTTTGTAAGCAATGTCTTTGTAGACCTTTTAGTAGAATGAAAGAATAGAATAGAATACTGATCAGCAAGTAAATCAGCAAGCATATTCCAAAGTTTCTTGTTCTATTTTACTGTGTATTAGCACAGAGTCTTCACAACTTCATATAGCGGTTCTGCTTTATGAAGTTTTTGTAAAATAAAACTCTGTTTATACTTTTGGTATGACAAGAAAGCTAAAGCATTTGGAGATCATTTATACCGAAAATGTAAGACAGAAGAACTATGTTTTAATGCTGGCTTCACAGGCATGTCTTGCAGCATGAATTTTAAAAGCTGATAGCTTTTTGTTAATGACTGCTTGTCTCTATTACAGTACATCACTCCCACAGATGATGCTGCTTGAAAGTGGAATTCTGTGAAAAATTGCTGAAGAACTGCTTTTTAATTTGCACGGTAGTTACCTGTAGTTTGTGTAACTGTCTGCAACTTCATACTTTGTAGAATACAAAATTGCTAAAAACAGTCTCACACATGTGCAGAAGTTGGCTAGCACTGTGGTTATCACATTTTGGGATTGCAACAAGAAAAATACATTTATCAGCTGAAAAAACCTGCTGTGAAATACTGGGAAAGATTTTACTATGTAACAGATTAGAAATTGTTTTAAATAGAATTTGGTTAAATGCCTATAAGAGATCATTTATCACTGATTCCAAAAATCTTTTTCCTCCTCATATATATATATATTATTTTTTTTTTACTAGAGAACACCTAGACTGGGAAAGCTAACCCAGTACAATTGCAGAGCCATTTTATCCTTGTATGAGAAAAAATAAGGTTGTGACATAAAAGCCCTTCTTTCCTAGACACTGCTTAATATTTTCTGGTTGAAATTGTGTGTTATTAGATTCATTGTGTGTGTTCAGGCATTAGAGTATCAGTCGTCCTAAAACTTGATTTTCTTTTCTTTAATTATTACTATTATTTATTTCTTGGTTTATTTATTTATCCATTTGCTTTTAAATAGAAGAATGGTACTGCTGTGGTGTTGTCTTGCTAAATCTTGATTCAAAGGATCCATTACTTCAGTTCTACAGTGGTAGCATAATTGTTCTGATGCAGTTATCTAGGGAAGTGGTCATGTTCTGCCTGGAAAGACAAAACCTAATGTTCAAGATGAATGAAACCAAAGCAGGATGTTATTTTTATCCTGCATCACTTTTCCTTGTGAACCAAGTCAGATGAGACATTGTGAAACAATATAACACTCAGTAAGTGATCGTTACAGTCATCTTAAAAACAAGATTGATGAGTAAAACCAATTCAGTGAAGGCTAAAGTAGATCACTAAAACATACTTCACTTACCTCTTTGATAACTGAGATTCTGTGTTTTGCTGGGGAAGAAATCTGGATGCAGTTTCACAAATGCTTTCTTACACACAGAAAATAGTTAAATGTATTTAGGAACTATAGAAACTCCTTCTGAAATAATTTTATATTGTTTGTACTGATGGTTAAGCTTAAAAAACCCAAAGCTCCAATTAAGGATTCTTTTTTTATCCACGAGTTTTGTTTCATTAAGAAATGAAGGATAATATCAGCCGTCCAGCGAATGCAGCCTAAAGTTCTGCACATTTTTCTGATATTCCTGCTTTTTTCGCACAGGTATACAAAATACTGGTAAAAAGAAGTCCAGAGGAAAGTTGGGTTGTTTTCAGACGGTACACTGATTTCTCCAGGCTTAATGACAAGGTAAGAATTATACACTTGTAAATTTCTAATCTAATTTGCCTCACTCTTCTTTCAGGTTTCGTTTTCTTTGTCTCTTACATTTTTGTCGCTCTTTTTTTTCTTGCCTTTTTTTACTGCATTTAAAACACATACTATATTAATGAACTAAAACCATATGATTCCTCATTTTTTCCAAGATACATGAAATAACTACAGCTAGTGTAAAGAAGGTGTTTCTTCATCTGAAGCTGTTAGTGTGCTTCATACTTTATATTTATTCCTAATCTATGTGATAAAGGAAATTAACTCTTTAATAGTTGTATCCCCTGCATAGAAATGGAACTAGAGGCCTGTATTCTTTTGCAGGAATGATCCAATAATTTTTCAGCCTTTTTCAGTGCAACAAACTCTGGTTTTCTTTCCTGATAAAACCGAAGTGTCATGAACATAAGGGTTTTTTTGTGTGTTGGTCAGTCTTCAGTGTCTTTGAAGTTAATTGTGAAATATTAAGTCTTTAAAGCTGAAGACAGAGACACCAGGTGAATAGGAATTCTGGGTCAGCAACTTAATATTTTTAGAACCCTTGAAAACAAATACTGTTTCTCTAAAAAAACACAAGGTTTTTGAATTGGTAAATAGTGTTTGGCTATCTCATTTACCATTACTTCTATAGAAGCATAACAGTAGAAAATGAGAATTACACTTTGTCCTACTGTCCACTCCTAAGAATAATCTTTCATTGCAAGTTTAACACATTTTCTTCTGTTATGTTCCTTCATTTTCGAACTTGTAACTTTTTAAAAATCCCTTTCTTTACCCATATTAAGGGATTTCTGGTATACCTTGTCTTCTCCTTGGATCAATGTGACTAATCAACTAAGAACTTCATTCTGCTGAAATTTTTAATATGGACTTGAACTTACATATTTCTCTGGGTTCTTGGTTTGACCTATTTAGGTGTCTTTTAGGCTACCTTTAAAACACCAGTGCGGTCTAAAACTACCACAAATCATTGAATGTGAATTAGTTTAGAGATTTCTTTCTGAAGAAATTTTTGTGTTTTAATTCAGTCTGTCCCAAATTAATGAATGCCTTAGTATTAGCAAAAGCCTGACTTCTTTTGAGATTATGATGTTCTGGGATTTCAACTCAAGTTTCAGGAGTCGAGTCATACCACAGTTTGTGTTTTGGTCAGCTATGTCACATATAGGCCAAGAACTGGCTTACATGCATTGACTTTTAGTGTGATTATCAGTAGTTTCAAAAGTTAAAATGCCACAGGTATTCATTTTAGAATAGATATTTAGATTTTACAAGTGAAGTCCTTAGTCTTTGCAGTCAAATCTTTGGCAGAAATGTTTGGCTTTTAAACAGAAATCTTAATACCGATAAATTGTGTTAAAAGAAGTAACTTCTTTTCCCTTGTGTCACTGACTGACGCTTTTTCGTCTTTCAGTATACATCTAAACTTTTATTACTATTATGACTAATTATTACTATTCTGTAATTCTCTAGAAGGTTCAGAATTATGGTACCTTTCAGTTCCTGGAGCTGGCATTTCTGTATTATACAAAGCATGACCTCTTATGAACTGAAGAGTAAATGGTTATACACATGTGTCAGTGGTTCAAAAGGCATGGTGCAGCACTTGCAATTCCTTGTTTTCTAATGACAAATACAGGCATAAAGTTGCCTGCATGTATACTTCCAGAATTTTCTGTACCCTGTCTCCTAGAAATCCAATATAAACAAAAGAAATAAACTATCTTATAAGTCCTGTTCTTTACCATCATTCTTGAGATTGGTGGCAAGTTATTCATTCTCTGAAATGGTACTGGAAACTTGGTGTTAAATGCCAACTGAATTGAATAGTCCATCACTACGTGAATCAGTTTGAAGTATTAACAGAGGGGGAATGGCTTTTCAGGAAGACCAGTTAAAGACAGAAGAGCATTATGTTTGGTATGTGTCAGGCATATACTTATTTGCGAGTCCAAACCGAACTGAGAGTTTGACTTTGGCAGTGGCTAAAAATGGAGAACATGTGAGAATAGGAACAATGTCACAATGGGGACTTGTGTAGATAAAATCGGGACTAGATGAACGAATGCAGCTCAGCTAACTAATAGAAGCAGCTAGTGAACTTAGTAATAACATTCTATATTTGCCATGAACTCTCAAAGAAAATAAATACAGCAAAATAGGAGTAGGATTCTAGAAAGTGTTTGTACTTCCACTAGTTTCTGAAATATTATGAATAAAGGAAAGGAGGCAGTAAAATAACAGATCCATTACTTGAGAGCAAACTATGGGAAGCGAATAGTGAATGATACAGCAAAGACTGAAATACTGTCTTGCTGTAATATTAACAAAAAGCTTAATCTTAGTGGATGTTGGAACATGACAGAATTTGAGGGGTTAGTAGCAAAGGCTAAAATAGTTGCATAGGTTTTGTTTCAGAACACCTAGTGGATTGGAGACGTATGTGAAGAATACTCTTCTGTCCCAAAAAATGATGGAAAAAACTTTACGAAGTTTATTACTATGCTGGTAGAGATGTTGAACACATAATGAAATGGCCAGTCTTGAGAATCAAGAAGTTAACCTTTTCTCCCTGAGACTGTGCCTCATGTGACATGTATCATCTATGACGCGATGATGTAGGAGAGAGACATGTAGAAAAGATGCTGGATCCAAGCAAGTGATCACAGTCAGCATAACTTGTCTGACCCACAGTTTTTCCTGCTGTGTTTGAGGAGTGTTCAAGAAAGAATGCCCCAGGACTACGCTGTTGAAAATTAGTCTGCTGACAGCTAACTAGCTTTCTCATACTCTCTTCATCCACAAAAGGAGTAATCTGTGGGTAGGCATACTCTTTCCTTAGAAACAAATTACATGATCTACATAACCATTGCTGGGAAAGCTTTTCAACCGCAGAGATTTCTGCTTAATGGTAATTTCACTCGTCTGGTTATCTATGGTCCTCTCTACAACTAACACAGGAACTCATTTTGTTATCTTTCCTGGGTTCACTTCTATTCAGTATTTTATTAACTTAGGAGGGATAATGGATACTTACATATATGGTATTAACAATAACTTGGTAAGAGATGAAGGAACTTCAGATGACCAAAAACAAACTAAAAATATCAAGAAGTGTCTAATATCAAGATGCAATTCAGCAAGAGAAGAGGAAAACATACACTTAAATAATTAAATGCAGAAATAAAGAGCAAGGCTTTGATAATAAACCATTCTATAAATAAGAAACTAGTAGCTATCGTGAGCTATTTGAATATACAATGCTTGTGATGTTAAAGAAGCATGCTTGTGCTGTGAAATGGTACTTATATGAGCAAGGGTGATCCACTAACATGGTTCTTTTAAATTGTGTAGAGAGATTCTAGCTGAAGTACAGTATCTGACTTAATCTGCTGAGAGCGCTATCCATTAGCTTTTTTCAAGAGTCCTTGAAGAGTAGTTAAATAAATAAAGCTTGTTGTCAGAAGGCTTAAATTTTGTTGTGCAATGATCAAGACACTCACTGAAGAATGATCTTGCAGCAATGTAAACATTGAGTGCTAAACTGTTTTCAAGGCAGATTCTGGAATCCCTGTCACTGGAACATTCATATGAATATCTTAGGTATATGCAGTACATCCCTGACAGAAGCTGACTTGATCTTGTCTTCAGAAAAAGATTAAACAATTCTTGCGGCAGCTGTAGGAACATTATATGTTCTAAAACCTGTTTGTTTTTCCTGTTGGTTGTAAATCCTCTTCAAGACTTTTGTGTCAAGCATCCCGTCTAAGAAAAGGCATCTAAAAATTGTTTTTCATGAAAGTTTTTTTTTTATCCTCATGCATACTAGAAAATAATTAATTAGCATCCTTGGACAGGTCCATGGTTATATAATTTTATGCTTCCGTTCACTTGCCTATTCAATTTCTGAATCCAAAGAAAATTTCTAGGTATTTCTGGCATTGAGTATACCCTGTTACTGTTCAAGTAACTCGAAAATAGTTTTGCATGTTAGTACTAGGGTTTGAGCCGTATCCATGCATATTGAAATGTTAGTATTCTGGGGGTACAAGGAGCTACTCTTTTCTAGAGTGTCTCAGGCCTGTGTTGTAATTCATTCTGCCAGCCCCCCAAAAAAGATGAGTTGCCAAGTTGTAGGTCTGTAATGAGCTTTTATATATTTTATTTATATTTACTTATAATCCCTGAGTACTTTAGAAGAAACACCACTGAAATGCTTACTCATCTGATACTTTTTACTTACATACAATTTTCTTACATTTACCGATGTAAAGGCATTAAATAGCAGACTGAGAGACATTAAATAACAAAGCAAAGGTTTTCATTCGTCTTTTTATATGGTAAATTTGAGAGGTCATTTGATTGCATGAGGCAACACAGCAAGTGATAGAACTGTGTCCACAATTTATGCTATAATTTGGATTGCGCTTATGGTTGAGACTTACCTTGTGCTTGAACTTAACAGAAGACAGAAAGATCCGGTAATTCTGAGTAAAGTCAGTGCCTGTGTCAAATTCAGTATTTCATCAAGACTTTTTTTTGTTTTTCTTCATTTGGCTTTGATTTCTATTTCAGCTGAAAGATATGTTTCCAGGCTTTCGGTTGGCTCTTCCACCAAAGCGCTGGTTCAAGGATAATTATAATCCTGACTTCTTGGAAGATCGACAGTTGGGACTACAAGCATTTCTCCAGAACCTAGTAGCTCACAAAGATATTGCTAACTGGTACGTGATTAAACTTGGCTCGTGAATTGGGATTTTTTTGTGTTCAGATTCCTCATAGAGGCTTCTAGGCTCTAGCAGTATATCTTTGAGCAACACAGTAAGGAATTTCATTAACGTTTATGTTGTGCATTTGGTCATTATGTGAACTATTTGGTGTCCTATTAAATTAATTCCATCTTAACTGAGGCAAAAAATGGGAATTGCAGCATTTTGAATTGTACATGGTTAACCACTAACTAAAAGCTGTAATATTTAAAATGTTAGATGAATCCCATGTTTACTCCTAAAACATTATTTCTGTGTGCTGAATGCAGAATTGATATATTGTTAATTTATATTGAGGTTAAATGTTAGGCTCTCATAATGGAAAGTACCTACTGTATTACGAGATTAGTTCTTAAAATGTGTATTAAACTAAAGGTTTTTAATTTACATTACATGATAGTAATAGAAGCACCTTAATAGATTGCTTTACATGAGTAAATGTAAACCATAAATCAAAAAAGATGTAAGAGGAGTCTAAAAACCATAATGTGTTTAAGCGACAAAGTGCACAGGTCTCTTTGAACAGTATCTTTTTTTTCATGCAACATGAAAGATTCCTCCAAAGCTGGAAGATGAGTAAAACACAATTCTGGCAAATGAAATGTATAATCATTTTAATATAAGCCAAAAAAGAATTTAGTCAGTGAGTTGCTAGAGGCGGAGCAGTTCTAAAAACGTTTTCTGAGAGCAGAAATAAAAAGGTTGTGAGGTTGCTGTACCAGAGATTCTTTGAGGAATGAGTCTGAGGAGCTGGATTCATCTGAAACTTCATTAAAAATGAAGAGTAAGAAATTCTCTAGAGCAAAAAATGTTTCCTCAAGAATTTTAAAGGAACTGAAATGTAAAATTGCTGAGCTGTGGTGTGAGACCATATAATGCTCATGTCTGCTTTACTTTTTAGTAGAACGGCTGTTACATTTTGGATGTTTTTATAAGGCATTTGCCTGTTGAGTCTGGGGACTAGAGATTAGTAAGTAACTCTGACTTTTGGTACTGCTTGTAATGAAAAACCCAAAGTCGTAAGCAGGTAAATAAAAATAATACTTGGAAAAGCAATAATGTCTTTTGCGGAGGGAAATCTATCTAACAAGTAGTTATGAGGGAGCTCATATAAAATGGTTGAAAGGCAAGGGGAAGAGGATTGATGGAAATTTAGGGGTGTTACATATGGAATGCTGGATCACAGTTACAGAGACGGATGTTAAGAATATCTGGAAAAGGGAATGAACAATGACATCATGAAGTATTGTAGAGGGATCCTGAGGCACTGTGAATAACATTAAATTTCATGTCACATAGTGCAAAATGACTGTAAGTACATACAGATTCATAAACTCTTATTGTTTTTTACAACCTGGAAAATAACTATTGGTATTGATACAGTTTTCTGAATCAGTTCAGTATTCAACAATAGTCAAAAAGTTGCATATAAACTGTTGAAGAGGAACTTGAAAAGGAAAAAAAAAAGTTATTGCTGTGGGAATCTGAATTGCACTTCTACATAGTCCAGTGCTAAAACACAGCATTTGATTTCAAAAGGGGGTCTGCTGGAAGTACAGAGAAGGCAGGCAAGAACAGATGAAGCTACAGACAAACTTCCCTGCAAGAAGAGTTCTGTTCTCATTAGTCTGTCATCCTGGGAAAGGGCTGGGTAAACAGGGAATATGAAATCATCAAGGGGAATAGGGAGGGAAATGGTGAGTAAAGAATGTTAATATTGTGGATGATTCATAGTCATCTCTCAATATGTCACACTGAGTTGTGAAGCTTTGTTGTGAGATGTCAGTCAGAAAGCTTAAATGGTTTCAAAAAGAAATAGGGATCAACGTGTGAGTTTCTTTGTCAGTGGCTATTAAATGTGATTACATGGGTGAAATATGTGGCTGAGAAGTTTAAGAACTTCCTGATTATTAAATTACACAATAATAGGTGTGCAAAAAAAAAAAAAGAAAGGAATGATTCTCTAAATGTCACTTATGTTATGCTGCTGGAGACAGACTAGTGAGCTGGATGGACTCCTAGTCTGCTTGAATAGATCTGAAGGCTGTATGCTTTATGTTGTTGTAGCTAGTTTGGTGTTTCACCTAGCTTGTTTGTATCTTGATGATGGTTCATGTTGGACAAAATGGTGTTTGTCACAATTTAAGGCAAAAAAAAAAGCCAAAACATAACTTTTAGACTGCATTGCTCATCATATACAAAAGGGAATTTAAATGTTTGTGGAATCAATTTGTATTTTGGTTAATTAACAGATAGTTAACTGAAATGTGGTTTTGAGGAAAATTCTCATCTTGGCTGTGTAAGGTTCTGCATGAATATTAAGTTTATTAAAAAACTTTATAGCGTATTGGTACAGATTATGTTCTATTTTTTTGTATCTCTGGAAGGTCTGGATTCCTCAGGAAGTGATTAAAACTAGGGAGATTTCATCAGTCTGATTATTATTTTTTTTTTTACCCACTTATCAGGGAGTCAAAGTTACTATTAATGGAAATTAATATTTACACCTTTCATGAGCAGTGGTGAGCATCTGACCGTGCTTCCTCCTTAAAAGCGCACCATTTACTTCTACGGTTTTACAAATAAGTCAAACTGCTTGAGTCACACCAAAACCAAATAAGTTTTTTCTTTTTGTAGAGAAGTCTGTTTCTTTTCTCTTTATGTACTGTATTATCATTGAGACATATTGACAGCGGAAAATTTGACCATCAGGGATAGCCCTCATTTGGTATACCTATTTTTTAATAAAACCAGATTCACAAAGTAGATTAAAATGTAGGATGGTGTGCAGGTGACTAAATTTAGAGTCTGCGTGTTATGGATTTCTTCTCATATTTTGCCTTGTACTTAAGATTCAGTGAAAGATCAAATTGAAACTCACCCACAGAGTTTGATGTTTTCGAGGAGGCTTCGTACAACCCATGAAGTGGGAGAAAGAAGTTTAACCTGCTAAACAGAAGTGTCATCTGGCTTTATATAGATGACACAGCTCTCCTCTGCCTCCACCCTGTATAAGAAGCAGCTTGAAAGGGAGAAACTGAGTCAGCTGTTGAGTCTTGGCAGGGATCCCCATGTGGGGTGCTGCCTCTTGCAGCCCTTCTTAATGCTGGTGTACGCTGGCATTGCTGCCTGTCTTGAGAAGGATGTCCGCTAGCGTAGGAGCAAAGAAAGAAGCCGTGTACTGCAATCTCTGTTACATGATGTAGAAGATTTCTATGATACCTTTAAGGCAGAATTTTATCCTATTTGTTAAATGAAAGGAAGAGGTGTTATGCATGGAGGGGAGAGCAGGGGCAAAGGGCAAAGCAGACTCTTAGAGTAAAGCTAGGCTGCAAATAAATGTTCATACTATCAGGTGCATATTTTAGATAAAGAAACAACGTTTTCAGTGACCTGTGGCTTTAAGCTTCTTGACTCTTCATGTAAAATAATGAATCTACAGCTTTCAATTTCAAGAAGTTTTGAAAACTGTAGAAAAGAGAAACAGTTTTCTGCCAGCAGCTATAGGGAAAACAAAAAAAAGGGTTTGACCTGATGTAAGCAGATGATATATGTAAATTGGATAGTTTTGCACATTTATTTTTCTGGACATTTCCTTTTTCACTCACAAGCATTACTGCATGATATGCCATTGTAATGTTACCCTTTAATAACACAGCAAAGTTGCTAGTAAAATGTAGAAATTAAATACTTTTAAAACGTTTGAACTGACCTATGTGAATAAGGATTTAGACACTGAAGAAAAATGGTGAGCAGAAGTGTTTCCACATAATGAATTCTTCTGCATTAGGCATATGTGAGTTCATTCAGCATCTTTATGAAAAGAACAATTCAACCATTAAAAGATGAACTTGAGCATCGTGTTGGAAAAGGGTCACTTCAAGCAGATTAAACTATTTGGAGAGGAAGAAAGCAACCCTGCTCTTCTCCTTGAAAATGTACTTTATATGCCTGAATAACTTTTCATTTGGCTTGAGGTTATGTTTTCTAATAATTTAACTAATGATTTGTTACCATCTATCATTTTTTGTGCTAATTGGAGTGATAATCTTGGTTTAAGTAGCAGAATTCTTTTTATTATTTATTTGAGTACACAGGAGAAGCTGTTTTAATAGTACAGGTTTAGGCTATGGCTTGCACAGATCATAGATTGATTAATGTAAAACAGTGGAGAGGATTTGAAAAAGGAAGGTTTTATCATGTTTGTTACTTAGATTAAGCGGGAAAGGAATGATCATGATTATAGGAGAATTTTTTTCAGGTTGGTGTAAAGGCCAATGAGGCGAAAGTGGATACAAAGACAAGAATTCTCACCAACATTGGCCAAAAAAACCCACCTGTATCTTCACATGTGCAATAAGCACTTGAAAGCAGGCTTACAAAAATCCAACAAAAAAAAATAAAGGTTCAATGTCTTTTAGATAAATATTCTTCAGAACTTTTCTAAAACTAAAAGTGATTGTATAATCAATGATTAGTGTTTGCTGAAGAAATTTCTCTCCTCACTTTGCTTGTCAAACCTGAAGCTGTAACTTTTACCCAGTTACCAATCTGGTTTCCTTTTGTGTTTGTACTTTGCGTCCACCTCAAATGCAGAGAGTGATCAGAAGGCAGAAAATTGAATTCCTTTTGCCCTCACCTTCCCACGGGGAATTAGGTGGAAGAGACAAGGAATTAGTTTGGATTCACATCTTCCGTTTTTTGCATTTATTGCAGTAGGAGATGATTTAAAGATTTATAGTAGAGAATGCAAGCACAGAATTGGTAATAAGTTACTACTTGCTAATTAATTGTGAATACAGTATTCAGACTGGAGGTTATTTATAGAAGAATGAACCCAACAGAGCAGGAAAGCTTTAGAAAGGTGGGCAAAGGGACGTGTCTGGAGATGTTGAAGGGTTCTGTGAAAGATAATCTAGACTTGGAAGATAGAATGAGCAAGATGCTTAAAGTAACCTATGGTAAACCACATGTACTTCCTTCTGGCCTTTGCAAGACAATGCACAGAGGCAGATGACAACTGTTACACAATTGTACACAGTTTTAAGTTGAATGCATTTGTTTGAAATAATGTTTAGAGATGCTATGTAGTATATCCATGGCACATTAACCTTGTGACTTCTTATTCTTTTATAACTTATTATTCTTTTTTATCTGTATATAAAAACTATATACTGTGTGTATGTCAATGGATTATAATCTTAGCAAAATGGAGATGCATAAGCACATTTCAGTACCCATGCTTAGTTCCACTGATATTTCCTGAAGGGATCTGCATATGGATTTTAGCAGTATACTTTTTCATCCATCTTTTAATATTTATTTTTCACCAGGAGAATTTTTCAAACCCCTTCAGTACCTCTTCAATAAGTGAAAAACTTGATTGTCAGTTGTCATGTAGCAACAAATTCTATGAAGATAATCTTATTCTACTCTTTGTTTAAAAACTCCTAAGTGTACTCACACAATTTCTTAAGTCATATTTTAAATACTGTCCCTGGTTAACACATACAACTGAGACTTAATAGTTTGTTAACACTTTGAATACTTGGGATTAAATTTGAGGATAGATGTTTGTGTCCCTTTAAGAAACACTCCCCATTTATGATCATATTTAAGTGTTGTTGCTTTTTTGCATTTCAAGTAATTCACGCTTTTTTTATTTGGTAAAGTCTTGCAGTGAGAGAATTCCTTTGTCTGGATGATCCTCCGGGTCCTTTTGACAGTCTAGAAGAGAGCAGGGTAAGTGCTACAAAATATGATAAACGCAGAATGCAAAAGGCAATAGTTGTTGTTAGAATATTGCAAAATCTGCTGAATGGTATGGAATGAAACACTTATTTCTGTTCTTGCAAAAAAATTTGCAAATAGATGTATTTCTAAAACTGACAAGTCTGATTATTGCTGCACACTGATAATCTTTGACTGCTGTACTTCATCCCTGTCCCAAGATATAATCTCTTCCTTTTTGCCTTATGTGACCAGTGGATGAAATTTGGTTTTTTAGGCAACTACTGAATATAAAGAGATTTTTTGTAGTTTACATTCAACACATTGTCACAATGCATACACCTTAGACTTAAGGTGTTACAGTAAAATGCTCTTGCTATGAAATGTAATGAAATTATTAATTCCGAACACCAAAAATAGTGTTCTTGCAGATAGCTAAGTAGTGTCAAGTAGTGTTGTAGAACAGCAGACTTTCAACGTGCATATGAGTACATTGAACAAATAATGCTGTATGCTGCAGCCTATTTTATTAGAAGTAGGTTTCACTATCATGCAGAGCTATATCAAGTCTGTCTAGAACAGGTGGTCTTAGTTTTCTGCTTTATAGAATAACAATGTTTTTTAGAATTGTACATACACTGTTAATACCGTAGAAATTATGAATGTTAAGTGATGCTCCTTTAACTAAATTTATATTTACCAGTTTGCTTTGCATGTAAGTGGGAGTGCCTTGGCTGTTATTACATTACTATGTACATCTGAAGGATTTGGTATGGTTTTTGTGTTATGAGCTCATATTTGATTTCCATACAATCATTTTTCATCATAGCTATTTAAGTTGATGAAAAGTAATAAAAATGACAGGAATTATTCAGATAATTAATTAAGAAATTTAAGTGCCTTCTTCATAGAGATTTTGATCATGCATATTGTGGTGAAGTCTCAGGGTTATTCTTCCACCATAGGAATTTGGGCAAACTATTAAAATAGCTGTGCTGTTGTAGTTTTGCCTATTAACCATTTCTGTAAAGTTGTTAGAGACAGCTGTTGTAAAATTCTGGTCTCCAAGGGATACCCCACCTAATTATGGAGTGGTGGAGGTTGGAAGGGACCTCTTGAGATCAACTAGTCCAACCCTCCTGCTCAAACAGGGTCTGCTACTGCAGGTTGCCCAGGACCATGTCCAGTCAGGTTTTGAATATTCTACAGAGGAGACTTCACAGCCTCTCTGTGCAACCTGCTCCAGTGTTTGATCACCATCACAGTAAAAAAGTGTTTTTCGTGTGTTCAGATTGAATTTCCTGGTTTTTAGGTTGTGCCCGTTGTCTCTTGTGTTGTCAGTGGGCACTACTGAGAAGAGTCTGGCTCCCTCTTCTTCATTGCCTCCCATCAGGTGTTTATACCCATTGATAGGATCAGCCCAAGCCTTCTCTTCTCCAGAGTGAAGAGTCCCAGGTCTCTCATCCTCTTCTCACATGAAAGATGCTCAAGTCCCTTAATTATCTTTGATTATGGTATTTGAATCATGAGACCTGGGGTCCCAGTGGACAACAAGCTGAGATCAGCCAGCTCCCTCAGCACTCACGGATGCAACCAGTCAGGCCCATGGACTTATCTTTGTCCTGTTGGTTTAAGTGCTCCCTGACCTGGTCCTCCTCCACTGGGGGTAAGTTTGTCTTGCCCTTCCCTGTCTTTCCCTCTGGGTGCAGAGGTCTGGGATTCCTGAAGGCTGGTCTTGCAGTTAAGACAGGCAAAGATGGCATTGAGTACCTTAACCTTTTCAGTGTGATTTGTCACAAGCTCCCCCATTCTATTCAGCAGCAGGTCTGTGGTTTCCCTAGTCTTCCTTTTGTTGATTATGGACTTGTAGAATCCTTTCTTGTTTTCTTTCACACGCCTTGCCAGATGCAGCTCCAGGTTAGCCTTCACTTTCTTAACCCTGTCCCTGTAAGATCAGACAGCAGCCCTATACCCCTGGGTCACCTCTATGCTTGCTTCCACTGCTAGTACACTTGCTTTTTATATCTGAGTTCAGTTAGGAGTTCCTTGCTCACCCATACAGGCCTCCTGCAACCTTTGCTTGACTTCTGTTTGTTGAGTTGGACCTTTATTGAGCTTGAAGGTGGTGATCCTTGAATATCAGCTATCTCCTGGGCTGTTCTTCCCTCCAGAGTGGTTTCCTGTGGATTCTTTCTTCCAAGCAGATTTCTGAAGAGATTGCAGCCTGCTCATCTGAAATCCATGCTTGTGGTCCTGCTATTTGCCCTGCTCCTGCCTGTTAGGATCCTGAACTCCTACATATCAGAGAGCATCTGTATTCGTCCCTCACTTTTTATTCCTAAACGGTGCCCAAGTACAGGACAGGCGCTATTGTTCACGTACTTATTCCTGGAGTTCATTTTTAAAGGTATCAAAAATCACTTCTGTTACACCTTACTGTTGTCATACAAAGCATTGCACAAAAAAATAATTCTGTTTTCCTGATAATGGAAAAGATGGATATCTTCTATTTGTTTTATCTCTATTCTATTATTCCAGTTCAAGAAGGACTTGCCAAAACATATTTCTCTTTTTGGGGAGGAGTACGGGTACCTCCCCCACTGAAAATTGATTAGGCCTTACCGAAATTTTATCACAGGAACACAGGCAAAATATTTGTTAAAGCAATCCTTTTTGTCATATCGTTGCTAATTGTTTCCACAGGTCCTTTCCCAGCCATCAGTGTTTCATGATCCACTGAAGAAGGAAGTGAAGCTGTCTTCCAGTTGGTCTAGTTCTGTTGCCCTTTCAGAGCTTACAGGGAAATTGGTCCCACCTGGGTACTGGAACTGTACCAGACTCCAGGTGTCCAGCACTTCAAGGAGCAAGATATCTCATTACACACAGTTCCCTGATAGGTCTTTCTCAGCTTTGGATCACCTTTCTTCTTATTTTCTTATTGGGTTGTGAACAGTGACTTCCTTTCCTTGGGCAGCTGATGGACAGATTGCAGCTTGAGATGAGTTTTTCCAGAAGGCTTTTATCAGTTCTTGTATAGAACAGTGAAACAGTTCACAACACCTGTGGAATGTTTTTAGTTATTCTGTGAATAGGGAAATTTGCATGTGCATAAATCTAAAGGTAGAAATAATATGACTTAATTATATTCTTAAGGAAATAATGGCCGATTTTCAGTTTGGACACCAGCAACCCTGAAGAGTTTTACAAAACACACTAGAATTCACTTAGTTGACTTGGATGAAACAGGATGACTGCTTAACTAGAATGATCGCTAAAGCAATCGCTAAAAATTCTGCGTGAAGAATTAATTGCATGCCATGTGTTCTCGGCTCTAGTAGATGTGAATGAAGCTGTGGCTTTACTGATGATTTGTCTTCAATGCCTGTCAACCAAGATAAATTTGCTATCTGAGTCAATAAAATAAATTGAAACTCAGTGCAAAAAAAGAAATCAAAACAGTTACTGGATTGAAAAACACTGTGTTTGTTTGACTTGTATAATTACAGAAAAACAACATTTTGAAGAAGTTGTAAGTCTGCTTCAGTTAAAGCAAAGAACAATATCTTCTTGATGTTTGTAGCCTATTTTAAAACTTGAGGAAAAATAGTGTCTTAACAACATTGTTTTAACTGAGCTCATATAAAATGTTTATATTCAATGGATTCTGTGAATTAGTCGTTAGTTGCATGTAATGTTAAGCCAAGAAAGTCTCCCACGTGGGTTTCTTATTTAGTGCAAGCATGTAAATTATTAAATCAGAATTGCACATTACTGTTGGTAGACTTGCTCTTTCCAGTAATAGATCGGCAGGCTGTACACCAACGCTTCTGTCGCCTCCTGCATTCAGTGGATGTTGTGTTATACGTTGGGTCTTCACATTAAGTTTTGAGATTGCTCACTGTCAAGTTCATCAGGGTGTACTATATATACACGTCATGCTCGGCAGAGTAACACAACATACTGACCGTGATTGAGTAGTTAGTGTTCTTAGCATTTCTTTAAACTTTTTCAAAATGTTTTTGTATTGGTCTTCTCACTCACTCACTTGTCATTTGTAACGGCTATTTGGTACAGACCTCTACAATTTTGTCTTTATCCCAGGAAAGGAAAGAACATGCATTTTATGCAAATATTCCTAGCATCTTGGGAATAATTAGATACTTTGAAATTGGCTTCCAAGTCATGTGAAAGTAAAGCTTATATGAGGGGAAAGGCGGGTAGGGAGTTCAGCAGATGTTGCATATAGGCGAAAAGGTTCAAAATTAGGGACTGCGCATCAAAGGAGAGAAACCTCTTTCTAAAGTCTCTTGTGAGGCAAACAAATGATGCAATAAAGTATTTGAGTTGCAATTTACCATAATAAATTCTGTGTTCAAAGCAAAGCAGTATTGTTATATTAAGAATAGAACTTTTTTTTTTTAAGTTTATATAGTTCTTTATGGTAATCAATACAAAGAAAAGCAGCTACAATTCTGTTATGGGTTGATATTTCTGAAAGAAAAATCAATAAAGGCAGTCCACTGAGGTTAAATGGAAGATGTTCTTAAATTTGTCTTTTAGGCTTTTTGTGAAACTCTGGAGGAAACAAATTACCGCCTACAAAAAGAACTGCTTGAAAAACAAAGGGAGGTTGAATCGCTGAAGAAATTATTAAGTGAAAAGCAACTTCATATAGATGCCATTGAAAGAAGAATTAGGTATGTAGAAATCCTACGGGGTTTAGGCGTTTCTTTCCATGAAGGCATTTTCTCTATGTAGTCACGAGCACCAGCTTTAAATGTATTCTTGGAAACAATTTTCCCCACATAACCACACACAAAGCAATATTTTCAGTAGGCTTTTTCTCGTATGCTGGCTAAAAAACTGTTGTTTAATACAGATGACTGAGAAAGTGTTGTCCCATCTTTTTTCCTCTAAAGTAACTGGGATTATGTTTCCTAATCCTTCAACTCCTGTAAAGA
Organism: Anarhynchus alexandrinus; assembly: GCA_008711295.1. NCBI lineage: Eukaryota > Metazoa > Chordata > Aves > Charadriiformes > Charadriidae > Anarhynchus > Anarhynchus alexandrinus. Next base: position 4,398,611 of record VUYV01000050.1, on the reverse strand, counting down.
TAAGGCAAAGATTCTCTTCGGCTTTTGAAATGTTGGATATGTGAAATGCCCTGCTTGAGATGAGAGCAGTGGAAAAATTGCTTTGGGTTATAAAATTCCACCTGTACTCAGAGCTTTGACAGAACATAGGGATCAAGCAATTATATGTCTGTATTAATGTCTTTAACTATGTTCTGAATTGCCTAGAATGATGCCGCAGATTGTCCATTTAAGGAAAAAAAAGTGGTGGAGTTTATTATAAAACTTTGTGGTGCCTGTCTGCTAAATTTTGTAGTAGGCCCAGGAGAGTTGATGTTGGGCTATTCAGTGTCCCAACAGACTCGCTGAGTCAGTCATTGTGGGGCTTGTTTCCTTAGCAAAGGAGTAAATTCCCATGGTCCCTTTAATACTGCTTTAATACTACTGGGGTTGTTGAGTCTGGAATATCCAGATTGACTAACAAATCACATCTTTGGATATAAGGTTTAAGTGAACTACATTTGGAAAAGGATTTAAATGGAATTGTTGTGGCTTATTGAAAATTCTGATCTGAATGCCATATTCAGTTTGTCACTTACTCCTGAAGGCAAGTAGTTACATTTGAAAGGTGGTTTCCCTGTTTGAGGAGAAAGTGAGGACTTACTGCTGGCTTAAACAGTGAAATAGCCCACAAAAATTAAATAACTCGCATGTGGCTAAAACATCATGATAGAAAATTCTGTGTGACTAAAATAAGAAGGCATGATTGAAAAAAAGGGATTTTATTTTTTGGTGCCTTCCCTGAAGATAGGTTTTGGGTTTTTTTAAACACATAAACACACTGCCAGTTTCCCAGACGTTTAAAATTATTGAAAGTCAGCCAAATAGTATCTGAAGTCTTAATGGAAAATAACTCCTGTGATTTTTAGTTGTAAAAGTTACCAAGTAAACTTGTGGCCTTGTTTAAGAAATTCAGCTTGCCTGATAGGCATTGAACCCAAAAGAAACGGGTCTGTCTTGTTGAACTGGAATTTTGATCTGATGGCCCAACAAGAATTAAGCATCTTCTGCCTTTACGCTCTAAAGGCCAGGTACCTAAAATGTACGTAAGGAAGGAGGGGACAATTGAATGAGGCATCAGACTTTTAGGCCTTTACATATCATGCTGGATTTGGCCCAAACATCGGCCAATAATCATATTAGAGAATACTTCTGAGGTGCTACTTAAAATGCATGCATTAAAATAAAACTATAGAAACAATAGTAGTTAAAAGGGTGAAATACAGTAGTATCACTTTCAACACAAAATTCTTCACAAGCTTTTCTTTCCAATTCAAGTGGCAGCTTTCAACACTAAATCAATACATGTTTCCCACACAGAGCAATACTTTGGAAACAAGTTTTACTGATAATTTTATGTGACCATATTCCCATTTCTAGCCAGGCTAGTTGGACTGCCGACTCATGTTGCTGTTAAGAAAAAATTATTAGCTGTCTCTTTATCATTAATGGGAAAATGTATCGTTCTGAAACTTAATATGTGACTGCAAAGTTACAATGAGAAACTCAGGAAATTGTTTTTATCATCCTGCCTGTCTTCCTTCTGACTCTGTTTTGGTTATAATTCTACCATTTAGGCAAGATGTGTGTGGCTTAGATCATCTGCTTGTAATATCTTACCTAAAGTCATAATCACTCCTCTGGGACTTCAGTTTTGTAGAACTACTAAATTGTGATGCAACCAGAGGATTGAATTTAGTTTAGGAATAAGCAGCTGGAGCAAATAAACTGTTTAAATAGCTATCCAGTGCAAGCCCTGCATCTCTGTAGTAATAAAAGAAATGGGGTGTTTAGGAGTGAGATTGATAGGTTCCCTAAAACTGCAAAGTTTAAAATGAAACAAACAGCTCTTCAGTGATGAATGTTTGCTGTATGGATTGGTGGTACTCTGTTCTTATTTGTTGTAGGGATTTATCTTTAGGAAAAATGACTCGTCAAATGTCAGGAGAAGAAAGTGAGTGCAGTGGTGAGGTGGAGTCTTCTGCAGTAGAAGCAGACCAGGGTACCCTGGGTGAGGACAGCTGGTAAATACTATTATTTTACTTGTATTTTAGTTTTTCTTAAAGTATGTTTTTAAATGTTTGATCTTGCATAAATTCTGAACAGCTGAGGAATTCAGCATTTTATTGCACCTCTATGGTAGCTATCCCATGTTTCATAAAGGCCCCCAGGATAGATAATTGTAGATCTGGAATAAATGATAAATTGAACAAGCTTTGCAAATGTTTTGTGGATTGCAGGCATAAAATGGCTATGGAGAATCATATTTGGTTTCCATTTGACAAAGCTTATTGATCTGTTGTTGCAGCTCAGATAAAGAGAACCACGAGGCATGCTGGAGTGGCTCTTTGGCTGAAAATTCTGTACCAGAAATTGAAGTCGCTGAAGTAGCATATACCGCTGATGAAGAAGAATAGGGCAGTAGCAGCTGCTGTTGCCTGAGAAAGGTTCATGTTTGGAACATACCCTGTGGGAAGGGGCATGTAGTAGCTGCGAAGAATTTACAGCAAAGAGCAGGAATGCACACACTGAATGTTTACATAAATCCTTACAAATTATTAACGTAAGAAGTATACCCAGTGCTGCTTTGATTTCAATTTTTATCTAGCCTTTATATATTTAATATATTAAAGTCTAATAAGGGCTAAAATCAGCTAAAGTTTAGATATGTACATACACAATTTGGCTGACTTTCCTAGCGGAGTGATGAAAACTTCACATTAAATCACCAAACACACCTAACTAGCATGTCATTTGTTGCCACTGGTGTGACACATTTGATGTGTTCATCTGTTTGGTATTTGTGTTTTCATATTCTTATAGCCATAAATTAATGCTTGTTGAAATAAAAACGGGCTCATCTTACGTTTAATAAGAGTGTAGAATGTGTTGTTTTTAAATTGTAAAGTTGAAGAATATTTCTCTGGAAAATTTTAATGCAATGCAATAGCAAAACTTACAGTACCAAGAGAGAAGTACTTACGAAATGGGATTATAGTTGGACATTTTAAAAAAAAAATGGTCATTTTTGCTGAAGGAACTAATGAGACCCCCAAAACACTGTGTATTTTCATCCCAAGTTAGCATGCTGTAATACTTTTTGTTCGGTAATGCTGCTTTTAAAATCTGGGATACCTTTGCTATATACCCATGTAACAATAAAACCCGTGAGTTTGCCTTTTACTTGGAACACTACCTCTTACCATCTTGCTAATACATTCATGTTTGTTTAAAAATATTCCAGATTATATGGAAATGATTGAAAGATTTGTAAAGAAGCCATATTTTTTCCTGCACGGTTCATAACTAGATTGAATCTAGTTGCGATGTATTTTTGTTTCAATATATTGTACACATGGGGATGTTGCTCCATATGTTCTATAGCCTATTTTTCAAAATGTATTAAGACAGGAGATGCACTTTATAATTAAGACTCCATTGTGCCAAGTTCAGTTGGCTAATTCGTTGAGAAAGGGGAGTTGCAGGGAGAGGATTATGTAGTGCCTTTTTGTATTTTACTTGTTCATTACTGCAGAGTTTTGTTACAGTGCTCTGGGTCAGCTCTGTGGAATCTTTGATACAGCTTGTTTCTGTTCTTCACTTATTTACTGAAAGTGCCTTGTTTTATTCTGCATTTCCAATAGGAAGAATGCTGTTTTGTTTTAATCTTTTTTTCGCCCTATACCACCCACATCGTTGTTTAATGTTGTCAATATGCAGTGTCTTTGTGCTGGAGTTTTCAAAGGGAGCTTTGTACTTCAGGCTGTGCATACAATGACCTTTATGCAGAACTGTATAAACCTTCCTGGTGAAATAAAACTATGGACAAAACACCTGTCTTCTCTTCTCCATTACAGGAAAAAAAAAGTTCAATGCCTTGTCTAGTAGAAGGATAAAAATACCATTAGAAAGAGACATTTCTTACCTCAGTGATTTCCTACAGTGACTCACCTTTTGGTCTGAGTTCTGTTTGTCTTTGTACCAAAAATTGTCTGCATGAAAATGAATGAGAATGCTGTAACAAGACACCAGAAAACTTACTGTACTTCTGTTGAAGATTAAAATAAAAAAGGAACTACATGATGATTCTACATGAATCCTCAGAGATGTTGAGTGAACTCAATAAAGTTTTGACACCTTATTGAAAATTCATGTAATCTTCTGTCAGATATCACTTACATATTTCAAAAGAATGTTGAACTTTGTATATTAAAATAGTGTTAGCTTTACAACTATAAATGTTTTCAAAATCCTGAAAATGTGCTTGGGTCACACATGCTAGGCGTTTCTCAAGTACTTCAGGTAAATCTGCAAATCTGGTCACTAAAGAAAGCTTTACTATAATTTACAGTTCAGTCATGAGAAGGCAAAGGAATGGAAATGTTGTGCTCTGCCTTTAAGGTTTAGAAGATATTTTGCTGACCTGAATATTTAGTGTCACATGAATAGACATTTTTGTTTAGGTGGACCTTGATTTTTAATTAAACTGAGCTGAAAAATGTGAATTTGTTCAGCAGCCATGTGGTATCACTTGGCCTATGTTATTGGTTAATGAATGGTTACCCCCCTAAGGGACATGCAGAACTCGAGGTGTGCAACCCATGGTGGCCTTGAGCATCCTGCTGGAGGTGGTTCCCAAATCTGTCCCATATTGATTTTTTTTCTGGTGCACTTGCTTCTATTCTGGCACTATTTTCCACCCCTTTTCCTTCTCATTTAACTCACTGCTGCAATTTTAGTACAGAAGAAGCGAACTTTCAATTATTTCATTCATGAGAATTTGCCAGTGAAATTCTGTGCTTTTCACAATGAGCAGAGGAGTATTCAAACTGGAATTGTAGCGGAGTGAACTAATGACAAGAACTGCAGCCAGTAAAGCTTTGTTCTTTTCTGTTGTAGTTAAATCATTCCAAAGGTAATTGTTTTAATAGTTCAGTCACTAATTTACAATGGGTTTTTTTTCCCCTTTAATTTTAGATTTAAATGCATCATACCCAGCTTAATCTTACTGGGATTTTGCCTCTTTTTATACTACACACCTTAAATTTAATAATCCCGCAGGATTTTTTATCCTCCAAAGCGCTTGCAGTCTGCCCCTGCTGCTTCTGTTCTTTTGATTTGTATACTCCTAAATCAATTAAAATGCTGACTAGTACTGAATCGAGTCCCTATAAAACTCCCACTTCATACCTTTCCCACTGTGACAACTGTTAGTTACTGTGAGTATAACAGTCCATTGAACCCACTCGAGGAAGGCAGCAAATGCTCTAATTCACAAAACTGCACCCGGCAGTTGGAGGAGTTGCCTGTGCAGTGTGTTTTCCCGTAGGCTGCTGTCCTCACCTCTTTGTGTCAGCATCTCTCTGTTGCTCGGGGGGGGGGGGTCATAGTTGGGGAGAAAAGGGACGTGGAAAGCTCCTGATCTAGGTCGTATGTCTGTCCCAAATTGGTTTTACTCTATGCATCTCATTAGACCACTGAGTAGTTTTGATTTTTCTGCAGTTTCTATGCCTTTGTTGAAGTGAAGCAGTAGCAATTATCCCACCAGAAATTTGCATTTCTGGTAGAACTGATAACAAACGCAACTTCCTACAGAAAATTTTACGCAGTTTTGTTTGTGGGTGGGTTGGGTTTTTTCCCCCTTATGCTACAGCAGGCTCTAAAACACACTGGGGGAGGAATTCTGAAATTATGTTCTAAAGTAGCTGCTGCTGCAATCAGGTTTTTTTTAAGAAACGTCAAATTATTAAATAATAAAGTCATGAATCAGTGAGGAAGGGAAGAATCCTGTAGGAAACACTCCCTTTATGGAATACCCAGTCTAGGGGTCTTTTTTCCTATCATTCATTTCTGTATTTCAATTAAATCTTTGTCCCAGAGATCAGAACATTCTGGTTTCTAGACAGATCCAACATTCAGAATTGGGTATGTACTTTTGCTATAAAACACAGGGGTGCTGGGGTAACTGAGCTATATCCTCACATCCAGGTCTCTTTCCTTGAACTTGGAGAACTGATAATGCAGCTGTCTCCAAAAGAGAAGTCTCTTTTGAACAGTTTGCATTCTCGGTGAGCAGTCAATGTATGGACCAGTGGAGTTTTTTGTTCTACATTTTTATTTATTATCTTCACCACATTTTTAATGCATGTGATCTTAACTTCCTAGCTGAAGAAAAAGATGAGGGAGAGAGTGGAAAAGGCAGAGGAGAAAGAGGGGATTGCCTTGTCCATAGTTTGCACTTGAGGGTTTTTCCTCTTTGAAAGTGAAAATTTGTTCAATCATTTGTTAACCAGAATCTCTTCTCCACCAAATGTTAGTTTCTGTGTTGTGAGTGGTTTAGGTTCTGTGTTTTCTTAATCCCTTCAGCAGCCTCTTTCTAGTGCTTCTTCCACAGCACTGGTGTTTCTTTGCAATCCCTTGTTGTGCTAACCTTTATCCTAGTCTCGTTTCGAAGGGCAACTTTTTTGTATTTGGTCCTTCTCAGGTTGTGCGTTGCAGGAACAACAAACTGAGCTACAGCTTTTGTTAAATGTTTTCAATCTTCTTCCAAAGTTTGATGTATCTTTTATTATCTGATGCAACTGTACAGATTTGGAAGAGCAGAAAGGTGAGAAAATGCAATCCTTTATTCTAAACAATAAAAGATGAATGTATGCTTGTCATAGATAGGAATGACAAACTTATGTCATCCCCTCTTATGAGTAACAGGGACTGTTGGCCGTATCTATCCTGCTGTTGCTTTATAGATTATTCTCCAGTTGGGTAACTTGAGTGTTATAATGGAATAGGAAATGTTTCTCTCTAAATTTCTCCTTGGGATGATGAATTCAGAACTATTCTGATGGTTGTTCCAGAGTCAGGAGAAGGCTGTCACGAGATGTGTCTAAGCATAACCCCTATGTCACATACAAAGCATCTTTTTGTCTTCTGGTGGGCACCCTTTAAAGCCCAAAACTGCAGTTTTATCCAGTATCAACAAAATAAAGGGATACTAGTATTGAAGGATCCTGTTTACTGAGTTACATTTAGGCTGCCCAGAGCACAGGATGTGCACAGACGGGGGGTTCTGAAAGACAGGCGTTTTTCACTGTCATTTAGAGGTACCAGGAAGGCTGAAGGCGCTGTGCAAATGGCCAAAGTTACTGAGTCCTCAGATGTAATTCTGTGTCGCTGGATAAATCAGAAAGCCTGATATATAAGCCATTCTTAACAGACAATGAAAATTTTTAGCATGGAGTCTTTCTGCAATGGAACAGCACCTGATGCTAAAATTACAGTTCAGGAAAGCTAATGATGTTCTAGCTGAACTGGCAAAGCTTCTCTTTCTCTTTTTATACACCTTTAACCTCACCTTAACAGGCAGAAAAAAAAGAAACTCATTTGTTTTGTGTGTAACCCAGATCCTTACCCTCTGCCTGTCCTTGTTGGTGTGACTTGTGCCTTTTCTGTCTCATCAAGGATATCGCAGGGAACCAGCTGGGGACCAGCCCAGGCTGAAGTTCTGATGTTGCTGGTAAAGATCCCAAACTGCAAGCAGGACAGCGTGGCTCTGGAGAAACAGGAGACTTGGAAGTGGGAGTGGTAAAAGCGAGTAATAATTTCAGTCTTCGGAAGTGCTGTCACTGCTAGCCAGAGCTGAACCCTTCGGGGAGGCAGGAACATGTGTCATCACGAGAAGAGATTCACCCCCAGTGCAGAAACCATCAGCGTGGGTCCTGCCTGCCAGTGGGTGTTGTGGCTTATCTCATTAAAGCACTGACCTAATAAATGGGGTTCTGGGCTCAACTCCCAGCGCTGACTGAGTCTCATCTGCCTTAAGGCAAGTTGGCAGGTTCTGCACAACCCTTTGTTAAGCCTTCAGGAGCAGTACTCTAACCTGTTTTCGTGGTTTTCAACACAATCTTCATGGAGACCTTTGCCTCTTTTACCCCTTTTAAGCTCTTCATGGAGATCTTAAATGCTTGCCGTTTCCTAATCAGCACTCCTGTGACTTGAGGATCATCAAGATGCTCGCCAAATAATGAATTTGTCCCCACTTTGTACCGGGGAGATAAGTATTGTATTTCCCTCTGCTTTGCAAATAGGGAAAAGGAGGAAGAAAGCAATTATGTGATTCACCCTAATTGCACAGTAAGTCAGTTGGTGTAGTCCTAGTGTTACTGCTGATCCCATAGACTTGTCAGCAGGTTAAAATTAGATAATTCACTGATACGGTGAGACTCCTGCCTGTATAATATAGGAACTGCGTCTTGGGATGTCTTGACTGGGTTTCAAGTAGGTCTAAATATCCTTGCTCATAAATTATTAGCTTCTAGATTTCATAATATTCCTTTCTCCTGCCAGTTCAAACTGAAAACGCTAGGGCGCTTGCATTAACGTGGTGGAGAAACAAGCGTCTGCTCTCTGAACCCCCTGTGGATTAATGCTTTTCATCTGGAAGAAACCGCAGTTGTTTTATGGAAATGTTGAGGATGACTATGAAATACAGCTCATAAGTTTGTTTGGCAATTAACGCGGGTTTGTCAAGCATTGCTCATCTGGCAAGTGCCTAATGGGAGAAGGTTGCGCATTGACCTTTCAAGATCTCATTACTGCTTTGCATGTTTGAAAGATAGATAGATAGGCAGATAGATAGGCAGATAGATAGATGGATGTAGTTTAGGCAGCAGTTGCAACATGTGACAACCCTCCCACAGGATATCTGCTCCCAGCTTTCCTGTGGCTCTTTCCCAGCTGTTCTCAGCATTTCTGATACCCGGGTCATGGGATGGAGAGTTTGTGATGTGAACAGGGTCTCCATTTCCCCCTCATTCTGTGGCATAAATGTGCCTGATACAGGGATAAGCAGAGGCATCGGGTGAGAGATCTACCCTCTTATGGCAGCTGCTTGGTACATTTAGAGAAAGTCTTGTCCTTAGAAGTTTATTTTTCAGTATATTGATGTACAGTGGCAATTTAGAAAACTTACAGCACAACTTGTTGGATAATGTAAACCTAACAAAAACATCATGTGGCTCCTCTTAGATTTGAGTTGGGCAAGGGGATAACGACTTGTGTGGGAAAAGGCAGATGAGAAAACTGTCTCATTCTATGGAATCTTTTTAAAAGCTTCAAACTCAGCCATTCGGTAAGATGGTGATGTGCCTATAGAGGTGGTGTTTCTGCTTACGAGTACAAGAAGAGCCCAGATAAGCCAGCTTCTTGTGGAGATCGCTTTTTCCTCTCACACACCAGTCAGATCTGACTCAATCGTCCCTACTTAAATAGGCCATTAAAAAATGTCGAGAGTGTCACAAAATTAATGTGCAAACTAATGTGTTACGAAGGAGTATTAAACAATGAAAAATTAAGCTCAAAAATTAAGCTTAACCTGTGAGTTAACCTGAGGAACAGAACATGTGCAAATAATTACTTTTTTCTATCTTTGCTGTCGGCATGCTGTAGCCAACTACTGGCATCCTCTGCACTTTATGTGTTTCAGTTCTGATTCCAGAAAGCCACAGAAAGGCCAACATCTTTCACTTCTCAAATGACACGAGTTACACAAGACTCATGATCGTCCAAAGGTCAGAGCATGAGATCTCTTCTCTCAATAAAGGGGATGCTCTGTTCTGCGCTGGTGAAGCAGCTGTTGGCTCAGATTTCAGTTTATTCAGACACAGTATGTGCTCAAGACAGATTCTCAGTCTACATAAATTAATGTCTCGACTACTTACCATTTTCCCCCATCATTTTTTTTCTCCTATTGTCTTCTTTGTGAAATAAAACCCTTTGTGTTCAACCACAAGTGTCTGATGCAATATATAGATAAGATCTGTCATCAGGTTAATGCTATTATAAACCTTTCCCAGAATTTCTTGGGGCGTGCAGGAGGATTTTTTTCCCTCACTTCGGAAACTAAATTGATTAGACGCATTTTGCTGATGGAGCCTGCAAAGCACTGGGAGCTGAAGGTTTTAACCTGGAAAGTGTGAGGTGGTCTCTGCTATCCATGTTCCGCTAGTAACTTCTGAAACTTTGCGTTACAGCCATAGGAAGGTCAGGAGTAACATAATCCATTTTATTTGTGCATCCGTACACGGTTTCCACTGTGTTTGCTTTTGTTTTAGCAGAAATTACCTGAGCCAAAGGCACCTTTTTTTCCCCGCCCCAGAGCACTCTAACTCTTTGTCCTGGTGCTGGCACGGAAGAAAGCTGACTGTGGGGTTAAAGTAAGCAGGGTGGTTTTGGAGGAGCCCTGAGCTACCTGCTCTTGCCACCAAATTTGGTATTTGCCACTGCCAGCATTTCTAGCTTTGCCAAGATGCTCTGAACAGCCTCTTGGTGCAGATCTGAAGGGCTTTTTCTCTCAAGCTCTTGCTTGTGTAAGTCCAGGTAATGGCAGCAGAAGTCCTGACGTTGTGCATACAATCAGTGAGCCAGACACGCAAGCTGAGGGCTCACCCTTTGATCCTGACCTGTGCATTCCTGAATCCAGATCGAGAATCCAGTCCCCATCCATCACTGAGTCCAGTCTGGGACTTTCCCAGTGCCTGCTGGTGACATGATCATCATCCCAGGACCTTCATACAGTTTTGTATATCTTGTATATATATTTTGTTATTTCCTTTTTATGATTTTATTACTATTTCATTAAAGTAGTTTAGTTCCTTCTAAACTCATAAGTCTCTCTCTCTCTCCCTCCTCTCCTTGCCTTTGTGCTCTAGGCAATCCTGCTTTGGCAGGGGAGTTGGACTAGATGATCTCTAGAGGTCCCTTCCAACTCTGAAAATTCCGTGATTCCGAGAGTGAGGTGGGGGAGAGCATCTGTTGTTCATCTCAGTGACCAGTCCAGCCCAAACCACAACAACAAGTGTAAAAAGCATGTTTGCAAAGTATGATGAAAGAATCAAAGCATTATCTATGATTTACTCTCCTATTATGGTTTTCTCTTTCCAGCCTATAATCACCCTTCAGGAGGAACATTTTGTAGTGCTCTTACAGTACCCATAGGGGGATACACAAGGGGCTCTGGGGTATAGCAACACTTCAACTGTGGTAAAGCTTTTTCTGGAGAGTTCATTAAACGACTCTGCTTACATACAAACATTGCACGAGGACAACTAACAGGGCTGCAGAGTTTATTCCTTAGTGGTCAAAGGGCCCAAAACCCAATTTAGCTCTGCAGCGTAGCCAGTCCTGAAAATGGGGCCGATCATCTGCTGAATGTGGCCTTTGACAAATAAGATCTCTACTTCTTGGCAAAATTACCTGTAAGATCCAAATCCTCAATAACTCAAAGGGATTAATTCCACACTTGAACATCCTCAACAGCCTCAGAACCAACAGCTGCAATTCCTATAGGCATAGTCCCACGTGCTCCCACCTAACCCAATGTAGCACTGACACAACCACACAACTACAGAAGTGCCCTGAACTCTCCCAAGGGCTGAGGCACAGACCTGACCGAGAAATCCCTCTTTGCAGTTCAGTGTCCTCAGTGTGTTGCAATGGCATCCAGCTCCACTGCAAAGCAAATTTGCTGAAACAGTATTAAAGAGGTCAAGTAAGTCCCTCCATCATGCTGGGCTGAACTGAACTTCAAATATAGGTACTTTTAACAGATTTAATCTTTGTCTTAGCTCATTTGTCATGGTGGGAATGCATAAAGAGGGGGCTGGTAAACTTCTGCATGAAGGTCTGCTCCTGAAGTCCTGCTGTCCTGCATGTTTGCAAGTCCAGAGCAGGGAACCAAGCTGGTGCCAACCAAGGTGGCCATGGACAAGGGAAGGTAAGAGAAGAGACAATGGCCAAAAAAGCAGCCGAGAAGGTGGGTTAGTATTGAAAGGCTTTGAAAAAGTGGGGGTTTGGGGGGAGGGTTCCCCCTGCTTTTTGAGCAGCACTTCCAAGCAGGCTCTTTTCCCTCTGGTACAAGCAATAGGACAGACTGAACTCGGGTCCTGTGTGGAAACCGCAGCCTCTCGAGCCTGCTGGAGCTTCTTGCTGTATGCTGAATCCAGAGCTCCTCCTGGAGGTCTGCAGCGTCCTGCTGCTGACAGAGCTCATCATTGCTGCTTGGCACAAACAGCAGCGCATCAGGCACTTCAACAACCCTATATACATATAGGGTATATACAATAGGTGAGTATAGGGTAATATAGTACCCCTACATATGCCTACATGTAAGCAGTCCTAGCTGACTTCAGTTAGTTCAGCACCTGCACAACGGTCCCTTTGGTAAGTTGAATCCAATCACAAAAGTAAATATAATACATCTGAATATGTTTACATATTAAATATATCTGAACACTTACATTCCTCCTAAAGCGCATGTTTTATTTTTTGAGGAAAGGGTGCTAAACTCAAGGTGGAGGGGGGGTTCCCATAAATCCTGTTTGAACCCACAAAACACTCCTTGCCCAGTAAGGCAGTATGCCTTTGAAAGCTGATGTCATACCAGTGAGAGGTACCGAGACTTGGAACCTGCACAGAATAAGACCACTAGCTCAGACCAATTAGTCTCCCACCTATGTTATTAAATTTAGCTCACTTACAAACTGCAGGAAGCAGCTCACTTACAAAACTGGAGCGGGTCCAGAGGAGGGCCATAAAGATGATCAGAGGGCTGGAGCACCTCTCCTATGAGGACAGGCTGAGGGAGTTGGGGTTGTTCAGCCTGGAGAAGAGAAGGCTTCGGGGAGCCCTTATAGCAGCTTTCCAGTATCTGAAGGGGGCACACAAGAAAGCTGGAGAGGGACTTTTTGCAAGGGTAATGGTGCTAGGATGAGGGGCAATGGCTTCAAACTGGAAGAGGGGAGATTTTGAATAGATATTAGGAAGAAATTTTTCACTCTGAGGGTGGTGTGACACTGGAACAAATTGCCCAGGGAAGTTGTTGAGGGCCCCATCCCTGGAAGTGTCCAAGGCCAGGCTGGATGGGGCTTTGAGCAACCTGGTCTAGTGGGAGGTGTCCCTGCCCAATGCAGGGCGGTTGGAACTCGATGGCCCTTTCAACCTAAACCACTCTACAATTCTATGATCCTCAATTTAGACACATACTGCCATTCAAGTCTAGCAGAACCAGATGCCTGCTCTTTGAGAAAGCCAGCTGAGTGCGTACCTACACAGCCCTGCTGCCTTAAAAACAGCCTGCGTACCACTGGCTGGTGAGATAGCACAGGGGGTGTAAGGGGTTGCATGAGGGGGATGCTTAAACTGTCTGAGAGGGCATTTGCCCAAAGCTCATCTTGGTAAAGAGGAAGACAACGATCAACTGTATTAAACAACAACGGAACAATAACTGGGGAGTTACAAGGAGACTTTTAGTTTGGGGGAGGGGGGTGGTGGTGTTGTCAGCTAACCAGACATAAAAGCAAAACATGAGGATTAGTGGTCTGCAGAAGAGGGAGGCAGGGCAGCAGAAGGGCCAGCCTGACCCTGCTGACACAGCCGTCCTAGTCGTACAAGGATATTTAGAAATTTCTAGGTACATATTAACATTTCATAACTGTAACGTCTCACCTTAACTGGCTATCACTGAACTATACACTTGGGATCAATATCTGCAGTGCAACAGATAATTATGTGTTGATAACAAAACAATAAACCACTTAAACCACGATCAGTCACATGAACCAGGCAGGTTTCCCCTGCAATACACATCTGACTGAACAGTGCTGCACTGGTGGGTCTCGCAACTGTCTCTGCAATGGGGACAGATGTGAGAAAATATGACAGCTACATAAGATTAGACTGGTGATAGTTGGCATTTCTTACGATGTTCAAGCTAGTCCCTGCTGTTAGGTAATTTTTGAGAAAAGCGCTTCCTCCTTATGTTTCTAAAAAATTATGTCATTCAAATAATTTAGGCTCTACGTCATGTAAAACTGAGATTTTCTCATTGGAAGTATTCCCCATATGTACCCATCCTCTTCTTCCACCCCCCTTGCCCAACAGCTGTATACACAGCAGGCACGTGTACGTACCAGAATGGTTCCTTGACATCTTGTGATGAAGCCTTTAGGCTTTACAAAGAGGCAAAGACGAGCTGCCCAAGCAATTGGACCCTTTCCAGAACAGATCATGAATGATGGTCTTTAATCACTGCTCCAACACTTTATACATATGTTTAAATATGCAGATGTACATACATAAAATGTGAGATACTATACACACACACTTACTTTAAGGGGTTTCTAATAAGATGCATGAAAAAATGCATTATTTTATTTGTTTTAATTCATCCTTGCCTATAGTAATTTTTCTTCATCGTGTTTAAAAGACCTGACCATTCTTCCTTTCAACTAAGGCCTGGAAAGTAAAATACACACATTTCTGAAAGAATGAAGACATATT
>VUYV01000050.1:4197506-4384224 GCA_008711295.1 Anarhynchus alexandrinus | reverse complement strand
AGGAAGGAGGAAGGTATTTTGAACACATTCAAATAAAAGAATGTCTTGCAAAACAACTGTTAAGTGCAAAGGAATGCAGCCCAAACACCACAGCATATACTGCTTTTTTCTTTTTTCTTAAACAAAATCAACTTTGAAGAATTCTAATCTGATGTTGAAAGACTAATACACAAAAAAGTGTTTCAAAATACCCTCATATCCTCGAAAGAGCACTGTAACCTAATGACAGTGTAAGGAGAGTACTTACAGTTTTGCCCGGTAGGAAAACAAATTTAATGCAATCGTACAACACAAATATGACACCAAAATATTTATTTACAGCATATATATATTCATTCTTTTCACTTTTTATTAATAGATTTCCCCCTTTTAAAGCTATCCAGATTAAAAATGTCCAAGTCTGTCAAGAGAATAAAACATTCTCAAAATAAATAAGAAACAAGAAAGGAAGTCAACTACAGTACACCATCTGCTTCCACAGCCCTCTTGTAAAATATGTTCCAGTTAATAGAGAGTACATTTACAATAACACGTTGACACTATTCACTCTTGTCTGCTTACATACTAAACAAATACCATCATAGCATGAAGAAAGACATATTCTCAAAAAAGGAAGAGCCATTTGTCACAGTGTCATCTGAATTTACACAGGAAAAAGCCACCTCCTCAGCTGAATTAAATTCCTAGAACACCTTTGTTTTTTAAGAAAACCAGTCATCTACTGTCTTCCAAACAAATATGGCAACAAATACTCCAGTTCTGGCGGTCCATACTGTATTTTGGTTTGTGGACATGACTATACATGACTACCTCTGTGTATAGCTTCACCAACAACATGTCGTAGCCTGTGAACTGTTGTGTGACTCTGCCCTCCAGAATCACCAGCCACTACACAGAAGATTTTAGAGAAGCTCACCTGAATGACTATAGTTTTTCTTCACCCTTCAGAAATTTTGTTCCTAAAGTAACTGGTCTGAAATCAATAAGCTGAAGACCTCTGAAGATTCCCAGGATCAACACTTGGCCAAAACATTCCTGGAGGTCAGCAGACAGACATGAGCTTGCAAAGGAGAAAAGCTTCCCTAGGATTTCTTCTTCCCTGCAGGGTGTTCACATGGAAAGTTCTTGCACAAAAACAGCAGGTCCATGTTTACCAAAACAGGCTAAAAAAATCACTTTAGTTTCAAACTGGAAGCTTAAAGACCTATTTTGGTTAGGTTGTAGAGCACTTTAAGTATGCTAAGAGCTACCTAAGTGCCAAGTATTGGAAAACTACTAATTTGACCAAAAACAGCTGCTAGAAGCCAGCTTTTCCAAGCTAAGCACAGGACTACGTACGCATGGCCTTGCATTTAGAAATAACAGATGTGTCCACAAGCACATGGCCAGCCTTGCACAGTGATGCGACTGGTGTACACTAATACCTTCTGTACCCAATTCAGAGACTTGCATAGACTGCATACCTTGAAAACAGGATTCCAGCCAAAAGGATTAGCAAATGGATTATAAAAAACTCAGAATATTTGTTATTTTATTGAATATGCCTCCTTTCAGCTGGCATCTCATCCTGAATTTCAGCAAGCATTAAAACTGAGTAACGTATTTTTAGTGTTTGGTTTCCTACTGAGAGTTCAAAATGTATTTTCAAATTTAAGGCAGTTTTTTTGTTTGTTTGTTTTTAAAACAAAAAATGAATAGTTCCAGGTTTTCACTACTCTCAACAGAAAGGGACAATTTTCCTGGTACCTCCAAACTTTGGGACAGAATTAACACACAATTTTTCCAGTAGGAAATTTATCCAAAGTAAAGTGGCAAGGCTTGATTCTCCTTTCATATGGATGCAAACCTAAAGCAATTCCACTACAAAGAATGAAAAAGTCCTGAAAAACTGAATCTCTCCACAGGGTTTGTAAATTTTGGGTTTCATCCATGGAACTCAACTTGAAATGTTCTGAGCACGCCAGGACACCATGTCCAGAAACACACATTAACTTATGCTTAACGTAAAATCCAATAAGCTGAAGCCTACTGTAGCCTATCGAAGCTAAACACCCAGCAAATCACAGGCTAAAGCCCGCAGGAGAAGGATTCAGTCTTCCGTTGCTATAGATCTACAGAAACCAAGTCTCCCGCTATTCCCCAAGTGGTTCAATCATCAGTAAATTTAAATTAATTTGAAAACAAGAAACCTAGACCAATGTGACTCTGCTTCCCACATCCCTAGGAACTCCACAGTGTTTTACTATTTCCTTGTGATTGACAGCGGGCTACTGGCATAGAGCCTAAGTCTTATTTAATAAAATTTGTTGATACAAAGCAGCCTATTTAATTTTTGGCTTGTATTTTAAAAGTGATTGCTCTATATGTGTAGTAGTTTAGCACTCAGAGTGGCATTTGTTCCTTAAGCTAAAAAAGGAACAANTAAAAAGCTGTCAGTTGTTGTAGAATAACATATCAAACTTTACAAGTAATTCAGAATCAACTTTTAACCAGGCTTAGAAAGGCATTTCAAATACAACACACCGGTATTATTTTGGTTCAGAAACGGAGTAAGAGAAAAGAACTGAATGATCAGAAATTAAAATTATTTTGAAATTGTAAAATTTAAAAAAAAAGTGTTACTAATTCCTTTGAGGATGGGTATTATCATACAAAGTAAAGACTCACCCTAGAAAGACACAGTGGAGGAGAACACAGGAATGTCAAATCTCTTCTGGATTTTTTAAAGAGTTAGCGGAAATCAGTTTTGTTTGGCAGGGATCTATAACATCTTGGACATTTCATTTTCCCCAATCACTGTAAAACTTTCTTTAACCAAGTAGGAAATAGTTCAAAACAGAATTCAAGTTGACCTATAGATGTGCATGGGATATTCTGGCCAAAGTTTAAAACAAAACAAAAAATCTATCCCGCTTCAAAAAAAATCTGCAGAAGAGTCTCCTTTTAATATCTAGGACACCAGAAGTTGCTCCAGACAACCTGTTTAAATCTCCATGCCCAAATGAATCGCTATTAGCTCTTGGGCTCAAAGGAACTTGCAAGTCAGGACATGTAAAGAGTTGTTTTGCTAATATTCAAATAGTCTGAACCAAATAACCCTCTAGGATAGGGCCTTGATGACTTATTGAACTTCTTCATTTCAACAATGAATCCAGCCATGTGCATAAGTGAGACACATGGGTTTTACAAACAAGCAAGATATAGTAAGACATTACCTAATAAAAACTGATACTAATAACATAAGAAATCTCTGGCCAAGGCTGAAGGTTTGGTTTTTGAACCACCAAACCTGATGGTTGGAGGTTTTGGCATCTATTGCATTTTTTTGTTTGTTTGTTTTTAAACTAGTTTTGTAATATGGCAGTAACACTATTCTTACCAAGATTTGCCATAAAAATAAAACAACCCAGCCTGTATGAGATGCAACCACACTAAATCGGTATGGTCATAAAACAGCATTACAGCTCTAATGTTCAGTGTTCTAAAAAGACCATGCTCTTATGAAGCCCAGGCAGCCAGCTTCTTCATTTCATCCTCATCCTCTGCTCTCTTCCTGGTCGATGCTGCAGAGAAAGAGAGATTAACAATAACCATCAACTAACATAACAGTCAGAACCATTTTATTTGTTAGCATGAGGACTTGCATAGTGCTTTTCAGGCTGAAGATTTGAGGTCAATCTACTGAGTAGCTAGTTAAACATAGGTAATGCAGTAATTAAGCTGATGAGAGATGTGACTATTGTGCCCCACCATTACCTCACATATAACCCTGAGGTTAACAATGTAGGTCTGATGTAAATCCTACTGAAAGACTACCACAGAAAATACATTTAACCTCTAAAAGCTGTCACAGAGAACAAGTGTGCACCAGAATGCTGCAAGTTCTCTCACTGCCACTTGAACAGGCACAAGTGACCTACCCTGGCCAGCTATGCATCCTGCTACCTTTCCAAATAGCGCTGACGGGTTCTGCATGTGCAGGTCCAGTCTCCAAATAGACTCACCCCATTTTAATGAGAGGTGTCATTTATTAAAAGGGAGAAAGAAATTCCTGAACTTATCTTTCCTCATATGACATCAGTTAACTGCTGTGGTCACAGCAACAGCCATTCCTAGCTCTGTACCAGGTCACACACACACCTTCTCTTTTTTTTTTTTTTTACCCAAATCTCCTATCACACATCTTTCACATTCCCTGAGCTAAAACCTCACCCAAATAGTCTTCATTCACTGACCTACAAACTGTGTGCCCTACAGCCCAGGTTCAACCTCAGGCTGTCTCCAGCCATAGGCTCTGCGTGTCAGGACTTGCATTCCTTCAAACATCAGTGGAACACTGTCAATGGGTGCAATACCCTTGTGTGCACGTTTGCAGTTAACTGTAAGTCGGTTCCCACCTGTGGCAGCCATACTGCTGGGAGCCACCATCTGGAGAGGGGCTGCGGCTACCACCGTTGGGGACTAAAGCTGGGAGAAGGACATGGGAGACCAGGGGTCCAGTCCCTTCTCTAGAGGCACATGCCACTGGCTTACTGTGCAACTGGGGAAGGTCACTATGCCTTGCTCCACCTCAGTTTCCTCATGTCTAAAATCAGGAGGGTAACACGTATCTCCAATTAGAAGCATTATAGAAGCATTAACTGTTGTTCTTATTTTGCCATTGCTGTGTAATCATAAACATGCAGTTTTGTAAAAGATAAGCCAGTTTTGCAGGCCTTAAACTGTATAAATGTAACCAGCTGCTTTTGCCTGAAGCAGTCACAGAGAGAGATGAAGCAGCAAGTTAAGATGGTGAGAAGCACATGGAGATGGCCTGGGTTTAATAAAAATGTCAACTGGCACAGCTGGATCTGGAAGAAAAGGTATGAACAAGCCATAAATGCAGACTGAAATTTGCACTGGGTTTTCCCAAATCCATTTTTTTACTAGTTGTTCTGCAGTTGACTTAAGTAGATGAGGCCACAATCCCAGTTTCAACATTTTAAACTGCTTCTCAGGGTTTTAAGTGCCATCTGCCAAAACACACATAAGAGTCTGAGCTGAGCTGGTCTGGGTAACCTGTTCTGCAGCAGAATGCGCCATGAACAACCTGTGCCACGTGTGTGCTGCCCTTGCCACCAAATATTTACAGTCTTTTACTAGCATTGGTACAGAGCAATTCTTTCAGCTGATAGAGGACAACAGGGACACAGTAAAAGGTACAGTTGAGAGTTGACTATCTCTGGCTTAATTCAAAATTAACAGGGTAGAACTACAGAAAAATAAAACTACTGCTTAATGCCAGGAATAAGTCTGTTCTGTAGAAAGAAAGCAAAGGAATGACAATATTTCTTTAAAACTTGTATTTCCTGCTGCCTCCTTCATTTCTAATTAAAATACCAGTGGCAAATATCAAACCGCTACCCTACAAAGCTGGAACTTTGTGACGCAAACATTTTGAATCTAGGTCAGACTCTAATTTAAAAAGACTAAGGATTTAATTGACAAAAAGAGAAAAAAGGTCTTCCTATTCCTCAGTGATCTCACCACATTTCAGTAGGAGATGCATTATTATAAGGTCAAATTCCCTGAGTTTGTCTCCCCAAATCTATATGGAATTTGATCCTAAATGCTTTCATACAGCCAAACAGAATTCCTCTCTGCTTTTTCTGATAAACAGATACTAAAATAGGAAAAGGAACCTACAATACTTTAAAAGTTAAAAAACAGTTAAATACTCTCTCTTCCTCTCCTCCTACTCACAGCATGCCTTAATCATGAGAAACATAAAATGGTAAGCAGTTTACCAGGGCGAGAAGGCAGCGATGTGGACGGAACACTTGGCAGTCTGACATCTCTCATTCCCTTGTTCAATTCTTCTTGCTCCAGTTCTTCTAATTCTGCCATCAACTCATCCTAAATTCAAGGAAAACGTAATTTACAAATTCATTGTCCTGACAGTGATCTCAGGCAAGGGCACATGTAACGACCATGAAACAAAGCACTACTGAAAAAAAAGATGAAACCTGAAAAACATCAAAAACCAGCATATTCCAAGTATAATTTTTACTAATTGTGGGCAATAACAATAAACCTTAATTGAAAGTTGAAAGAAGGACAATGGAAGTTAGAAACAGGAAAAGGAATAAAGTCAGAAAGAAAACAGTGTAGTACTCATCAAAAAGGCAAACGGTGGGGGAGGGGAAAGGTCCCTCTGCCTTCCTCAGGTTTGTTCCAAGTCTAGAGCCTGTACTCTTTAATGCATTTTAATTTTAATGTGCACTTTCTCCCATTTTAAAAAGCAAACAGCTCCACTGGTTATAAGGTAGACTATCATTAAACATTATGCTTCAGCCCTATCGCACAAGTCCAGGATTATATATGATTTCAAAGCAGCACTGGAATCAGAGCTGTCCTCCTGGGTCCTGTTATTCACTCTTGAAGCACGTAACACTCTTGGGCTTTTAGCCGCAGAAGCTGATTTGGACAGATGATCTAACCCACTTGTATAACACTAAAAATAAAGAGGCTACAACACTTTTTAAAAAAGCCAAAGACTTATTGCTTGTCTGGAGTTTCCCAAAGAAAGGAAGCTAAATATTACATATTTGTAGAGAAATGGACCTTTGCCATGTTGATAAAATGGTTTGAAAAGAAACAATAGGCAAAAGCGGGTGGAGGAAAAGTGGCTGTAGCAAAGTGATACCTACCAGGTATTGAAATGAGCTTTGTCTACCCATTTATACCTTGCTTACCACCAATGTGGAAATTAAAATGATAATTACATAGTCACCACAGGCCTTCCTAGACTGATCTCTCTAAGAAATGTGCAACTTGGAGCCCCATGTCTAATTTAGGCATTAAGCTGAGATGCAAATGTGTCTGTACTTTAAGTGCCTCATGTAGTGGTGTGAATACAAGCTTCTTACAAAGTATCCAAGTTGTTATAAAGTCAATGGAAACAGGTATTTCTGAGGATGTCTAGATGATCATCTAACACTCTCCCACAACAAATTAGTCCTTACCAACCTCTGCTGAACAAGTAAACAATTGAGAGGTGTGTCAGCTACAACAGGCTCTTAAAAAAAAACAAAAAACAAAAAAACAAAAAAAGTGAAGGAAACTGTGATCATGACCGCTACACTTTTAACATAATAGTGTGATGGCTAGAACATTTGCTCTCGAAGTGGGAGACCCAAGTTTTAGGTTCTTCTAATCCTCAAACATGGATTTAACTTATGTTTGCCACAACTCAGGCATTGCTCTACAACTAGGCTGTGGAGTATTGCAAGAGCAACAACAATTTCTCTTCTTGAACTTAGGCCAAAAAGAGAGCAGAGGGAAGACACCATGTGAACTCTCAGGTTCCGGACTCTGTCCACCGGAATGTGCATATTTTGCATTTGTTATCAGAAACAGGCCTCCAGGCAAGTGTCACCCCTCCCAGTGAGCATCCTGCTCAGGTAGGACAGAGCTTTTTTGCATTCTTCATGACATATGCTGTGTCACCCCAGGGAGAAAGAACCCTTATGTTTTTTTTGTCTATCTGGAGCAGTAGAAATTACATGCTTCCATGATCTCCTTACGCCCACGACACATGTGTACAGAGGAAATCCAAGCATGTGGTCAAAACGTCCTTCAAAAAAATAAAATTAAATATCACCCTCCCACACAAATCACCTCATAACTCAGCAGCTAAGTAACTGATTCTAGTGCTCTTAAGCTGAAGTGGCCTGCAAACAGGTTTCCCAATTACTGGACAAGTGCTATAAGTATTAGGCTCCTATGCAAGGGCAGGTGCTGGTACAATGATGCTCCATGTGACAGTGGCTTATCTTCCCAGAACAGAACACATGCCCATCAATTTTGACTAGTATCTCTAAGGAACTTTGCGGTCAATCTACGACATGCTTATGAAGTCTAGACTCCTAGACATTAAGCACTGATGAAAAGTAAGAAACACTGTAGAGCTGTTCAGGATGGCAGTATTTTTCAGCTGTTTGAAGCCCAGTTTATACAGCCCAAATCCCGTTCCTTGTGCCAGCATTGATTAAATGTTTCTTGAAAGTCTATTTGCATTCAAAATGGAAAAAGGGGAAAGCAGATAATGGGAACAAAATACAAAGAATCATTACTATTTTCAACAAATTATAACCGTTGAATAAAACTTCCCCTCTCCCCCCAGTCAAGAAAATATGATATAGCATATGTATTTTAATTTGTTGTCCATTTGGGCACATAGAAACAAATTAGTTGGGGAAAGAGTGAATTGTTTGGTTCTTTAGGACATTCTTAAAACAATCCTTAGTGCTAGGTCATTTTAAAACACAGTTAAAAACCAAAACCAAACTGGTTGTGATATTGAGCCTGATCCCTAGCTTTGCATTCCACAGACTGCAGGAATTTTGCATATATGTGACCCTTGAGTCCTCAGCCATGGTTGGAGCAGAAGTAAGTAAAGTCCTGCTTAGATATTGTCCAAAAATCAAAAGTCCGGGGACACTAGATGAAAGCTACTACAACAAATTTTCAGAAGGTCCTAAGTACCTTGTGGGGCTTTCAGAAGAAAAGTGCTCAAGGAAGAAACCTTACTGCCTCCAAGAGGAATTACTTCTATGTAATGCATCTATGTCTGTAGAAAACCTGGAAAACAGGGAAAGGACCTGCATCTCCAAGCACCAAAAAAGACCTTAAAAAACTGGTCCAAGTATTCAAAATTGTAAACAGCAGTCTATTTATGGCATAGGAACATGCACTTAGTCAAACAGATGCCTATTTGGAGCACAAAAAATTATATGTTTCAACCATCCACTTGGAACAGTACAAATTACATATTTTAGTGACCTCCTCCTTGCATGATACAAATGAGAATAACAACTACAGAAGTGCAGTTAAAATCGCCTTTTTAAAATTTATATAGAAATAAAATTATTTTATATTTTAAATATATAGAAATTTATTACATTAAGTATATTGATAGTTTTATATATATATTAAAAATATAAAAATGTCCTAGATAGCGTAACCTAGAATCAAGGAATTACACATCCACACCTTTTGAGAAACAAACCACTGCAACAAACCACCGCAACAAACCACTGCACAACTAAATAACTGTGGAGTCATTTAACTGCTAAAACTCACAGGCTTTACTGAAGTACTAACCTCATCAAACTCATCACCAAAGCCAGCTCGGTTTGAGATAGCATCTGAAATTTCCTGGGCAACATCTTGCTGTTCAGTGATATCTTGCATCAAATCATCAATTTTGTTCAAGTCCCTGGCAAGATAACATGGAAACATTTTTTAAAGACGTATCATTCAAACCCTATGGAAAAGACTCAGAAAAACTTGAACAGACTCTATTTTCTTTTCATGCCCACAGCTGTATAAAAAGCAGAACTCACAGGGAATAATTGCCCTCACCTACACCTTAATGTTTCGTGGCAAGTTGCTGTGTATTTTAGCCAGTCCAGTTCCTTCTATTTTGGGATTATAACAAAAGTCAAACTATAGCAGCCTGTGTCTCCCTCTCTGGGCTCCTCATACCTCTGCCAGCCAACAGTCACATTCCCTGGGCAGATCCCATGTCCTTTCCGAGGTCAGCATCTTTATAGATGGGTCTTTTTTGATGTTAAGCTTTCACCAGAACTGGGGGGAACTTACCAGGACTATAGCCCATTTAAAAGCTTCCCCTTATTGTTAACTTCATTATTGTTTCAGTTCCTGTTTACTTCTCCCAGAACAACCTTTCTGATTTAACTCTGTTTATTCAGGCAGGAAAATGCCTCATGAAACAATATAGGACATATAAAAATACTACACACACAAAAAAAAAATACCTTCTCTTTTATTCAGGTCTAACTAGTACTTTGAATCACACAATCCAACTTATGGACATTGGGGAAAAGAGTCCACTTAGTTTCTTCAACTAAGTTTTTTTCCAGAAAAACTGAGGGTAAAGGCCAGTCTCTACTGCCAAGGCAGACTTAAAAAAACACGTACCACACAGATCTCTCTAGTTAGTTGGACTTTCTTCTAGACTTGCTGTTAATAAAAGATATTTTTCTGCCAAATGTAACACTACAGCACCAATAGCATTCCTGACATTAAATGCCTGAACCAAAAATTAGGTCAAAACTGACTGACTTGACACAATAGGCTGTAGCGATGAAATAGTTTGAAAGCCGTTAGCAAGCTAAACTTGAAAGCTATTAGAAACCACTTACATATTTTCATGCACTTTTTTCATAGCTTGTGCAGCATAACCCATATTCTTGAGCACTTCTGTGTTGGTGTGGGAATTTTCCAATGCTTCTCTCTGGAACTCAATGGTTGAAAGCGTCCCATCAATTTGACTCAACTGTTTCTCATATCTCTTTTTTCTCTTCAGTGCTTGTAAGGCAGCTGGAATGGGAAGAGGCAAAGTGCACAGTGTATTTTCATAGCAAAATGCAAGGACAAGTAGTTCAGCACCAAGCCAACCTGCAGAATTTACAATTTTCACCCTCCTACCTTACTAGTAGGGAGACAAACTTTGCCCACACCAGATCAGCAGCCTGTTTATCACCAACATGCTGTTGCATGAACATGCTGGGAAGCCTCTTTTAGATTAACTCCTTTTAGCGCCACAGGGAAGAGTAGCTTCTTCCTCCACTGGGGGAGATCTTGAACTCCATCCTGTGCACGTAGGCAAAGCAGGGAAGATGGGGAGGAAAAAGAAAAATATCAGAGAGAAGTCAGAAAGAAGGAAACAGGGAAAAGAAAGAAAAGAAGTGGTTGCAAAATATAAGTAGAAACTAAGGAAGACAGACTAAGAAGATCTGTCATGATAACCACACTTCCACCAATGCTGCCCTCTAAACTTTGTCTCAGCAGCAGAAACTGTCAAGTGCAACAGAAAGCCCAAAAGGCCTAACCAAGCAGGTGGATTAGACCAGAGGAGGATTCACATTTCTCTGGCTTTCAGCTGCATCTGTTTCTTACAATCACTTAGGAGCATGATCTTTAAACCTTAAAACTTGAAAACATATGGAACTTTGTAGACACAGCCACAGTCAAATCCAGCTACTCCCCATTATTGTAAATCATTGAGCTTAGTCTTTTATATTTGCTAAGTTATGAGCACCATACTTTGCCCTGAGTAAATCATTACCAGAATAAACACAAATGACAATCAGAAGGAGAAAAGGGCTTTCTCTCAGCCTGTGGGTGTGGAACACACACAATCTTGCCACAAGCGTTTCCTGACCACTGTCCTTTCCAAACTACACGTGCCAGGCAATAAAAAAACCAAGCAAAACAAAAACAGACTGAGTTAACCCATTGCTTTTTCAATGCTGCTAATACCCGTGTCCTTTCCCTTGTCTCTCTTACATTTAATTTTTAAATCCGGTTCAGAGCCAGCAAGCAACGGCAGCCCCCCAAATTCACAAAAAATGATAGCAGCCATTACTGTTGCTGTCCTACTCAAACAATTCCCCACATGCAGTAACACTGAACACTGGGGTACACAACTTTTCAAGTGAAGTTAGGATCCCTCCAAGAAGGGGGCATAGATTTATGGTGTGTAACGATATACTAAAAAATTCAGTGCTTTGTTGACAAATGCTTGAATCAACATGGTCAAAATTGCTCATCATTACCTGCACGAGGACAAGCATTCAGACAGGCTAAGATACACAATGCCTTCTAGCACCTGCAGTAAAATGTTTCAGGACAGCAAACTGTAATCACAACAAATTAATCACAGTATTCAAATTCCAGATTTTCCCAAGTTTTGGGGCATGGTCCAAAGATCATGCATATTGTGAAAAAGATGATGTCATGCAAGTGGCAAATGTGAGAACTGTAAAATTCTTATTGGCATTCCAATATACATGTTTGACTTAATGCCAAATAATCTTTTTACCTATTCATTATTTCCCTACTTACTTATGCTTATTATTGGTAGTGTTAGGACACCATCCACTCCCTTCCTCAGTTTCAATTGAGTCAAAATTTGATTCTGGATTCTTAGGTTAGAAAACCAGAGATTCCAGGTAAATTTAATGGTCTGAAACTGAGCATAACACCAGCTATGCCAGAGAAGACTCTAAAGCCCTATGGACTAAGGAGCACTAACTGGCTGATGCAGAAAGGCTTCAGCTGGAGTAGGTAGCCATCACAGGGAAATACTTCCAGTCAGTGTTTTTCACAAATGAGACTCTGTAATGGTACTGTTATTATTGGCTGGTCAGACAGAAAATTGATTTCCTCAGTTACACACAAAGCAGTTTTTTTCAAAATCCTGATGGTTCCTTTATTAAGATTTAATTAAACCACACCCAAATTAAGAAACCACAGAAGAAGCTAGACTCTGTGTGACTTCACCTATTCATAAACAGCTTTTCCTAATTATTGTAGGGCAACATATCATGTTTATTAATTCTCTTTAGTTTTACCAATGACTTACAGAACAAAGCTCTTCATAGGAAATCAATTCATACTCTCTCCTTATCAACCAAGGCACAACTCACACAACACACTATTTGATTTTTCTCATTTATATTAAATGAATGCCTTTCATTGCAGTGTTTTGTAATAGTAGCTCCTATAGCTAAGATATGAGAATTTCCTTGTTATTTGAAATCTATTTTTCTGTGTTTTACAGATCATCATGAACTTTAAGTGTTTTCTACTGCACATGTAAGCACTTTAAAATTTGTGTGCAACCCTTACAAGAAGATTGAAATGCTTTACAAAAATGCTACTGCATCACAATAACCAAACTGAAGAAGAACATATCTATCAAAAATAAAGAAATTGAGCAGAGAACATAAACTTACTTCACTGAAGATCTAAGAATGGCACTGAAAAAGGGTGTTGCCCATTCCAAAGCTTTCAAAGAAGGAAGACAGCCCAGGGAGGAAGAGCCTAAGCAGGGCTAGAGTCTGAGGAAGCAAGTGTAATTAATACCAATTCAACCAGGAAGAGGTGGAGGACTTCTCCAGGAAAAAAGCAATCTCATACACTGTCTCTGCTGTGCTCCAAAGGAGCCGATTCAACTCCTGCATTTCATAATGAAGTGGTTAGCCATTGGCTGGTCTTTAGCACGTTTCCTGTGCTTTACTTCTGAGTCTAGCAAGCAGGATACAGCTCATAGATTAGGAACCACTGCTTTTAATCTGAATTTTTATTTTCTTTTCAAGGTAAGTGGCTGGAACAACAGTAGACTATTATGTCAGTTTAAGCAAGCATATTAAAGAACTACTGTTATTAACAGAAGGACACTTTTCCAATATCACTGCTATGCTGATATTTTATTAAGGAAGCAGAAACGGCCAGCTGGGCAACAGTAATCCTGGCCACACTGAATATCCAGGTTTCTAAAGGAAAGAACAAAAGTAGTGACATAGGAAGTGTTGTGGCATGCACCTCACGGTTTCATGACAGATCAGAATGAAAAGAGACAGTACAGTGATAACAACACCTTTACCTGTCAAGCCCACCACCAACACCCATCAGTACAGGAATTACCAATGATCTCATCTTCTGAAATAGAAATAAAAGCATTGTATAGTAAACCTTAAAATTCCCAGGGGGAAACTGGTGAAGAAGCAAAAGAGTGTTTCTTCAGAAGATATAACACCACTGTGAAAATATTGCATCTCATTCTTGGATACAGTTCACAAACCTCCACTTCAGTCCTGCAAGGGATTGATGGATTACAATCTCCCTTACACCAGAGACAACCAAAAGAAATGCTGCTGAGGCCATAAAAGTCATATCACCTTAAGTAACCTCATTACCAGCATTCATAATCCTTAAAACCTTGTGGGGGAAGCCACACACAGTTACAACTGAGGTGTTAATTCAAGAACAATAATGCACTTGACTCGTTATAACCATTCCAGTTCGTGGCAAGACACTTGAAACGGGATCATGAAGATCAGAGAACAACAGCTGTAACTCACAGAACAAAGACACACTAAGGGCTTCCTCATATCTCCCTGCCAGAAACCCTCAGTCCCAACCTGTCATATACCCTGCCATAGGCATGATGGCCCTGTCCTTGTTAGCACGCAACTACTACATCGTTGTTTGGTTTCAACAGCCTTCTTGTTACAACTAACTCATTGAAAAGGAATGCTACACGGCTACATAAGCCCTGCCCAAATGTACCACACAACATACTTAGCAGCATCTACTTGTAAAACCCTATGTGCTATTCCAACTTTCTATATAGGTTTTGTCCTCAGTAGTACTATGTGGCTCTTTATGGTTAAGATTTAATCTTATTCTGGATGGCTTCTTTTAACTTAATTCTTTTCCTTTAGCCATTTTTTAGGATCTGTGAAAGGTTCCAGGCTGAAACAACACTCATTCACGTCTATGTTATTTTCACAAGCACACTTCAGAAAATACATTTCCTTTTAAATGGAGTTCTCAAATATTCAGTATCACTTTCTGTCCTTCAAATATTCGTACATGACCTTCAAAATATTGAAGACAAAAGGCAAGTTTGCAGATGGAGTTGGCAGCT
This sequence comes from Anarhynchus alexandrinus, assembly GCA_008711295.1. NCBI lineage: Eukaryota > Metazoa > Chordata > Aves > Charadriiformes > Charadriidae > Anarhynchus > Anarhynchus alexandrinus. The sequence goes on along the minus strand of VUYV01000050.1, from coordinate 4,369,721 downwards.
GTGCACTGGCTGAAACTGAGATACCCCAAAAAGTACAGCAAGAGATACCCCCAAAAAATCATGAGTTTGTACCTGGAATGGGGAGAGATTAAAAGGCAGTGCTAACTGTGAAAAGAAATATTGCTTATCATGACATAACCACTGCAGGACGAATTCCAACATACACTGCTGTTTCAAAAACCCTCAAGTGGTCTAACTACGGTAAGATATTAATGGGGAATGCTGGAAATGTATCACCCCAAAAGCACAGCTAATTTCAGATTAGGTACAGGAACTACAGAGATACTCACTTCATAAAGGAGAAGCCAAAAATATTTAAGTGATGCTTCACATCTATTTGCATAGCTAGCATGTTACAGCTTTTAAATCAAGTTAAGCCTACTAATGTCACGTGAACCCATTCAAGAATCATCTGAACCCATGAAAAATTGCTGGTGCTTGAATCTGCTCTCTCTTGCGTCAGTATAACTGACTCAGACTCACGTGCTTAAAAATCAAATGAGATCATGCTAATTTGGTGCATTATTCTATACCTACATACATCTCGCTGTAGTCTTGGACACTCATATTTTAGTTTCCACAGGCTTCTCCACAGGTGCAATTAAGAAAATACAACATTAAAAATTACCTACAAGGTCCCTTTGAAACAATCACTTTAACAAGGCGATGAAGATTAAAACTTTTATTCTCTCATGTGTGTATGTTTACATAACACTACAATAGATACTGGTTAGCATAGATTTCCTCTGAACTATATAGTACAGTATCCCAGCTAATATACTGCTATATGTAAATCAACAGCAATTAAACTGCAAAGCAATTGACATATCAAATGAAGGGGTATTCTTGGGGATTTAAGTTCACTCACCAGCCTGCAAAATTCAAGCACTTCAGCACAGAAAGGTTAGTTTCTCTTGTTTCTCCTCTGACTGTAGTTACACTATCACGTTTTGGCTTTAGAGCCATGTTTGGCATGAAACAATTCCCACTCTGTACTTCTTGCCCTACTCCTGTCTCTTTACTGTCGTTAACTGTAGATTCCTGAGCAAACAACAGGATAAAAATGAGTTAGTTTTAACGACAATCCACTCAACAATCCAGTTTGCAGCATGACTCCACAAACAAGGACATAGATAAAATGAGGGGAACTGCGTACTGAGCATAGCAGTGGGAACAAACACCTGGCAGAAAAGCTTCATATGTCAAATGCTGCAGGCTTGAAGCACAAGCCTGTTTGACGAACACCTGGAACCAGCATCAACCAGCCTAGTTAAAGGAAAAGCAAATCCACCTCTCCCATCAACAAGTACTCATTACTGCCTGTGCACCACCCCCTCCTTCACAGGTGCCCGAGCACTTGTGCAGCTGGGGACTCAACTGGGTAAGTGGAGCTCAACCTACCCTGGATAAAAAAATAAACAGGCTAAAAAAACCCACAACATCCAGCTTTCTGAAACACACCCTTCCGGGAGCTCTGCCAAGGGGAGGAAGGGAGCAGCACAGGGGCAGGAGCAAGGCAGGAAGCGTTACTTCTTCCTGCAATCATGCCAGCCTAAAGTCCAGCCTTGGGATGAAGTTCCACAGCAGCGTGTCTGGATTTAAACAGGAACTGCTACAGTCACAGGAGCAGGCCTGTTTTCTTGCATCAGCCCCGTCACTCGGGCAATTGCACAGTGAACCAGACCCAGGAGCTATCTGATCGCTTTGTCCCACGGCAAATTAGTTTTCAGCTGGATCACCTTCCTGAACTAGCTCACTGTGCCAGCACGCAGGTTCCCATACCTGCACAAGGGGATAAGACAAATACTCCACGTGAAGCCAGGGGAGCAGAAAGTTTGGGACCGGGAGAACCCTGGCAGCTCCCGTGCCACAGAGCGGCAGGCTCTGTTGCTCTGCTGAACTGGCTTTACTCCCTCCGACTGTTAGTGCCTTCAAATCTGTCCCGTCTTGACCGATGCTTTTAAATCCTTCCTAAATAAATGCTTTTTGTTAAATTTTATTAAATGCTGAAGTATTACAAATACATTAAAGGGTTACTCAAAACACCTTTAACATGCAACTCCTCACAAGTTCTAAGCTACATGGCATTAAGTTTTTAGGTTATCTAGCAATAGAAAGAACAGACGAAAGACCTACTTTCTCATTATGGCACAAATCTTTAATTTGAAATGTTTTGCTTCTGTTTTGACGTATTTAAAGAAAAATAAAGCCCAGAGTAGACAAATAGGACTCCAGGTGACTTTCGGAAGTAATTAACTTGTTTCTCAAAGGCCTGTACATCCCCCAGGACATTGACTACCATCACTTGCTTCCCAGAGATGACAACATCAGTATAAGCAGGATCCAGACCTTATTATCCCTTAGTATTGTCTCCTTTGCTAACAGCAGGCCAGACGAGTAGTCACTTAATTCTCTGAACTATCATCCATTTTTTTAGTGATATCATGTACTTCCTATGTGATTTGAGGCAACTCGTTGAATCACTTTGTTTCTCTGTTGCCAGCAGTATATTCTCCAACCCTCACAATTGGGATAATGTGAATTCATCCATGAATATACAAGAGATCCTCACATTCTTCAGCTCCTCTGCTATCTGCACAACCAACGTGCAACACCCAAGCTGTGATCCCCTACCCACGTTGAACAGTACTTTGCAGCACCATTTATCCAGCAGGTATCAGCTTCGACTGTAGTGCAAAGCATGAACAAAAGTATCATGCGCGCAACCACAGACATTAAATTAGTTAAGAATAAAGCGCCCTGTTACCAGCCCACCACAACGAATCCACGATGCATTAAACACTAAAAGATGCCAAAGACCCAAAGCCACCACTGTGTCGCGGTGTGCGCACACCGTGGCGACGCTTGCTTGGAGTCCCCAGCCGAATCATGAAACACACCTCATACATGCGGAGCCGACAGACACGACCCAGCAACAGCCCCTGCGAGGGGGGCTTAACAGAGCCTAGAGCACCCAGAGGCGTTTGAACCCCGGGATTCAGTGCCTCCCAAGCACCCCGAGCTCCCCCCGCTACCGGGGCTCGGCCCGGCGAGGACTCACCTCGCTTGTTCTTGGTGCCGTGCTGCCGCGCTGCCGCCAGCTCCCGCTCGATCCTCGTCTCCAGGTACTCCTGCTTCTTGCTGAGCATCTCCTCCGTCTCCCGGAGCCGGGCCAGCGCCTCCTGCGGCGAGGGCCCTCCGCGGCCCTTGGAGGCGGCCGAGCCGCCCCCCTTAAAGAATTTGGAAATCTTGCTCATGGCGGCGGCCGCGGCCCCGGCTCGACTGAGCATCTCCTCCGTCTCCCGGAGCCGGGCCAGCGCCTCCTGCGGCGAGGGCCCTCCGCGGCCCTTGGAGGCGGCCGAGCCGCCCCCCTTAAAGAATTTGGAAATCTTGCTCATGGCGGCGGCCGCGGCCCCGGCTCGACACCCACCGACGGAAGGGTCCGGCCGGTCCGACCCGGCCTGCAGCAACCTCCCCGCCCGGCACACGCCGTGACGGCACTATCCGGACTCCCGGGCTGCAGCACCGCACCTGGCGGCGGGGCGGGCCGGGCCCGGCACCGGTCTGCCCGCCCAGGGGCGGCTCCGGGGAGGCCGAACTGCCGCTGCCCTCCGCGGGCCCTCCCTCCGCCAGCGCCAGGGAGGCAGAGGCGGGCTCCAGGGAGCGGAGGGCAGCCGAGGCGGGGCCGGGCAGCCATGCCCGCGTTGCCGAGGCGGCTGCTGAGCGTGTGCTTCCCCCGGTGCGCGGCAGGCGGGTGACAGGGGCGGAACGAGTCCTGGTGACCGCGGGGACGGGGGAAGGACAGGCGGCACCAGCCCTTCGCCAGGGTCTTTTAACACTCGGGCGGAGGAACGGGCGCGGGTCACGGCTGAGGAAGGAAACACTGAATTCTTCAGAAACGCGGCTTTTAAAAGCGCAGGGGCAGCGCGAAGGAAACCACGGCGGCACTAACGAAGTACAGGAGGGCAAGAAGCACCTCGGCAAGCTGCGCTCCCCTCCCCTCTCCCTCTTGCAACGGGCCCCGTTCGGAGGGATGACGCCACTAACGACTAAAACCATACACAAAATATACTTGTTTTCCCCCCCCGAAAACAGCCGCCTGACGCAGGCAGAGCCCCAGCGCTGCGGCTCCGGACGGACTGCAAGCCTAAGGCGCCGCTTACGCCGACACGGGCTCGTCAGCGCAGCTTTCCCAGAGGCCGCCGGGGCAGCCGGTCCCGTCGGGGTCCCAGCAGCCCCGAGCCGGCGGGCCCAGCACGGGCTCCCGGTGCGGCCGCTGAGACGCCCCGGACCTTCCGACCCGCGCGCCGCCTCAGGGCCCAACCGCCACCAGGCCCGGCCCCGGGGCGGGGACAACCGGTACATCTGCATAGCAGCCCCACCCCGCCCCACGCACGCGGCGTGCGGCGTCCTCCAGTGGCCCGACAGCCCTTGCGCGCCCGCTGTCTGCAGCTCCTCCGCCTTCCCTCCCCCAACGGCCTTTTGCGACGCGCGGAAAATGGCGGAGCTGGAGCTGGGGCAGCACTGCGGGGTGGCGGATTGCCGCCAGCTCGGTAAAGGGAGGGCGCGGCGGGTCCCCGGCAGGGTGGCGGGCGGAGGCGGGGACGTTGGGCCGGGGCGGTGCCCGGCGCGGCGATGAGGGGGGCCGGTAGCAGCCGTGAGGGGACCGTGAGGTGGTGCCGCCCCCTCGGGGCGGCCTCCGCGCTGCTGCAGCCCTGCCCGGTCCGCTGCCAGGACCTGTCACTTCAGTTGTGTCCCTGGGTGGTTAATCCCCTGCTTTGCCGACTGTTGTTACACCATTGATCCGTTCTTCACTCTTGCTTGCCTTCACTGATCTCAGGAATGATGTTGAATGAAAATGTAACCTTTCAGAAAGAGGCAGCAAAACCGCTTGTACTGAAAGCTTTGTGATGGGAGCACTCGGTCTTACAGATGTGGTGACCGAGATCTTTGTGAGCTGAGCTCTGTAGTCCACTTGCATGGTGGTCCATTAAGACCAAATCTGAAGGATGAAGAAATGGAGCAATGGCCTGGGGGTGGGCATTTGCTGCCATTGGCGATGTGGCCGAGTTCAGCAGACAGTGAAGTGATTTTACGTGTCAGAATTGATGCAGTAGATGGGGGATGTGTGCAGAGACTTAAGAAGTGTGTGCATTTTAAATACACGAGGACGGTACATATGATATGAAGGGTAGAGAGGAAGGAGCAGGATCATCAGGACTGTCAAATGGAGGAGCTGCCTGCTTTTTGGAAGGGATAGCATCTTCTCCAGTTGGCAATCCATATAATAAAAATGTAAATTGTCCAGTGCTCCATCAGTCAGTAAATAGTATTCTGAGCAGTCTCGAAATAAAGTCAATTTTTAGCATAAGTGATAAGTTTGATGCCTAGCCAAGTGTTTGAGTTTCAAAGTTTGATACTGAAAAAAAAACAAATTTAAAGCATAATTCCAACTTTTGGAATGTATCTAAATATGATTTACCAACTTTTATGTTTTTCTGTGGTACTAGCTAGAGGAGTTAACAGTGTAAATGTGTTATAAAAGCTGTTTCTAGGTACTATATAGATGCAGTTGCTAAGTGTCCTTGTAAAGATATCTACCCCATGATATAAATAAGCTAAAGTTAATCGTGTTAAAATTAACCTAGAAACTTGGCAAAATAATAACAATGTTGTCTAACTGAAAACAAATCTCTTTGTTTCAGATTTTCTTCCCTTTGTATGTGATGGCTGTTCAGGTGTCTTTTGGTAAGTTCATAGAATATCTCAAGTTGGAAGGGACCAATAAGGATCATCGAGTCCAACTACCTGCTCCATGTAGGACTACCTAAAACTAAACTATATGACTTAAGAGCATCATCCAGACACTCCTTGAACTCTTGACAGGCTTGGTGCCATGACCATTTCCCTGGGGAGAATGTTTCAGTGACCAACCACCCCTTTTTCTAATGTCCAGTCTGAACTTTCTCTAACAGCTTCACTCCATTTCCTTGTGTCCTATCACTGGTCACCAGAGAGAGATCAGCACCTCCTCCTCCTCTGCTGCCCCCCTTGAGGAAGTTGTATGCTGCAATGAGGTCACCCCTCAGCCTTCCCTTCTACAAGCTGAACAAATCAAGTGACCTCAGCCACTCCTCGTGAGTCTTGCCCTGGAGACCTTTCACCATCTTGGTTGCCCTCCTCTGGGCACATTCTAATAGTTTGATGTCCTTCTTACATTGAGGCACCCAAAACTGCACACAGTACTCAAGGTGAGGCCGCACCAGTGCAGTGTAGAGGGGGACAATCACCTCCCTTGACTGGCTAGCTATGCTGTGCTTGATGCACTCCAGGACATGGCTGGCCCTTTTGGCTGCCAGGGCACAGTATTGAGTCATATTAACTTGCCATCACACCAAACGCCCAGATTCCTTCCCACAGGGCTGCTCTCCAGCTTCTCGTCCCCCCAGTTTGTAGGTATAACCAGGATTACCCTGTCTCAGGTGGAGAATCTGGCACTTGCTCTTGTTAATTTTCATACAGTTGGTGATTGCCCAGCTCTCTAGTTTATCCAGATTTCTCTGTAAGGCCTCTCTACTCTCAAGAGAGTCCACAGCTCCTCCTGGTTTAGTATTGTCAGCAAACTTACTTAATGTATATTCAGTTCCTGCGTCCAGATCATTTATAAAAACAGTAAAGAGCACTGGCCCTAAAATTGAGCCCTGGGGAACTCCACTGGTGACTGACTGCCAGTCTGATGTAGCCCCATTTACTATAACCCAGTCAGCCAATTGCTCGCCCAACATATTAAGGACTTGTCTAGCTGTGTGCTGGACATTTTATCCAGAAGGATGCTGTGAAGAGACCATATCAAAAGCTAAAATCCAAAACCATCTACTGGCTTCCCTAGGTCAACTAGATGGGTGACCTTGTCATAAAAGGAAATTAAGTTGGTTTTCCTGGAAGATTGTAGTGTGATAGTTGTGTAGACCTAAATGTTGTATAAAACATTCTGTGACTCATTTCAGATACATTAAAAAATAATTGTTTTATTGAACTTGCCATATGTTTTCCTTAGCGGTTGTTGTGGAGCTTCAAATCAGTGAGAATATCTTTAGAATACAGGTAGATTATTTTGGAAGGCATCTATCTTAGACACTGTTTTGTACTGATTTTTTTTTTGGGGGGGTGGTGGTATTTTTTCTTGTAGGAAAAAAAATTGAAGTTTCTTCCAAGGTTCAAATCAGGTCCTGCACTTTAATTTACACTTCAGATTAGCAGAAGGCAGGTGAGATAAGCATAGATAAACTGAGGGCAGATTTCACTTTAACATGTTAGAAGCCTTCAAGGGATTTCTGCTTTTGTGGAAGGTGATTCAAAATCCATTAAAACAGACAAACTCCAGTTGCTTTGAGCTGAATTCTTAAGCATGCTAATGTTCTTATTCTCTTGAAATGGTTTGTTATCTTGGGGCATAAGTTCCAAGAGCTAAATATTTTATATATTCGGGAAGAATACAATCAATCCATTCAATATGTGAAATGCATAGATTAGAATAAATTTTGGAGAAGATTCATTATTTAGTTGAAGTGTTCCCGTGATAAAACTTGTCAGGTCACTCTTTAAACACTTAAATGTTTTCACATGCAGTTTTCTTTTCCTGAAATGTTGATAACAGTGTGCCATCTTCTTTCTTTTACCACAAAGCCTTCAGCACAGGAGCCGGGATGCTCATGGGTGTTCTGAGGTAATCTGATAATATATATACCTTAAAATTCTGTGCAACATAACTGTTTATTTTCAGATTAGATATCTACACATAGTATATAAGTATGAATTAATTAACTGAGAATAATCTGAGAATAAACTGACAAGCTTAAAAAAATGAGTCTACTCTTTTTCTGCCTGTCAGAAGTAAACTGAGTTTGAGTAGGATGATGGTTCTTTTTATAACACTGAGCTAAACTTAACCAGGACAAAAGTAGGAGAGAATCACTGAACTAATTTTGCCCATAGAATGGAGAGCTAGCACAGTTCTTTTGGAAAGCTGGGGTGGTGACTTGTATCTGTTGTATATGTTTATTTACACAAAATATTTTGTACTAATGCCTAGGTGAATATAAGAAACAATTCTGTGAAACCAGATCAGCACAGATCTTACCCATGCTCTTACAAGGACTGCAACGGAAAAGAGCTTTTGCCAGTTTTATGTCCCTACTGTGAAAAACATTTTTGTCTAAGGTGAGTGGAACAGAATGTTTAAATGTCCATACTCATTCATTAGTGTATGGGAAAGGTAATTAAAGTTTTACACTGTTGTTTGCAGACACCGTCATCAATCAGACCATGAATGTGAGAAACTGGACACACCAAAACCTCGAATGGCTGCCACCCAGCAGCTAGTTAAAGATATTATAGGCAAGTACAGTGGGATGTATAGTCTACAGTTTTCTTCAGAAGGCTATTTGGGCTTGTAACCTCTGAGCGTTCAGGTTTGACCAAATAAAAAGAAAGGATGGGGTTCCTTGTTTAAATAGCCTTAAACTCACATGTCAGCATGTAATACCATTCATCTAGACTGAGACAACAGTGGCATATGTCTCCAAAAGAGAATCTTTAAAGCTAAAAAAGGGCTCAGATTTTCGGAATTAATGTCTTGTTCTCATTCTACAAGTACTATAATGTAATGAATTGTACCTAGCCATTATTATTTGCGTATTAATTCATGTGCAAATAACGCAATTGTATTTTACTGGGTGCACGTGCCAATCTGCTGGGATTATACCTACACAACCAAGATGGCAAAAAAATGTGAGTCTACAACATAATGTTTTGCAGCTTGTAAACAAGCTCTAGGACAGGAAACAGAATAAACAGCACTGCCTGACTGAACACTAGAATGTATGTATAAAAAGGAGGACCTGAAACTGTTGCCGTATGAATGCTGTTATGGCCACAGGTGTAGAAACATAGGAATTTGTATCTGTTTGGCTTTTGGAACCTGTATTTACTTCAGGGTAGGATTCATCTAGTTTTCAGTGTAAATGAGTTCTGCTAGAACTGTAGCAATTCCAAATATTCTTGAATATGAGTATCTGATATCATATCCACGGGAGGACATAAAAGGGATGGTTGGAACCTTGGAGATAGAATGAGGCCCAATAGGCTAATTCCAAGATATGTTCAGGAGACTGAATGTCTGAATCATCACACTAACAGGAATAATATTGTTCTCAGATTCTAAGAAGAATGAGGAAGCAAAAAGTAAAAAACGTAAAGGAGCAAGAAACAGTGAGACAGCAGCAAAAGTGGCATTAATGAAACTGAAAATGCACGCATGTGGGGACAAGTCCTTGCCTCAGGTCAGTCATGTTTGTTTTCAATAATTGAATTCTCAAAGGAAGTGGGAAGTTTTCTAAATTTCTTGTTCTTCATTTAGTCCCCTCAGTTTAGTTTTGGATTTCATTCTCAAGCCCACAATCATTTATATGTATATTTCAGCCTGGTACCCAAAAGCAATCTCATTAGTTATGAGGTCTCTGTATGGAGTTTGGAGCAGTCAGGTCAAATTCCTTTACTTTATAGCAGAAATGTATTTGCCTGCCATATGTCTGTCACCCAGCTCTGCGGGGACAGACAGGTTCTTTTGGGGATCCTCAGCAGAATGATGATGGCACTAAGTTGTAGTTACAATTAAAGCTTATTATTATTTTATTTATTTTTTATTTATTATTATTTTAGCAGAATTTGATGATCAGCATAGCAAAGAATTTTATGATCACAGTAGGACAGGATTTTTATAATCAGAACCAGTGTAGCACAATTTTATAAGTAGTGTAGCACAGAATTTTATAGCACAGCTTAGCTTATAAACCCAATGATTATAAAAATAAGCTTATAAACCAAATTACTTTGAATTGCTAATTGTGAAAGCAAACCAATTTCTCATTCCAAACGTTTTTTTCAAAGCATCTGCAGTAGCATTTTGGAAAATTTCAAGTGTAGCAGAAATATTTACAATAGCTCTTTCCAGCTCATCAGTACTTAAACTTGGAAACATTGCACACATAAATTGATGGAATTTCATCATTCATTGTACCAACAGATTGATCACAACACAGTTCTTGCATACAGGGTAACGGTTGTCTGAAAAAGTAGAAGTTAACTTTTTTTAAATTGAAAAGCATGGGGGACAAGACATGATATGGTACAGGTACCTGTCCATTGTGGTGCCAGACTTTTATAGGCATTTGTGCCACAGAGCCAGAACCATCTGGATGCTGGAATGGTGGGCCACTGATTTGGTACCGTAAATTTCTAGGGAAATATTCGTCACACCACTGATGAGCCTCTTTTTTCAGTGTCAGGATGATCAAATGTAAGCAGGCCAGCGTGGCTCATTCAAATTGTGTGAAAAGGGTTGGTGTATATACAGCCAGGTGTGTTATTCCAGTTACAGATCATCCAATTGTCAGTAGTTCTTAACTCTGCAGAATGTAGAGTTAGGACCAGTGAGTTTATAGTATCTTTGGCAAAATGTGCCATTAACAGTCCATGTGAGATTTCAGGGTGTCGAAATATTTAAAACAGTATTATTTGTCATCACTGATTTGTTTTTATAGATCCATGTGGTTCTTAAATTGGATTCGTTACAAACTCTGGTTCAGTTATAGCATATCAGCTGAAACCGAGTTTGTATCTGATTTTAGCGCAGGGTATAATCACAATTGCTTGTTTTTCCCACTTGGGTCGAATTTGTATGTTGGGCATTGCAGTGCCTCATGGGGTGCTATCATAAGAATGTGCCTTAAAAGGTTGAGTTTGATAATTTGGAGGCTTGGGGAGTGAGTATGCCAATTTAGGTTGGTACCAAGATGTTTCAGGAACAGGTTCAGCTACCCATCCAGAATTAGCAGCTGAAGATTGAGGGTGGTGTGAACAATACCAACGGTTGATTCATTATGATTAATGATTCATTACCCATGTGAGAAGTGATGTTCATGAACTGAATGACATGATTATCATCCCATTTTTGAAATAGGGAGGAAGAGGGTACAAATAAGGGTGAGTACAATACAGTGCGTGTTGTGATCATCTTTTTACAGCTGAGGTTTCCACAAAGGTAGAGTGATGATTCCTTGGGCGCACTCCAGGTTTGTTCAGGCCAAAGAATCTGTCCAAGTATAGTTCATTACCTGAAGCTATAAGAAATTACTCAGTCTTGGGAATTATCCAAGCCTCAGTGAAAGTTAAAGGGAGTCCCCTTTTAGAAACAGTTTTCTATATGCCCTTTTCTCAGGGAGTTAGTACAGTGACAGGTGTTTTAACCATCAAAGGATAGGTGATAAGAACAGTGTCACCCTGAGAAAAACTACAGGCTGACAGTGGGCATTTTAGATGTTTTATGGGTTGGAGAACAGGAAAATGAGCTTGTTCCACTGGGCATCCAGAGGGTGTCTGCCAGTTATTTAAGCATCCAACAGCTTTAGGTAAGGCTTTACCCCATTTTCCTGTATATAAACTTCACCCTAGAGCTATTTTAGTAGACTATTCCATGTCTCGACTGTACCATAACTTTGGGGTCTGTAGGACAGGTGGAACACCCAGACAACTCCATGATGTTCACACCATTGCTGGAAATTACTATTTTTTTTAAATGAGTGCCATTGTCAGATTGCACAGCAGAGGGCATGGGAGCATCAGCAAACCATTGATTAAATCCTGCCACAGTGGTAAGACCATCAGCTTTCTGGCAAGCAAAAACTTTCCCTAAGCCTGATGTTATTTCAACTCCCGCAAGGATATAATGTCACCCCTCGGGTGTTCGAGGGAGAAGACCAACATAATCAATTTGTCAAGTGGACCCAGGGGACTTATTTCCTGCCTCCTATCCATTTGTTCCCCAAAAGGGTGACCTCCCAGCTGGGGCCCTGGCATTGTTTCTTCATCGATTGTTTCAGTAGCCCAGTAAGTGTTGCCCTGTATCCAGCTCACAGAATACCCATACCGAATATATTTAAGTTTCCTAGTCGTGTTTGCTATTTTCAGGAAGTGGGGGGAGGCAAAAGAGAAGTTCCAATTTTACCTTAACAATTGAATAAGGAACCATTTACTCCAGTTACTGATATTTTCTGATGTTTCAGAGGGATAGCTCCAGGACACGATTCTGCTTTAATCATGAAAAGTTGTGCTCCAGTATCGATGAGTAAATCAGTCTTTAATGTATCATTTAGTATGGTCCAAAGGCTGGGACTCGGTCCTCGAGTGGCAGAGGGTAGGGCCACATGTACCTCCGCCAGTCGGAGCCCCTTGTCTAGTTTCCATGATACTCCTCTCTGATAGGAGATAAGTCAGGATATTTTTGTTGTTTAAAGGGGTTTCTGTTTATGAGAGGGACACTAGGTAGAGATGTGGACAGCTTTTCCTCCTTTTCCCCTTCTTTCACTAGCATTCAGTTTTTTGGTAGGCAAACCGTGGAACAAGTCACCAGTGTACCCCTGATTTATGCCACTTGTTTCACTTGGATCCTGCACTTTCAGTTTGATTAGGAAGTCTCCTGATGGTGTTATATTGTTTATTTAAATTGGCCTGATGGCTGTGTGGAGCATTTGTTCGACCTCCAGGTGGGACTGAGGGAGTTAGGACCCAGCGCTGCTCCCTTCATATGGGAGGGTCAGGGCTTAATTCTTGCCTTTGTGGAGCACTTGTTAAAAAAATGATTTCTGCAGGTAAACCCTGGCATATTTGCATAAAGATTAATTTGTCTGACCCTACAGTTCCTTTGCCATCAGACCTCTGTTCAGAGGACATAGCAGGAATGTCCCAAGGACTAGGTTTGTCACCTGGGGCTTCGGCTTGATGTAATAAGGTTATAATAGCTGCTTGTAATTAAGCTTCCTGCAATTCATCTGGGCCCTGCCAAGGAATTGTAGGTTCCTTGCTCAGATCTTGATAATGGACCCCTCTTGTCCTCTGAATAGCTAAGGCCCATAAGGTTCAAGCAATATTCCCTCTGAGGGTGAGACAAATTCCAGGACCTAAATCTAAGTCTTTTGCCTTTCCTGCAAACAGATTTACTCTTGCTGCTTTATCATGCCAGAGGCAGCACAGCCATTTAACTATTGACTGCCCAGGTCGTTTTTGGTATGTTGCCTGAATTTTTCACAAATAATCCATATTGCAATCCAAATATTAGTAGTATTCCTTCTCTGTGGATTGTTCCCCTGTGGGTCATCAGTAGTGATTTCTTGTTTAGTCAGGGGATGTATTGGTACAGAATCAATTGCTTCCTCACCAGATTCATCCGGGCTGTCCCAAATCTCTCCAGCCCAGTGACTATTATACATGGCTACATAGACCTTTACGGTGTCTATATCACTACCTTTTAACAGTTTTTTCACAATGCTTTCTTGCTTTTTCCATAACTTGTGGCACTAATTGTTTTTCAAGAGATACTCTTTTTCCAGACTCACTGTCAGCCTTTAATTTGGTTATACTAATTCTAAATCACAGAATGATAGGGGTTGGAAGGGACCTCTGGAGATCATCTAGCCCAACCTCCCTGCCAGAGCAGGGTCACCTCCAGCAGGTTGCACAGGATGGAGTCCAGGCGGGTTTTGAATGTCTCCAGAGTGGGAGACTCCACAACCTCTGGGCAGCCTGTTCCAGTGCTCTGCCACCCTCATAGTAAAGAAGTCCCTCCTTATGTTTAGATGGAACTTCCTATGTTCAAGTTTGTGCCCGTTCCCTCTTGTCCTGTCACTGGGCACCACTGGAAAAAGACTGTTCCATCTACTTGGCACCCTCCCTTTAAGTATTTATAAGTATTGGTAAGATCACCCCTCAGTCTTCTCTTCTCCAGACTAAGCAGACCCGGGTCCCTCAGCCTTTCCTCATAAGAAAGATCCTCCAGTCCCCTAATCGTCTTTGTAGCCATTTGCTGTACCCTCTCCAGCAGTTCCCTGTCCTTGAACCGGGGAGTCCGGAACTGGACACAGTACTCCAGATGCAGCCTCACCAGGGCAGAGGAGACCTCCCTCGACCTGCTTGCCACATTCTTCTTGATGCACCCCAGGATGCCATTGGCCTTCTTGGCCACCAGGGCACATTGCTGGCTCATGGTTATCCTGTTGTCCACCAGGACTCCCAGGTACCTTTCCACAGAGCTGCTCTCCAGGAGGTCAGCCCCTAACCTGTACTCATGCATGGGGTTGTTCCTCCCCAGATGCAGTACCCAGATGCAGTACCCTACGCTTGCCCTTGTTGAATTTCATAAGGTTTCTCTCTGCCCAACTCTCCAGCCTGTCCAGGTCACGCTGTATGGCAGCACAGCCTTCTGGCGTGTCAGGCACTCCTCCCAATTTTGTGTCATCAGCAAACTTGCTGATGGTACACTCTATCCTTTCATCCAGTTAATTGATGAATATATTGAACAGGACTGGACCCAGTACTGACCCCTGAGGGACACCACTTGTCACAGACCTCCAGCTAGACTCTGCACCACTAACCACAACCCTCTGAGCTGTATCTGTCAGCAACTGTTCGATGCACTGCACTGTCCATTCATCTAACCCACACTTCCTAAGCTTGCCTGTGAGGATGATGTGGGAGACGGCGTCAAAAGCCTTGCCAAAGTCAAGGTAGACAACATCCACTGCCTTCCCCTCATCTATCCATCCAGTCACACCATCATAGAAGGCTATCAGATTAGTCAGACATGACTTCCCCTTGGTGAATCCATGTTGACTACTTCTGATAACGTTCTTTTCCTCCAGATGCTTGGGGTTGACGCCCAGAATGAGCTGTTCCATTATCTTTCCAGGGATAGAGGTGAGGCTGACCGGCCTGTAGTTTCCTGGGTCAACCTTCTTGCCCTTTTTGAAGACTGGAGTGACATTGGCTTTCCTCCAGTCCTCAGGCACCTCACCTGTTCTCCAGGACCTTTCAAAGATGATGAGAGTGGCCCAGCACTGACTTCCACCAGCTCCCTCAGCACTCGCGGGTGCATCCCATCAGGCCCCATGGATTTTGGGGTATCCAGTTTACTTAATTGATCTCTAACTTGATCCTCTTCAACTAAGGTAAAGTCTCAAACCAGGACAGTTCCTCCAGACTTCCTCTGTTGCCTTCAAAGTGTGGGACTCCTGAGGGCTGGCCTGAGCAGTAAAGACTGAAGCAAAGAAGGCATTCAGTAACTCTGCCTTCTCTTCGTCATCTGTCACCACGGCACCTGTCTCATTCAACAGTGGGCCCACAGTTCCTCTAGTTTTCCTTTTGCCTCCCATGTACTTGAAGAAACCCTTCCTGTTGACATTGACATCCCTTGCCAGATTTAATTCCAAGGCTGCCTTGGCTTTCCTCGTTTCATCCGTGCGTACTCTGATGACATTCTTGTAATCTTCCCAAGTGGTCAATCCCTTCTTTCATGTACTATAAACCTCCTTCTCCCACTTGAGCTTTTTCAGAAGCTCCCTGCTCAGCCATGCAGGCCTCCTGCTTCTCTTGCCTGATTTGTTGCTCTTAGGGATGTACCGATCCTGAGCTTGGAGGAAGCGATACTTGAATATCAACCAGCTGTCTTGAGCCCCTCTACCCTCTAGAGCCCTAACCCATGGGATTTCTTCAAGCAGTTTCTTGAAGAGATCAAAGTTAGCCCTCTTGAAGTTCAAGGTTGCAATTCTACTTGTGATTTTATGCATACTATATTTAATCCCGAACTCTATCTTCTCATGATCACTACAGCCAAGGCTGCCCCCAACCTTAATGTACTCCACCAGTCCCTCTTTGTTTGTTAGTACTGTGTCCAGTAGTACACCTCTGCTTGTTGGCTCCTCCACCACCTGAGTCCAAAAGTTATCATGAATGCACTGGAGAACCTCCTGGACTACACATGCCTAGCTGTGTAGCCTTCCCAGCAGATCGCAGGGTGATTGAAGTCCCCCATGAGAGCCAAGGCCTGTGATTGTGAGGTGACTCTCAGCTGTCTATAGAAGGCCTCATCAACTTCCCCATCCTGATCAGGTGGCCTGTAATAAACACCCACAACAGTGTCTCTTATATTAGCCTGCCCCTTGATCCTTACCTACAAGCTCTCAACTCGCTCTTCATCCGCCCCCAGGAAGAGCTTGATACATTGCAGTTGCTCTCTCACATAAAGAGGAACTCCATCACCTCGCCTTGCTGGCTTATCTTTCCTAAAGAGAACTTTGCTGACAGTTCACCTTTCAACTGTATAATTTCCTCTTCTAACCTTTCAACTTGTTCATTCTCAATTTTCCACACTGTGATTAATAGCCAGCACACTCCTTCCTTCCATCTGTCCTTCTTCACTTTACACATATCCTTCCATTTATTAAACTCTTTCCATATGGCTTTTGGATCGTGGCTTATTGCCTCTAGCCACTTCGTGTCCTGCATTGGATCTTGCCATCTATTTTCTTTAAACCCCTTTCTCCAGGAGTCACATTTGTCGGGGAAATCAGTCATCACTCTGACCCAAGGATTCTGCTGACTATGCTAAATTATTCTGTCACCTGACACTATGGGGACAGACAGGTTCTTTTGGGGATCCTCAGCAGAACAATGGCACTAGATTGTAGTTACAATTAAAGCTTTATTATTTTAACAAAATTTGATGGTATAGCATAGAATTTTATGATCACAGTAGCACAGGATTTTTATAATCAGAACCAGTGTAGCACAATTTTATAAGTAGTGTAGCACAGAATTTTATAGCACAGCTTAGCTTAGGGTTCCTGATCACCTGGACCCTCTGCAGAGTGGGTCAAATCTTAATACTTGGCTTGCAGTATCAATATCACAGTCATCATCGAGACTTGAAACACGTAAAAGAATATGAGTCACTCAGTCCTCGGAGGAAGCAGATGATGGTGGAGGTGTCCCTGGCCACTGGGGGATCATGGGTTTTGCAGTCCAGCAGCGGTTCTGGTCAAAGTCCCACTTGGGGCTTGTAACTGCTTGATTTTATGGACAGTGCTCTGTGTGCTATTAGGCTTCCCTGTTCTGTGATGGGGTCATCACCACCGGGTTGGCTGGGTGCTTGGGACCTTCAAGGCCAGTAAGGAGGGGTGTAGTTGGCCTGGCGCCCAGGGACCGTGAGGCCAATAGGGAGGGGGAGAAGAAGTCCTCCTGGTGCACAGGACCTGCAGGAGGAAGGGAGAGGGAACTGATACGTGACCAGCTTGGTCACAGAGAATGGCCCTTTGCCTTATAAAATGGTGTTAGTTCTGCTAACCTTATTGCCAAGGTCAGGAGCTGGGGTACCAGTCACACATGGCTAACCCATCTCAAAGGGATGCTTTTCATGCTGTGTACTGAGAGGCTTCTGAAAGAGACAGGCCGCAGCTTGCACAACTCTGTACCAGTCACACTGAACCTCTCTCATACGAAACTGAGCTTTGTGTTCTGCAAAGCTCCATTCTTATTTCTGCTACTCAGATTTAATAGACATTTAATAGACATTTCTGGATGAGGTATGAAGGTCCTGCCTTTGGGTTGGAAAAGGGTTTTGAGTGTTGCTTTATGTTTCTTTCAGCCTTTTATTTCTTTGGTTCTTGAAGTATTTCACAGATTCCTTATTGTTTTTACTACCGTGGCCAGTCAAACCTAGTGTTCAAGTCTTTTCCACATATCAGGATTATGTAGAGTTTAGAAACACCTTAATTCCTTCATCTGTGATTTCACTTTAGATCTGTACTTATGCATCCTCTTAAAAGAAATGTATTTAAATTACTTTTCACCCACTGTTATGTTAGAGCACACCAAGTTTAGGCCTGTTGTACTGATTTTATAATACTGAAAATATTCTATTTGGTAGTCTTATTGTTAGGTTTTATCTTAATAGAGTACATTTAATTATTGTTTTTAAAATAACTACAGCTATTCCATTACTGTGTCCTCTTATGTGTGGGGTTTTTTATACTTTGTCATGCTTAGAAATTAGATATGACCTCTGCCTAAGCAGAGTTAATACAAAGACCTACTTGTAGCATTTTTCACAGATAGTACCACTTTAATAAATATGTGCTGGAGGGAAAGTGATTAATTTCAAATATTGTGCAACATAATTAAAAAAATCCACCCTCTATATATATAAAAGTCACTTCCTAATTCCAAAGCTCTAAAAAGTGTAGCACAAATTACTATATGCTAATTTCTCTTACTCTTCATTTTCTCATTTGGATATTAATTGTTTAATCATCTAGAACAGCGATAATTCTAGCAGTGATAAATTAAGCCTGTTAACCTTCAGCACGTCTCTATTTAAATGGCTTCCTAGACTCCTTTTAGCTGCCTTCTGCCCAGCATGTTCCACTTCGATGACAGATTTTTTTCAATATGAAGTTTCTGGAATGCCTCTGAGGCACATTTGTTCTCTCATCACTATATAGAGAAGATTGACAGGTTTTTCCTGGAGGTGCACAGCAAAAGGACGGGGGGCAACAGGCACAAGCTGCAACATGTGAAATTCCAATTAGATAATAGGAAGAAAAATCCCAGTGAGGGTGGTCGACTTTGGAACAAGCTTCTCTGAAAATTTGTGGAATCTACCTACATTTTTGGGATGTTCAAAAATTGACTGAATCTGACTTGGACCAACCTGATCTACCTTTATAGTTAGGTCCAACTTTAAAGTTGCCTCTGCTTTGAGTGTGGTTTTGGACCACATGGCACCAGAGGTCCTTCCTGACTTTTCTTATTTTATGATCAGGAAAATCAGGCTATTTTAGAAATATTGTTTCTCTGGCCTCGTTGTTCAGATTAGCTTTCAGCAAATGATTGCTTCTTTGGGTGTCAGACCTGACCAGCGCAAAACAGGAGGGCCATGCTGCAAAATAGGATTAGTTATTGTGTCCCTGACTGACCAGTATTTTCTTGGATATGGCACAGAAATTCCAGCAGGCATATCCCATTGTTAGGGATGCAACAGCAGAATGAGCTGTTTTGTGAATTAAGTTCCAGTGAACTGTGGGAGACTCTCATGATCCTTAGAACTGGAGGAGCAACTGTGGGAAAGTGCCAGGGCACTGATAGCAGTTGAGTGTTATCGTGTCTTCATAATAGGATGGCCGTTGTGTTAACTGTTTTACAAGTTGTGGTCACTTACATTTTAGCAAGATTCAGGTCCTGCTTCCCTTGCCTCTTTGTAATATTCCTGGATGTTAAAGATTTTCTTGTGTGTGGAGAGCACTCAAGTTTTGAGGAAAATGCACAGGTTGAAATTCAGATTCAGTTTTAGGAACAGAGCTGGGGGAAGGGTAGTTCCATATTTTTCTAGGGAAGGCATACATAAAACCTTTAAAAAGAAGACTTCTTTCTTGTTTAATAATGTCTTGCTTGGACTCAGCAAGCGCTGTCTTAACTGATGAATATACCAGTCATGCTTGCTTTGTGTCTTCTGTTGAATGTCAAGAAGAAATAAAACTGAAGAAGGGATTGTCCCCATCTCTCCCTCGTAGGTTATGCTTGAAATTTCTTAAACAAATGTTTCAGTCTAGTAGATACCAAAAGAACATTTAGTACGTAAAAGGAGGAAAAACAGGATAAAGGATTAGCTGGCCATGACCGGAATGTTGGTTTGTGAAGCACGCATTTCTGGTATGGTGGATTGTTCTGTTTTAACCGCCTTTGCATTCCAATTTGAGATATTATACTGCTGCCAAAAGCCAGCACTGCTTATTTAAACTCACCTTTTTCTCCCCGGAGCACTCATTGTCTAGTAAATCCAGGGCAGACACCTTTTCATGTTCATCTATATATAACAGTCTAGCTGTGGGACTCGGGTGAAAGATGTTCCCTCCACCTTTTGGAACTTACTGTCCATCACATATGTGCCTGTAGCTGGAAGGGATTGGACTTGATGCTCTCAGTCATTTATATTCTACAGTAAAATGGGGCCTTGGTCCTGATGGAGTAGAACAAGTTTCAATTGGTAATTTTAGGGTTGATGTGTAAGTTTTTTACTGAAAAACTATTAGATGTGTATGACTGGAATTAATGTGTTTCTTCTGTGAATAATTTTTTGTTTATTTTTCATGTTTTTCTAGACAGAAAGAATTTACTTTCAAGTATTTTTACCAAAGGGGACCAAAGAGAAAAGCAAGCCCATGTTCTTTTGCAGTAAGTGGAGTATTGGCAAAGTAGTAGATTTTGCAGCTTCTTTAGCAAGCCTTAAAAATGACAACAACAAATCAACATCCCAGGTAAATCAGTAATAATAACAAACTGCTTCCAGGTTGTTGGGTTTTGATTTTGTTTTTAGGGGGTTTTTTTAACTCTTTTGTCCTTCCCTCACCCCACTTCTTGCATCTCAGATAGGCAAATCTTGATGTTAATTTCTATGCTATTTGTCTTACAGAAATTGAGATTATGCCATACTGCCTCTGGAGAAGCCTTGCCATTTGATCACACATTGGAAACGTGGCTATCTGATAAAGACAATCCATTGTACAATGGTGGAAATATAATTTTGGAGTATGTTGATAATGATGTTCTATTTATAGAAGATACAGAGTCATATTTTAGTTAACCAAAATTATGACAAACAAAAAAGTCAAAGATTTTTTCAAAGTATGATATATTCAAACCAAGTCCAGTTTTCTTTCAAAATCACTGGTATGCCAGAATCTGTCCTCAGTTGTAAAGACACGGTTCCCATCAATTTCTCAATTGGTTGACTGACAGAACTGTGTCCTGAAAGGAAAATTAGTTACTATAATAACTAATATTACAAATATTCACTTTCTAGAATAAATTATTATCTTACTTAGCTCTATAACGTCAATAATGTTTTCTTAAATATTATATTTATTTTTGTGTACATGATGGGAAAAGTATATATTAAAATCAATAAATAATGAAAATGTAAAGTTGCAGTCTGTCAGCTCTCTGAAGTAAAGAAACACATTACACCATTGCAGCATCTTTTCTACATCTACAAGAACAGATTTCATTGAGTTTGGAATCCAGCACTATTCATGCCTGACGTCCACATTTTCTTCTCTCCTCATAATAGCATAATGACGTTTAGAAGGAAAGCTTTCTGAAGCAGAAGTAAATTCACACAGATGTCTGTCTTGTGTTTGTAAATCCCAGTACCGTTGTATGATTAGGTGAGGGAAAAAAGAGAACTTGAAATCATCCTTTTCTAATTCTTGTGTAAAAGAGGAAGAAATATAGTAAGAGAGGAAGAAATACAGTTCAACTGGAAGTGTAGCATTCAACAGCTTGCAGCTTCATCCTGGCATTTCCAACCTTAGGTAAACCTCTATTATTTCCTTTTCAGCAGTCTGCAAGATGGACTTACTAAGTTTTAAAGCGGTTGTTTCCAGTGATTGTACATAAAGAAGTTACACCTCTGGGTGCATAACTATGACCTATAGAATTAGTGGCTTTCTCAGTTGTCAGTGTCTTGAAATTGTTTGGTGCTCATTAAAAAGATTGTTCAGAGTATCAGTAGTTGATGTACTCCAGTTTTTGGATCTCTTTTGGTGGATTTCAAAGCTGGATTGTAAATTAAAAGCGAACATAGCAAGAAAGAACCACAAGATTATTTTTATCATAGTTATAGTTGTTTTGAATCACTGAAACGTAAAAACATGTTATGTTGAACACAAATACTAGACCTACCTCTTTCCTAATGATAAGTTCTGATGTATAACCAAGGAGCGTCACTTCATCTTTCTTGAAAGGGCTTGTTACAACCCAAACTCATTCTGTAGTGGCCTTGAGCCTGTCTCTAGTTAAGCTAGAGTAGAACCCTTTCAAGACTAATCCCTTCAATTTGCTTTCCTCTCTTTACAGTTATTCAGCCAATATTCTCCAATTGGGAGGAGCTGGAAAGGCAATCGTACAGTGACAGAAAGGACAATGTATGAACAGGTGTAAACAGAGCAGTGGAAAGCACAAGCCTGGGCTCCATTTGCAAAGCTGTAGTGTGTTTCTACCACTCTGTGGTGTTGTGCAGTGCGAATGAACTGCTGAGGCAAAACAATTCATCCAATACTAAATAGGCTAGCAAGATTTTCAGCTGCAGCATAGAAGGTGTGATCCATTGCTACTGAAATGACCTAGTGGCTTGCGATTAGGGCGCAGTATTGAGACAGAGGGAGAGAAATTTCAATAGTCAGACAGAGGGGGAGCCTACAGGAAAGGTGGGGACAAACTTTTTAGCAGGGCCTGTTGCGATAGGACAAGCAGTAATAGCTTTAAACTAAAAGAGGGAAGATTTAGACGAGATACGAGGAAGAAATTTTTTACTCTGAGGGTGGTGAAACACTGGCATAGGTCGCCCAGAGAGGTGGTAGATGCCCCATCCCTGGAAACAACGCCAGGTTGGACGGGGCTCTGAGCAACCTGATCTAGTTGACGTCACTGCTCATTGCAGGGGGGTTGGACTAGATGATCTTTAAAGGTCCCTTCCAACCCAAACCATTCTATGATTCTAAATCTCTGTCTCCCACAGCCTGACTCACTGCTGGATTGGTGTGATTCACCTTTCAACAAGCTTGAAAAGAGAAGAGCTACCTTTCCTTTTTGAGACATGAGGCACTTTCTTTCAGGCAACTATCTGCATGTGCTGTTATGTTCGCAAGCATGTTCCAGCTTGTACGTGCAATGTGACTGGAGGTACTCAGTAATGCCCGGAGGTATAACTAGGCCACAGGGAGACTGAATGTCTACATTGTTCAAAAAATGTCAATATGATATATTTCAGGAATATTGTCATGCCGTTGCAGGACATATATAGAAGTGGAGAGAAACTCTGTGGAGAGGGCAGGGTACGTAAGGCTAAGGAATGTTGCTAGTCCTGTGAGAAATGGAGTTTTGGTTTGGAGAGCTGACATGAGGCGGAGAGGTGTACTCAGACTGGCAAGTGGAGGTGGACACCACACCACGGTCACCTGGGCATTCACAGATCTGGATTTGGTGTTTTGGCTCATTCAGTTACCGCATTCGCTAACGGAGAAAAACTGTCCAGGTTTCTCTCTAGTACGTGTTTTCCTAAAGGGAACCATTCTCACCTGGCTGTAATGCTGGATTCTGTTTCATTTGTACCGGTTTGAAAACAAACAGACAGCCATGCATGACATACCCTTTCTAGGCACAGCTGCAATTAAAAAAAAAAAAAAAATCACAATGTAAGAGGAGTCTGCCTAGCATCTTTTTTTGAAGGTACTCTCCCTCGGCAGAACAGTAATGTGGTCTTGTTCGGTATTACCAAGTAGTATACCTTTATAACAACTTAGGAGTATCTGTATGATTATTACATATTGATTGGATTTGCATAAAAACCAAAAACATCTCAGTAAGCGTGTCACTCTTAATTGTTCTTATTTTGCTTTACAGCACTCTTTACTGTAGTTTTAGCATGACTTAAGTAGTGATAAATTATTTTACTGCATGTGGTGTGGATATCACAAAAAGGAGGGTGCTTCGGGTTTCCGTGAAGGAAAGGATCTTCAGCAGCTGAATATTATGGAAATCTTTGTTTCCTGGCAGCAGTAAGTACATGTGCATTTCTCCACCTTTCCCCTCCTATGCTCTCTAGCTGTTTGTCATCTCCCGTTCCAGGACAAGAGCAACGGTTCCCTTTTCCCTTGCTATTTCTTTTCCTCCCTTTCATCTGCAATTCTCTATTCTCATTTCTTTGCATCTTAGGCTGCTGTGGTAAGGAATATGCAGTAAGACGCCAACCATCATTGTGGGATAAGTGAGTTGGGGAAGAGCCCCAAACTGAACTCTCTCCCTCTGCTGCTGTTACCGAAGCAAGTGGAAAATGCTGCTACAGAACACGGTGGGTTTTTTTAGCAGAAAATCCTCATTCTCTACTTACCCGCTTCCTTCTGCCCCTGATTTTTCTGCCCTAGCAGTTGCATGCAAAAGAATTAAAATAGCATTTGTTGTGGATAGAGAGAAGATAGACTAGGGATGTAGGAAGCAAATCTTTGGGGAGATCTCAAAGGTTTTACCAGGAACGTTGCTTTCATCAATCGGCAGTTATTGCTATGGGCTAGCAGCCTGTAAATGACAGTACAAATACGGCAAGTCATAGTTGGTAAGACTCCAAAAAGTTTTCACATTTGCTTTCATCTTATTCCAGGAATGTGTCTGCGATTGTATGTAGAAACTCATTCCGCTCAGTTTTCAGAAACTGAGAAGCAAAACCCAATTAAGCTAGTTTGACAGATAAATAACTGGAGAGAGGTGAAAACTCTGCCCTAATCATCGACTCTAGGAACAAAAGCAGAAACTTTCCCAGAGCTTCAGTATCTTGCTGAGGCTTGAATTACTGACATTTTAGCTTTTTAAGACTTTAGCATATCTTTTCTTAGCATATACAATTTTTTGTTTTTCTAAAGCTTATTATCTTAGCACATTTTCATGGGCAAAGTTAAACAACTGGATTTGAAAAAAAACCCAGACTTTGGAGGAGACATTCCAGGTGTGAAACCATTGTTAATTTTACAGGCTTGTGTTTAGAAGTTACTGAACTGTTTCACTTCAAAGTTAATAAACTCACTTCTAGTAGATGCGAAGAAAATGTATGCAAAGTTACCTAGAAGAGGAATTTGTCAATGAATGATTTTACAATAAACAGTACTTTCAGCTGAACTATTAAAATAGGTGAATATCAAGCTTTTTGGTTGTTACATCTGCATAGTAATTTTAGAGAATGCACAAGGTCAAGGCTTTGCAAACATTTTACTGCTGAGAATGCTCTCGGTAGCAGCTCCTGGCCTTGTTCCAGTTCAAACACTGCTACAAAATTCCCTGGCATATATTTGTGATACACATAACACAGTTTGGAAAGGGTTGTATTAACATCAAAAGCTCAATTTTGCTTGGATATGTGACCTGTTAGATCAGCTGGGCAGTGCTGTAGCAAACAAGAAACAATACATCACACTAAGAAAGCAGGCAGTAATCTCTCATCCTTTTATTTTCATCAGTTTCCTTTTGTGTGCCTGTTTTAGAAAGACAGAAAAGTATGTGCCCTGGAGTGTGATCAGTCTGGTTTGAAGACTCTTTATCAACAGATCACCCCTGTTCATCTTGCTTATCAAACGCACCTCCCTGCAGCTCAGCTCTCCTGCTAGTAGCCTCCTACATGAAATACAAAATTTCCTTTCAGCTGGAATGGAAATTATGGTTTGGATTAGGGAAATTATTACACTTATGAGGACAGAATTTCAGGTATTTCTGTTTGGTTTACTTCTGCTGATTTTAGGATCAACGCAGAATTTGAAATCTCCTTATAGAGCCTGTAAAACACTTGCTGTAATGTTCAGTGTACAATTAACGATGTCAAAGAAGCCATTTTCCATAATACTGGTGTAGTCCAATACAGCTTGTGCTGGGGCATGTTTGGCAGCTTGGCCTCAACACAAACTGAACTGGAGCCAAAGTGCCTCTTTCAATTGGCTGTATGTTTTTAGTATAACCTTGTAAAGAATGACTTGCAAAATAATAAAAACACAGCTTACCATCTCTGCAATTCTTTAACGACTGTGAAGAATTTAAAAAACAGACATATTTATATAACTATTCCTGTTTATGAAATGGGAAGGAGGAAACATGAAAAGGCACAGTGACTCGTCCCACACAACAGCACCGCTGGGAATGGAAACCGCATCTTCACTGATGGGGAAAGGACAAAACTACCCCCGTTTGGCCTTGAACAAGTGCCTATCTGTGGGCAGCACTGGCATTGGGAAAACAGGGTAAGGCTGCTTCTTTTGGTGATGCAGACGTTTTATGATCGTTTTAAGTCATAAAGCAAACTACAACCCTTGTCCTGTTTAATGACTATTTCCATTTTACGTGACAGTAAATTACATCAGTTGCAATTTATGAACACAAGAGAACACCTCCGTGTTTTACCTTTACTTGATGAAAGACAATAGGGTCAAAATTTCACAGAGAAAAAAAAATTAAACTGGTAATTAGTCTTGGAAAGCTTTTTTCCTCTGTGCAACTTTAATTATAGTAATCTTGAAAAGGCATCATTTGAACTGCAAATTGTTTTCAAAAATCTTTGTTTGAAAGCTAGGGAGTTTTCTGAAAAATGTGTTTACTGCGTATTTTAGAAGTATCAGTTGTCTGCAGTGACTGATTTGGTATTCTAATTAGAACTGCGAGCAGGAGGGACTAATGAGGGGGCAAAATCAGCGGTTTCACGGCTATTGACAATTTTTGAGGAAAAAAACCCCAAGGTGTAATGGAGAACTACATCTATAACAAACTTGTTCCGTTTATTTTTTTTAAATACTGTAACCTGAGCTGATTAAGTGCTGTTTACTTCCAGGTGACTGTCGCACGTACATTCACGCTCTTTTTCACGGGCCTTCATACTTTTTTTTTTCCACACGCAGACTCGTTCAAAACAGCGGCGCCTTCAGCAGATAAAAGCCCTGGGTAAACGCCAATCGCGTGCTCCGCGGGAGAGCATTTACCGCATCCTCACCCTGCCACGTCCAACCATTAAAGAGAAGCCGTTATTAAAGGCGAACTTTAAGACGTTAACTGCCACTCTGACGGCGCAGACACTGAGGCGCCCCCGCGCGCCGACCGTTACCTCACCCGCCTCAGCGCGCAGCCACGCCCCTTCCTCCCCCCGCGCAGGCGCAAAGGCAGCCCCGAACTACGGTCGGGAGGAGGCGGGGTTTAACGGCTTCGCCCACGGCGCCTGCGCACTGGCGCGGCGGCGCGCCTCAGCGGGAACGGCGGCAGCGGTGGAGGTGACAGCGGCGGAGCGCGGCAGCGGTGAGCCTCTTCCTCCTTCCTCAGCCGCCATTTCGGGATGCCTGAGGGGAATGCGCTGCTGCCCCGGGGGCTGTGCGGTCCTGTCATCGCACGGGCAGTGCTGTAGCAGCCCGGCCCGAGCGATGACAGGACCGCACAGCCCCCGCGGCGGGGCCGGAGGTGCTGTCACCTCGGCCAGGCGATGTGGGCCGCCCTTGAGCCCTTCCAGCCCGAGGTCCAAACCTCTACTCTGAATGCATGCCCTGAGTTTGTGGAACAAGCTCGTCAAGGCGAGGAAAAAACTCAGCTGTGGGGAAAAAAAGACGCTGGTATTTAACTAGAATACGTGTTCTGGAGTTACTGTTTTAGTGAGGATTTTAGATGTAAATTTTTTTTTTTTTTTTCCTCTGCTACGTGAGGCTGTGCTGTTGTACTGGATGTCAGTGTGCTTAGGGTTCCATTAGTGCTACCAGTCGTTTATGGATGACAGAGTAACTTTCATCTGTAGGCACCGATGTCTATATCAGTTCAGTGTTCTATCTGTATCCAGTTCTGTGTCCTGACAGTACCTAAAGGGGGCCTACGGGAGAGCTGGGGAAGGACTTTTTACTAGGACATGTAGTGATAGGACAAGGGGGAATGGCTTTAAAGCAGGCTTGGATTAAACATTAGAAAGAAATTTTTCACTCTGAGGGTGGTGAGGCACTGGAACAGGTTACCCAGAGAAGTTGTGGATGCCCCATCCCTGGAGATGTTCAAGGCCAGGCTGGACGTGGCTTTGAGCAACCTGGTCTGGTGGGAGGTGTCCCTGCCTATGGCAGGGGGTTTGGAACTTGATGGTCTTCAAGGTCCCTTCAAATCTAAACCATTCTATGATTCTATGATGTCTGTGTTTATATAACAGAACCTATGCTTCAAAGGCTATGATAAGTGAAGAACATTATAACGTAATTGAAACATCATACCCTTTGTATTTTACCTAGCTTTTGTAGCCTTCTCTACCTGTTTAGAACCAAGGCTGAAAGAGGCAAGAACCATTAAATTGAACTGGGGACTTGTGGATTGTGTTAATTGCACAGGGCTGTTTTATAATGTTTCAGTGCTGTTTTTTAAATAATAATTTAGTTAATCTTTGTGAATCAGCAAGTGTTACAAAACTGTTACGCAGGTCATCACTTAAAGACTGGAGCACTTAAAGCAGAAAATACCTAGAAGGCTTCTGAAAGGGCTAGGTCTCAAAAACGAAATGGACTTCCAAAATTCAGGATACCATTGCGTCATTGAATGAATTTGTGGTCTGTTGAGTGTATCAGAAATAATGTATGATATGCTGATTTGTATTTCACGTTGCTTATGAAAGTAGAGATTCATAGAAGATAAGGTGGCTAGTATTGCTCCATAATACTTAAGAATATAGAAAACACTTTTAAATGACTGGTGTCTTGTTACTTTGTCACGTAGAATCAAAACCATTTCATATTTGTGTTTGGAATAAACCCCTAGAACAAAGCATGGAGGACTAAAATACAGAAAGGATAGATTTGGCCTTTGAATATCTTAAATTAGAAGATTAGAATCTTAAAGTCATTTAAACCATACTTAAAAATAGACTAAGCTGTATGTCAGCAGTCTTCTGCAATAAATTACAGTGAAGATTCTAGTAGTTTTAAGCAAAAAGGCCCTGAGCTGTACACTGTATTCGAGAATGTGCTTGTGCGTAACCACACAATTTGTTTTTCAAAGCCTTTATGTACATTGAGGTCAGTGTCTAAATGTAGAATCTTGTATGTGCAAGTATCCTTCAAGACTGAGGCTCTGTACTTGTTAATGTTTTTATGTTATGCCTTTTTGATAATCACAAAATGTGGGGAAAAGATCTGGTAACTTAGACTAAGCTTTTAATACTTTTTATGTTATTTTTTTTCAGAGTAAAGGACAGGACAAACTTCTGTATTCCAGCAAGGAGGAAACAGTGCAGTCCAGAACAGGGGGAGCAGAAAATTAGAATTTGTAAAAAAATAGCCATAATAATGTTTGTGTTAATCTATCCTTTTGATAGGCTGTATATCTAAGAAAAGATGGCAGACCCTTGGCAAGAATGTATGGATTATGCAGTTGCTTTAGCAAGGAAAGCTGGGGAGGTAAGTATAAACTATTTATAAATAATAACATTATTTATTAAGTCTAGTATGTATGGAGTTTTGATGTTGAATATTCTTCTGAGGAGTATTTTGTCAAAAACATAAATTCTCAGAATTGTTCAGTGATGTTCAGGTTCAAGATTTTCATGTTTACAGCTTGGTTAATTTAAGAAACCAGCTTTGCACCTTTCTTTGGACCAGAGTCTGATTAAAAAATAAGGAATATCTTTTGTTCCTTAATTTTGATTAAAACCAATATTTCTGAATTGTGGTCAACAAAGAGCATCTCTGTTTTCCCTCTTAAGCTGCACCTGTGTACCTTATTATTTTACCACCTGAAAGCTGTTGACAGTCTTCCTTGCAAACACCTTAGTGAACTTTATACAGTGGCTTGTTGGCACAAGATATCATATTGTGTTCTCTTTATGAAGAGTGCTTTACTTCTATAAATAAGAAGCATCCCTTGCAGTGGTGATACTTTGCCCATTTGTGATCTAAGAAGGCTTAGAACATGAAAGAGTTTGCACATCTTGGCAGAGCCTCAACATAAGAGTGGTTACTAAATGTTCAGTTCTTGATAGTTCTGCTTGGTACATTTGAATGCTATTGCAGCCAGACAAGATGGCACAAGTACTGATTCTGTCCCTTGGAGCTGCAGAATCTGCAGAACGTTGTCCCTGCAGCGACCTCATTAAAGTCTTCCCTCAAAATCTTTCTAAGTAATAGTAAAATAATTCTGTGGGCTGTGAGGCACAGATTCTTGCTTAAGCTGACTCTAATTGTTTTAAGATCATAAATGCAGGGTCTGGCTAAAAATAGCTGACTTAAGCTCAGTCTTAAGTGTTTCGTTCAGCTCTGGTATTTAAATTTATAAATCTAAAACTTGTCCTAACAAAATAGAGCTCAGTTTTATGTACCAGCTCCTGCAGTTAAATCCAGGTTTTGTCATTGCTTGTGTTTTTGTTTTGTATGTGCAGCATAGAAAATTACAGTAAAAATGAGGCTCAGATTTTTAGGAAAACTACTATTTTCTGTACTGTTAATGGAGAAACCTTTTTCCCCCCCCTTTTGTTAACAGATAATCCGTGGAGCACTCAAAGAAGAAATATCTGTTATGACTAAAAGTTCACCAGTAGATCTAGTGACAGAAACTGATCAAAAAGTAGAAAACTTCATTATTTCTTTGATAAAAGAAAAGTATCCTTCTCACAGGTACGGCTTCTTATCAATACACTTTTGATAAAAGAAGGGGAGAGGTGACTGAAGGAAGAAAATGGAAACTTTCTGATTTTGCTCTTGGTAAAATTTCGTTATGATTGGCATGCTGGAAAGTTACAGAATTCTCCCTTACCCTCAGTATACTAAGTGTTTTAGAGAAGTAGTGGGTTGAAGTTTTGCCCAGGGCTGTAGTAACAAAACAAGGTGTCCCCAGCGTCTACTGACATGAGTTTAGCCTTGCTCAAGACTTATGCTGAAAGTCACTTCCAGTTGAGCCAGCTGTAAATAACTTCTTGGTTGTTTGTGTTGGAGAATCAAAGGTGGCCCCAGGATAATGGGAACCCAAATTTCTTGTCTGCTGTTGGCTGTTGAAACTAGCATGCCTTCACTGTCTCTGCTGATGAGTCCCATAGTACTGTGTGTGCCTTTGGCAAATCTCATACCATTTAAGAACATCAAACATCCTTAAAAGAAGACAGAAATAAATTTATTATTGAAGGATGGATTATACGTATTTTACTTACTTTTACTTACATGAGACTTTCTTTCCCATTTTGACATAATGGCTCAAGTTTAGTGCAGTTTCCTTAAAGTGGGTTTGCTAATTTTTCTTGCATTTTCTTGGAGATTTTCTTATTATAGCTGTACATGTGAAACGTAGTATATATGCATAGAATTGGAACAACAGTGGTGACGCAAAATATCGGTAACCTAACCAAATTACATACAGACAAATTGCATACAGACTTATGGAATGAACTTGAAATAACAGTTTCTGTGACACTGATAAACATTTTAGAATATTTTAGCTTCTTTTTATATTAGATAATTGATATCACATTAGACATACTGGTGATGAATTTCTCTTTCTCATTAATTACTCATCCACCTAAATAACTGTGCAGTCTCTCTCTTCTCTTTGTGAAGATCCACTGCTTTTTGGAAACATGCTGTTTATTTCTGAGCAATCATCTTCACTTCCATAGTTAATGATAAAACTCCTAATCAATATTAAAGGGACCTTATTTGTTTACTCTCAGCAATTCTCATTTTACATGTTTGTGGAGGAAAGCACATGTTTGATGCATACTTTTCATAGGCTGAGTAATACGTGATAAATTTAACAACATGAAAAAGGCATAGAGGAGAATTCCTCCTGCTTAGACTCATCCCAATAATTTTGCAGTTCAAGCCAAATACTTTCATGAGCAGCAAAAATTGTGAAATTTGGTTTTCTGTGGCACTGTGCCTTGTGTTTCTGTTGGGTTTAGTATTAGGGTTGAGCATGTACTCTGCCATCTTCTTCAGGAGGAGCTCTGGTTTGGATTTCATCCCTTTACCGTGTTACCATTTTTGTAATGCTTGTAAAACTAAACAGTTTTGAGACTAACAACTTTCTTTCATATTTGGATTGAAATCAGACCACAAATTTAACAGTTACTGCAGTGGTCTAACCAGATGGATATGACCACAAAGGCTTTCTTCAGTTAGAACACAAGCTAAAAAGTAGTGGTTTATAGGACATATAAACTTAAAGGTGTAAATAGCTACAAGTATTCTGACTAAAATTTGATGATGCTGTTACTGGAAAAAAAATTATAAAAACTTCAGTGTTAAAATGTAAAGTTAATTACATAAAGTTCTTTTCATCACATATTGTGCTTATCTCTGACATCATAAATATCAATGCAGGCTTGGTCAGATGTGGTTGGTGCTTTCCAGATAAATTGTGTATTTCTCAACTTTTTCCCTATGATTACTGATGGTACAAAAACCTACACTTCAGTTTAAGAATTTTAATTTCAGCGACAGTGTTGTAATTCAGAACTTTTAAATAATTTCTTCATATTTTTTAAATGTGTTTGCTACTCTAGCTTCATCGGAGAAGAATCTGTTGCAGCTGGAGAGGGCAGCATTTTGACAGATAACCCCACATGGATTATAGACCCTATTGATGGAACTACCAACTTCGTACACAGGTCCACCTTTCATTTTTTTTATGTTAGTAACTTAATCTGATTACCTTTTTTCTTTCTTCAGTTCCATGAAAGTAAGTTTTTTTCACTTTTAAATTGCATTAAAAGAGATACTATGAACTTGTTAATAGTTACAATTTGTTATTTGCATTTATTGAGAGCATTTGGGCAAGTTTTGTAATCATTTTAGTATTTCTGTAAGTGTTACAATAGTCTTACTCTGTAACCAACAGCAGTTGTTCCCTGAGGGGCCCTTACTATATAGCAGGAGTCAGCAGCCTTTGGCACGGGTGCCAAAGATAGGTGGGCAGATTTTAACAGTAAAGCAACAGGACTCAGAATTAGGAGTTGCAGCATCTTCATGAGGCAGTTGTAGCTTCGAGTGCTGAAGTCTAAGAAATTTCAAATTCATGGAGGTCTAGCAGCAGCTACTGTGAAAGCAAGCAGAATATCACCAGTGATTGTCTAAGAAGTATTTTGTACCGGGGTGAGCAGGTGACTTTCAGTGTAATGCTGCCTGCCTGTTCGTTCTGTCTTTGAAACATGACAGATTCTGGCCTTGATGAGTTTTTCTGAGTGTACTTGATTCCAATTTTGAAATGACTGCTTCTATGTGCACCACGGCTTTGAACAGCTGCTGAATCCTGCTAAATAACATGTTGAAAAAGCTGTAAGAAAAGAACCCATTCTGCTGGATTTACAGACTTAAAAGTCTGTATTTTTTGCAGACAGTAATTAAAGCAAATGTTTTGGAACTGCAAATTTTGAAGAGTAAAAAATAATTAAAAAAATTAATTGGTCGCTCATTAAAAACTTAGACTGAGATACAGCCCACCATGTCCTATATACTCCCACTGCCTTCACTCTTCCCCCTGTGTTCTTCCTTCTCGCTTCAATATCTGTCTTTCTCGTTGCTTTGGTGGAGAAAATGGAGGTGGGGGGAGAGGTGACTTGCTTCTTTTGGCGAGATCATTTTGGTCAGCATGTTCGTCCTGTGAAAGGTTAGTAGCATAGAGGCTTGCTTGTGTTCTTTGACTATGAAATGACAGTCAGTAAGCTAGTAACCGCTGTAACAGGGATGACAGTCCCAAAGCTGCAACAGGCTTAGTTCCAGTGGGTGGAGAAGTTTGCATTCTAAGTGGTAATTGGTGTTCTTGGGTCTATTTTCATAGTAAATTGTGCAAGTTCCAGAAAACTAAGATTTCCTATATAGTCCAAGTTTCTTTTTGAAATATGCATTACATTTAACTGAATGTTGTTTTTATTAAGAGTAAGCGTGGTAATAAAAGCAGCATAGTATCTCACTATAAATTAGTGAAATGTTTTGTTTTGTAGGTTTCCATTTGTGGCAGTTTCAATTGGCTTTGTTGTAAACAAAAAGGTATACTTTTTATTACTTAATATCTAATCAATCAAAACCAAATTAATGCTTTTTTGCTAGTTATAACTAAGATCTGTATTTTCACAGTAAATAGGTAGAAAGGGAAAAAAACCTCAAGGTATCTTTACTTTTTCTTGCAGATAGAGTTTGGAATTGTGTATAGTTGTATAGAAGACAAGATGTATACTGCCAGAAAAGGAAAAGGTGCATTTTGCAATGGTCAAAAACTTAAAGTATCAGGCCAAGAAGGTAAGCTGAACTGAGTAGCTTATTCCTAGTAATTACATTTATTTTGCAAATGAGGCATCAACAGTTTTAGACCTGGATATATTCTAGTTTCTTAGCTCATAGTTTTGTTTTATAAGGACAAGGTTTTTTTTAGCCATGGTTTGTTCAGTTTTGAGAAACAATTTTTATGTTCTCTTTGATGCGTATAACATGCTTGTGATCTTTGCAAAATCAGGACTCAGCAACTGAAGATTTTATTCCCTGTGTGTTGTGGTTGGTTGGTTGTTTTTAATTCCCTGTATGTCTGTAATCCATCTGTGATTGTTCTTTAGAGTCTGTAATAAATCTACCAAACAAATCAATTTCTTCCAGGTGTGAACTAGTGGTTTAAATCAGCATCAGTCTTACATAGTTACTGCTCTACATAAAGTAAAATCCACACTTAAAGTGGGACCTTTAAAGATCTGAGAAGTTTTCTAATTTTTATAGCAATAGAATTTTATTTACCAATGACATCGATTAATGTATATGCACAACTGAACCAGATCATGCTTTGTTTGCTGTCTTTTATTTTTTCCTACTGTTTTTCATGTAAGAACAAGCTTTTATACATTCAATATATGTAATATTTTTATTAAAATACCTTACTTTTATTCAGTCTTATAAGAAAGCAATGACGTAAACTCTGCTAATTACTGTTATTATATAAGTTGTACTGTTGGAAAAGTGAGGGTTTTTTCTTTTCCAGACATTACAAAATCCCTTTTAGTAACAGAATTGGGATCAAATCGTGATCCAGAGGCTATAAAAATAATTCTTTCTAATATGGAAAGACTTCTCAGTATTCCTATTCATGGGTAAGATACTTCATAATTTTTATATTTACTGACAGTGTTTATATTGTAAATATGTGAATATGATTGTTTTCAGGAAGGATTGGTTTCATTACATTTGACACCTTAAATGTGAAATGTGATTTAAATGTTTTGTCTAGTAGCTTTTGCAGAGAAACTCTAAGCGTGTTTAACTTTTTCAAGCTGGGATATACATAAGAAGGCCCAAATAATCAACATTGAGAGGCAAAGCATGTTCGCACTTGTAGAACTAAAATGTATTGCATTTACTAGTTAAAAAAATGAAATACAGTTTTGTGCCTTTTTTTTCCAGAAACACACAAGGAGTGAAACAGAATAAACAGAAACTATATTACACTTCTTAGTTTCCTTTCCATGCAGTAATGAAAATCATTGTGTTTTTTTCTATATCTATTAGAAGACAAAGGTAGATATCCCTTTCCTCTTTCAGCACCGTAAAATTTTTTTGAATTTGTCCAAGTAGTTGAAATTGTCCCTAAACTGCTCTTATTTTGGTTACATTCCCTGCTTCCAAAGCCTACATTTCCACAAACCATTTTATGTCTAAAAGTGGTTTCAGTAGACAGTTTTTTTGTTACCCAATGCTCCTCATGTTTCTGATCTAAAAGGATTTATAGTTTTATGCTGAGATTCTTGGGATTCTTGTTTTGACGCTTAACACAGTTGTTTTTTTTTCTACTTTCAAAAAGTCTTCTGATGTCGTTAAAAATATATGCTAAATTGTAGAGTAGGGAATACATTGTAGGTATGTTGTCAGTTCAACTTTGGTATTTTATTTGTAAACGATACATTGAGATTGGAGTTGATTTAAGTTGCTTCTTGTAGTAACTTAGCTGCTATCAGTTACAATTTAATGTACATTTTACTGTTAATTGAAATAACTGCAGTTATTTGTACAAGTCACAGTAATTCAGTGCATCAACGTTTCCAAAAGAAACTGGAATTTGTAACACAAGGGTTTTGATGAAGTTATCCAGGCCAAATTTCTGCTCAGTAATTTCTTTTTTGTGATTACTGCTGTTAGGGTTTTTTGCAAGATGCTTACTGAGCATCACCAGAGAAACTGAAGTAACTGTTTTTCCAACGCTGAGAACAGTGTACACTCTACTTGAATCCTTGTATTCAAAAAGCAAAGTAGAATATCTGTTGTTATTGCATGGGTAGATGTCTTCCATATGTTTTAGGTTAAGAAGTTGTTTAAGATGTGTTTCCACTCTAAAACAAAATTGTTTAACAGAATTCATAAATGTAATTTCTGGAAATCTGCTATATCTGGGGAGCTCTTCAAGCTACTTAACCAAAACTTCATTCCCAATTTTTTATTTGTTTCACTGCAGCATTCCATCATATTTTCTCTAGCTCAGTTCACTTTGCATATGATGCTTCTGTGTTCTTTGTGCAGTGTACACAGACATTGTGTCTTTCTTACAAACTGTTCTCAATTGAAAAAACAACTGTCTCCTTTAGGATTAGAGCCGTTGGTACAGCAGCTGTGAACATGTGCCTTGTGGCAACGGGTGGAGCTGATGCCTATTATGAAATGGGGATTCACTGCTGGGATATGGCAGGGGCTGGAATCATTATTACTGAAGCAGGCGGAGTACTGCTAGATGTATCAGGTAAATACACAGGCATGCTCTTTTGTCCTTTTACATAGCTAAATGAGAGCAAAATATAGGTGAAATGAGAAGGCAAAGAGGTATTTCAATCCTCTTTCCAAGTTACCACTTCTGAACAGAGTTCCCAGCCAGTTAATAGACAAAGAGAGAGTCAATTCTATGTTTTTAAGCTACAAGACAGCTTTTACTCCCTTGGCTGAACACCTGGAAGAGTGAAAAAAGATAGTAAACAAACACTGAAAAGAATTTAAATGTAGCTTAGATACTCGTTGTTAAATGCATTTTTATCCAGGGGCAAAACTTGGTCCTAAATAGTAATGTATCATTTACACTTGATTTTTTTAATGCTCATTTTCTTACCAACTTATAATTTTCTCAATATATAAGCTAGTTACTTTGCTTGCTTTGATTTCCAGGTGGACCATTTGATTTGATGTCTCGAAGAATAATTGCAGCAAGTAGTCGAGCTATAGGAGAGAGAATAGCCAAAGCACTTCAAATAATCCCTCTGAAAAGGGATGATGCAACTAACTGAATGCCAAAACTACACATTCAATGTAATTATATAATGTTGTCTTATACTCCCATGTGGTGGTTGTTCTACACCTTGAACCTGATAAAAAGATAGATAAATAGATGGTAGTCTTTCAGTACCGGTGTGACTGCTAAGTAGTGTTTTGAGATTGGACCAACGTTCTAAGTAAGCTTTTACTGTTCAGTACTTTATTTAACATCACAATTACATAAAGATCTATAAAGAGAAGCAAATACATACAACTAATATTTTCAAGTTTTATACCGCACTGGAAGGCATAGCAAGAGACTCTTTGATGTATAGATAAGTAAAAATCTCTAGTTCCATAAGTGACAAAACAAAATTCACTGTGTTAACACCACATCATCACATCTGATCCTGAACCCAAAAAGATGAAGGCATTACTGTTTATCCAGTCTTTCTCTATCCCATCTGTTGTTTTCTTCAGTGTCATCAGTGTATCCATTTCCTTACCTTGTTACAGTTTTTGTAGAGGTCGTTCACACATTTCCAAACTTTTTTATAGTTGCTTGTAGTTTTGGCTCTACTTTAAAGCCTTTATTACTTAGCTGTCATTGTTTTTGTAGTCATCATTCTACCTTTCTTACGGTAGATAAACACATTTTCTTTAGCTTCTTTTGTGGCCAGTACGCTTGCAAATTCATTACAGTTGCAAAAATAATAGTTATTGTGCCAGAAAATATGTGCATCTCCCAGAAATAAGTTCTGAGCACAACATCTATCACCAAATGGACTTACTCTAAATTAAGATGAAGTATGATTTGTATTTGACCATTGGAATCAGCTGATACTAGGT
Organism: Anarhynchus alexandrinus; assembly: GCA_008711295.1. Lineage (NCBI taxonomy): Eukaryota > Metazoa > Chordata > Aves > Charadriiformes > Charadriidae > Anarhynchus > Anarhynchus alexandrinus. The sequence goes on along the minus strand of VUYV01000050.1, from coordinate 4,332,189 downwards.
CCTCTGTCTTATTCTTGGCAGTTGTAATTCCTGTTAATTTTGCTTAGGTTTCTCCATGGATGAGTGTGTTTCAAAGTTTAAGGGATTATAAAAATCCAAGAGAGTTTTCAGCAACTCAGCTGGCAAAAAATAAGCCCATAGTCCAGATTTTTTACATGATTTTCTGTAAGTTATGAAAGCAGTGACCAACCAGGATCAGGTTTCCATTGTGTTATAGAGTGTACAGGCACAAAAGAAGATACATATCTAAACCTAAAGGGTTCATACATCTAAGAAATATTAGTAATTTCATTCTTGGTGTCAGTTGTTTTAAACTTTGAAAACTATACTGGTTCTTTGAATTTTTATATTGAAGATTGTTAAAACTACCAGTGTACTGTTCAAATAATTAATGCACTTTAAAAAGAAGATTTTTAACTTAGATCAGTTTTTAGACTGATTTTTTTCTGTGTCTAAAGTTTCCTAAAGAAAGTTGTTTCCTTGGTGGTCCAGTCAAGACACAGCAATGCTCTGGAAAACCTGACTTTTTGTACTGCTGTCCCACTGGTTTTATTTTGGAAAACGGTATTCTCTGTCTTGAAGTTTCAACAGATCTCTTATTATAAATTTCAGTCTTTTGTATCAGTTGATTTTTGCAGAAATGTTTCATTTGAAGTTGTATCTAATGTCAGATGATTAACGTTAATGAGATTTGGAGGTCTTGTCAAAAAGCCAGACTTACATTAATTTTGCTTTTTAAATTCCCATTGACAAGGGTAGAAACCTTTTGAGCATTTCACTGTAACTGATATGGGATCATCATTATTGCTTGAGAATTATGTCTAATGTACCATTTGGGGCTTTGAGTAACCTGGTCTAGTGGAAGGTGTCCCTGCCCATGGCAGTGGGGCTGGAACTAGATGATCTTTAAGATCCCTTTCAGCCAAGCCGTTCTGTGATTTTGTGATGATTTCTGTGGCTTTTAGATAACAAAATCTGCGTAACTTTTTTAAACTGATTTATTTGTGAAATGGAAACATGTCTAAAAAATACTTGAGATGGGAGAACACATTCGAAATAAACACGCTTTAGCAGCAGTGCCTTCAGATGTGCTTTCTTTCTCAACATTCATCCGAGTACAATGCTGGGTCCCAACAAGCTGGATTTGTGGGCTTCAAACTTTCTCTGAGTGAGTTGAACACTTTGTCTTCTTGGCCTCTGAGGTACATAATCATAAACTGTTGTACCTTCAGGTAAGTGGGATTATGTATACACCTGCAGTAGGTTTTTAGAGTGAATATTCCAACACTTTCCAGTGAGATCATGATGCATTAATCATCTTCAACCTCAGAGCTCAAACTTTACAGACTATCTTGCCTGCGATTTGTTTTGGAGGCCCATCAGGTGGTTGAAGCATGTAGCTTTCTCACTGTTAGCTTTCCTAATAATGCTCTTCAAGGAAAAATTTGTATGAATTTCCCATCTTGGCTCTCTCACTCTATTTGCGATGGAGACCAGCCTAATTTTTATTTTTTTTTTTACTCTATAAATGGCAGCTTTTATCAATTGTCTGCTTTCTTTTTAATTTCAGTCTCCCTTTCAGGGGGATCAGAAATCCTTGTTGTTTGCTATTTTGCTAATTATTATCTTCTCAGATAACTGTTCATCTAATATGTGGCCACTTCTTTCAGCATGTGAAAGGAGACCAAAATGTAATTGTTAGGTTTAAAGGCTTTTTTTTTTTTTAAGATCATGGGTATTACTCATGAAGACATCAACAGTCCAGTATGCATAGATACATATATATATCTCCATAGCTTTTCAGTGAACAACTCATGACTTCAGCTGGTAAATTCTACTATGGTTTGGATCTCAACTCTGAGTGAAGAACACTCAAAACTTGCAAGTGCAAGAAGAAGGAGATCAGGCAGACAGATTCAGCAACTGGAGCAAGTGAAAAATTCCAAGAAATACTAGTGGAAATTAAAGGACCATATGGGCAAATTTAACCAGTCCCTTCACCTTTACTTTGAGAATTTGACTGAATGGTCAATATCATCACCAAGGTTGCTACAGAGCCCACTGCTATTCTTAACAAAGGTCTTCAGAATAGGGGTACTGATTTTTAGCCTGAGACTAAAACGATCAGTACTACAAAATAAGTAATACTGATTTTTAGCACTGATACGTATGAAGAAGGGGAGGCAGCCTAAACCTACCATCCTGGCTATCACCCCTGTTCACTAACTCTCTCCATTTATTCATTTGCTGATAGTTTTTGATTGTTTTCTATGACAACTTGCAAAGCTTTGCTCCTTCAAAGCAGGGTGTTTGAGTAGATTCGGTCCTTTGGAGCTTTTTCCAACATGAAATATTGACAAAGACAAGGTCATAAAAGGCTTCAGACTCTTATCCAGCCCTGTTAAGCAGCCCTGCAGAAAATCCCTCCCCTGCTTCCCCCTCCTCCCCAAGAAATATGGACTATTCATCATAATATCTGTGACCGAAAGCTATGGTTTTAATTCTGCATAGTCTAATGCCTAGGTGTGAACCAGACATTCTGATTAGATATAAGCTGTCAACCTTTCACCTCAGTATGAAGCAATTTAAATGAGATCTCTTTCTTTTACTGAGCTTCTTCCCATCCTCTCAAAGCCAGCTGCTAATTCAGCTCTATTCATTACCTGTGAGTGAAGTAATTGCTTCACAAGTCTGATCCTGTTGCTAAAGTGCTGACAGGCAACTTTCCAACACTATATTGTTTTTGGATCTAGAGCAGTTGGCATGGCTTCCTTTGTTTGCACAAACTCCAGGCATCTGAAGGATATTGTCAGTGATGCGACACCTCAAGAGCCTCTGCCAGAGCCAGTCTCCTGGACAGCATAATCCATTCGATCTCTGGATTACTGCTTGTCCTGCACCAAAAGTTACAGTGAATGTAGTCTGTCACATCACTTTTCAGTTTGTACAATATTCACACAAAGGTCCACAGCTTCTCAAAATCAGCAAGAGCTTCTGAAATGTCCTCCGTGCCCACTATCCACTGTCTGCCTGTTGCAACAACGGGGCAAGCAAATCCTGCCACACTTCAAAGCCATGTGCAACATCCAGAACAAACAAACTGGAGGAGTGTGCTCAGCTGAGAGCACATTGTGCCACTGCAATAAAGAGCTACAAACTCTTGCCTGTTTGAGGGGGATGGCCCCTCACTACAAGAAGGATATTCAGGTGGCGGAGCATGTCCAGAGAAGGAAAACAAAGCTGGTGAAGGGTCTGAAGGACAAGTTTTATGAGGAATGACTGAGGGAACTGGGGTTGTTTGGCCTGGAGAAGAGGAGGCTGAGGGGAGACCGTATCACTCTGCAACTACCTGAAAGGAGGTTGTAGAGAGGTGGGGACTGACCTCTTCTCCCTGATGACAAGTGATAGGATGAGAGGAAATGGGTTCAAGTTATGCCAGGCGAGGTTTAGATTGGATATTAGGAAACATTTTTTCACTGAAAGAGTTATTAAACATTGGAATAGGCTGCCCAGGGAGGTGGTGGATTCGCCATCCCTGGAGGTGTTTAAAAAAAGGGTAAATGTGGTACTTAGGGACATGGTTTAGAAGTGGTTTTGTCAGGGTAGGTTAATGGTTGGACTTGATGATCTTAAAGGTCCCTTCCAACCTTAACAATTCTGTGATTCTATGATTAGATCCACAGTAGAGCAGAAATAATTTCCTAGTACAATTCAAGCTAGTAAGATGCTAAAAATAATGGTGTGTGTACATTCTGTTCCAGAAGCTTATAGCCTATGTTGATGGCTGCTGCATTAGCTTGAGTTTATATGTGGTGTGTCATACTTACTTTTGGTTTGCACAGTTGCAGTGATGATTTTTACCCTGAGATGATTCTCCCTACACCAATGTTGCTTTAGTTAGGAATCAGGCCTTCTGTACGCCTATTTAAGTGAAAGGAAAAGAAGCTCAAAATACAACAGCGACTGCTGTACCACCGCGGTAGTGAAGAACCAAAGCCTACCCCTTTGTTATGCAGTGGAAGATCAAGCTTTATGTTTTCTTATGTCTGTCCTTAGCTCAGTAGAGATCACACTGAAAACCATGTAAAGCAGTTAATTGGGAGGAAGTGATGCTACCTCAAACGCTTGAGAACTAATTTCGTTGGAGCTCTTCCTCAACTTGCTGTGCTAAATCTTCCTCCTCTGCTGTCCCCTGGAGAGGTGGCTCTGTGCCATTTATCCTGCCTGTGTACACAGGCGGAGTTCGGTCTCAAAGATTCACGCAAACCCAAAATAAGCCGTGCGCCTCACCATGCCTGACAAAACACTAGATGGCAGCCGGAGCCAGGAAAACACCAAAAGGCCCAGGGTTCGTTTTTTTTATAGGCAAGATTCCCTTTTCCACTCCTCCCTCCCATCCTCCATCTGCCCTCTGTAATTATTGTTGGATACAATGAAAGGCATATCTGAGAATTATTCAAAAGAATTATATAGCAAATTTTTGAGGACTTGGGCTCTGTGTTTCTGTGACTTGACAAGAAATTTGAAACAGGACTTGTGTCAGCAGCATTAGCGTTCCCTCCTTTTCGATGTAAGTATATTGCAGACTGAGGTATCTATCACAAGAACATGAATCTAAACTCTAAAATAAGATAAAAGCCATACAAATGATCAGATTATACTGCATTTAAGGCTGTAGTAATTTCCCCTAGAGTTTTGCAGTCATAAATTAGAATATGGCTTTTAAAAGCCTTTTTCTAAATTTTCCAGATAACCTTCTGGGCAAGCACGCATCAATCTGTGTGCAGTGCAACAGCCCGGGGACCACAAACCCAGACACAAACGAGCCTCTCTTTATGGTCTTTGAAATGTAAATGTTATATTTTCAAAACAGAACACAGGCCCAGTATTTTACCTCCAAATGTCTTGTGTAAGGATGTAAAGGAACTTTAGCAGCTGTGTCTGCATTGTCCCATATACAGTATAGCGCATTGAGACTTTATTTTTCAGAACCTGTTCAAGCGTGGGTAGGTAACTCAGCCCCTTATTTCATAGAATCATAGAATAGTTTAGGTTGGAAAGGACCTTGAAGATCATCGAGTTCCAATCCCCCTGCCATAGGCAGGAACACCTCCCACGTCCAGCCTGGCTTTGAACACCTCCAGGGATGGGGCCTCAACAACCTCTCTGGGCAACCTGTTCCAGTGCCTTACCACTTACCAGTGCCTTAAAGTGAAAAACTTCTTCCTAATGTTCAATCTAAACCTGCCCTCTTCCAGTTTCAAGCCATTGCCCCTTGTCCTATCACTACATGCCCTAGTAAAAAGTCCTTCCCCAGCTCTCCTGTAGGCCCCCTTTAGGTACTGGAAGGCCGCAATAAGATCTCCGCGGAGCCTTCTCTTCTCCAGGCTGAACAGCCCCAACTCTCACAGCCTGTCTTCATAGGAGAGATGCTCCAGCCCTCGGATCATCCTCGTGGCCCTCCTCTGGACACGCTCCAGCAGGTCCATGTCCTTCTTATGTTGGGGACTCCAGAGCTGGACGCAGTACTCCAGGTGAGGTCTCACGAGAGTGGAGTAGAGGGGCAGAATCACCTCCCTCACCCTGCTGGCCACAGATTACATTATCTCACAGGTCTGTGTGCTGCATCCTATAAAAAGTTTCTCTGTGTTCGTGACCTTGCCCAGGAAGGTAGTGGCCCAGATATGAAGTGCCAATGCATTACTGACTAATGGTTCACTATTTACGCCAATGTGGTTGATTAAGGATTGCCTCAACAGTGTTCTCAGGAAAAGACGTTCCTGCTCTCCCTGTAATACATCCGGAGATGCCCTGCTAGATCATGTCATCCAGAACATGCCCAGCGTTAGCAGGCTGCCAAGCACATCTGCACAGGCCCCAAGGTACTCTGCTTCCTAATAGCAAGTAGCAAAAAGAGATCTGTGTCCCAGAGTGTCTGCAATGCGCTTTCCGTACAGGTTGGGGTGACTTAAAATGAGCAAGTTACTGTAGTGTGGATCAGCATGGCATAACTCTTCTACTATGACTTCTCTACGGTGCTCCAAGACAGCCACACTCTCCTTCCTCCAGCTATCCTCAGTGGCAAATTCCCCTTTGGATGAGAGAAAAGCTCCAAATGCTGTTTCTGGCAGTGGGGACCTTGGCTGAGGACAAATAGCTGCAGGAAAAGAGTCCCAGCTGAGGAGAGATGTCAACCTGGGGAATGCGTGGGATGTGAGATCTTAGGGAAGGTAGGAGAGGGGCTGGCGAGAGAAGCCCAGCAGCAACAGGTAGCTGCAAAAAGGACAAGAGGTCCTAGTGTGGGACCAGCTTATATTGGTACCTACAGGGAATTTTTCTAGTTTTAGAAAGGACATTCTTTTCTAGCTCTTACAATGAACAGGCAGGGTGACATCTCTATAGATTTTCTATATAGCCATATAGAAAGCTTCTGTAGAGATTTTCAATTTTCTACAGATTTCCAGAATAAAAAAAGTTAATTCGGCTCTATGAGTTCATCAGGATGACTTTATTTATTATTAATGGCAGAAACCTCCACGTTACTGGATGTTTGCACTGGCCTCTTGTAGGCAAACAGCTAAAAAATACTTACTATTTTCACCTCACTACTGAAAGCTAAAAAATAATAAAAACTCTCTTTACTTCTGCTTCATTATACTTGAAATTGAGATTACAGTTCTGAACAGTCCTCCAGCAAAACACATTTAAAAGAAAGTAATGGTTAATGTTATTAGGAATTCCTGTTTCAATATTTATTCAGGTGTAATTAGCAATGTATTAGCTGTGTAAAAGTAAATTGTATCCCACTTCATCTGTGCACCTTGTGCAGCTCACTATGTTGAAATGGAATTCATAATGATAAACTGTCGTAGCAGGGGGAGGTTAAAAGCTTTACTTCTGTAGGCACTTAGATCTTAATAGCAGTTTCCACTGAAAGGAAGTGTAAACCCAGACATAATGATTCCCATCAACAGTCATTTGTGTTTCTGACGTTGACAAACACTGCCATTGAGTCAACCGAATCAATTAAGAGAGAAAATATGTTTTCCAGTACTGCACGCTCCTGTTCAGTTAATTTCTCCTATCTTTTATTTAAATATCGTGGAAAAAGAAAAACTAGTAGACTATCAGAACTATTTCTTTCTGCCCCTTGTGTACCTGCTAACTACTAAGCTTAATATTTGATGTTTTAGGAAATGCCAGCCCAACTCTATACTGAAGTTAGTCCCTCCAGTTCAGCAGGCTCTGGTACTAGTATTTATTTCTTCTTCTTCCTGAAGTGTTCATTGCAATTTTCAATGCACCTCAACTGAAGTCATGCTGATTGTGTCTCCTTGGAAATCCAGAATAGAGAGCTGATTGTCTACTTTTCTCATGTGATAAACATGGAGAACTAGGGAGTCCTCAATACAGAGCAGTCTTCAGCTGGACGTTCTTAAAATTGATCAGTAGGCAAATCTGAAGAATGGCAATGTGTCTTGAATGCTATTCCAAGCAGAATTTAAAACTAGACTTCAAAAAAGGATGTAGCGGAGACTGAAGTTCACTGAGAATGGTTAAATATAAATCACATCTGTCTCAGGAAGTTCTTGAGCTGGAAGTGGCTGATAGCTAGGAGTGTACACGGTGCGAGGTTTTTTTGTGGTTCTCCTGTTCTTATTGCGGTACTCAAGCAGAAAATGTTTTTTCGCATGGCCAGAGCCAAAGGCACCTATGTTGTGCAGGAGGCAGAGCATGCTCGCAACCCACAAGAGTCCACATTTAGTTCTTTCTCTGCTTGAGGAGACTCAGACCTCCATTCTTGGAGAGTGTCCTAACTAGTAAAGAAGAATTTGAGGTTCATTGGACTAGAGAGCAAGCAAGAAAGATTTTAGGGGTGTAGTTTCTCTCTTAAGCTGCACACCTGGACATGGAATGGAGAGTCTTTAGTTCCAGTTCCTGGTCCAAGAACTGCTATGCATTTTTAAAGGAAAGAATTATAGACAGAATGTACAAAACATGGGAAGCAGAGAGAGAAATCGCAGCCTCCTTCCCTCTCTCAGCACTCTTCACTGGAATGCTGATTTCTTTTGGCTAGGATACCCTCCACCCTTCCCCTTCAGAGTGACACAACTTCAAGAAGTGAAAAAAAAAAAAAAAGGATCATAAAAGTACATCCTTGCCTTTAAACTTCAAAAGAAGGTGGTGGCCACAACTGTGTTTTCTGTAGAGTCTGGTCCTCGTGCCGCCAGGTTAGTATGCTGGGGGAATGTCTGGACAGAGTCCCTCAAGAGACTTAGTCTGATTTTTGGTCTCAAATAGGTAAAATACTTGCCAAGTTGAGGTGTCCAAGATGTTCAGCACTGGCAGTACTGGGCCGTTCTGGGCATTTGCAGACTTGTGCCCTCTGGGCACCTGGGGAATTCTCAAGACAGATAACACAGTAATAAGAGTGATTAGGGGCCTCCAGTGGGAACTAGATCTGGGGGGTCTGTGGAGACTTAAACACCTACATTTCACTGTGCTGCAGGTACTTCAGCGCCTTCTCTGTCTGCTGCCATCACTGCTGGGTGCCCCATACCAGCAGGGGGTCTCTGATCCCCGAGTTTGGACAGAACATGGCCCAACCACGCTCAGTTGGTACCTCCTTGGTGTCACACTGTCATCTGCACTCCTAGAAAACAGATGCTACGGGAAAGTTCAGTAATTATATTGTTCCTGAAAAGTGTGAAGCCACAACAGACTTCTTTCCTTCCACTTACAGGGAAAAGAAAGTACAACATACAGAACAAACACAGTAAAAAAGCCATCACTTCCCAGTCACTGGAATGTGAATAATGCAAGATACAGACTTGTAGAGGGTTCAGCATTACCTTGGCAGTTATGTGAAGATGTTTGAGGGGCTTTTTTTCTCCTATTTCTCCATTTTCCTGTGGTTACCTGTTCACTGAGAATTAGAATGAAATTATTTCTGAAATAATCCTGACTTAATGGGAGATTTGGCATTCACTTCAGCAGCACAGGATCAGATCCACAGTCTGATCCAGTAAAGATATTTGTACATATTTAACTGAAGAATGTGCTCCCTGATTACAATGAGATGGTTCCACTGCTTGAGCATACACACGTGCATTCAGCAGACTATCCATATGAAATCTCCCAGATATTTCTTATTTAGCTTGCATTCTGTGGTAACAAGTCTGAATAGATACCTGGAAAATAAAATAAACACTGAAACCAGTTACTTCCAACTCCACACGTGGCTCTGCTCCAGAAGGGTCTGTACTTACGCGGAGCCCTGCAGTCCTGATGTAATCCAGAATGAAGCTTTTAGAGAGCACTCTCTGTGGGAAAAAAAAAATCCACCCATTAAAAGAACAATTTTATTTTAGCAGAACCACTAGGAAAAAAAGTCATGAGTCAGTTTTTCCACAAATGCTTAAAACTATTATATTGACTTATCCTTCACAAGAAAAGGCATCATCTGCATAGAAGATGGAGCAGAACATAAGAAAGCAGGAAAGACTCAGTTTTGGTTTTAACCTATAAAGAGACTAACGATTTTCTAAAGGTGGCATCAGTTACAATAAAAAAATTCCAAATCAAATTACAGCTGTTGAGATAATGTAAGCACCAAATAAAATAAGATTTGCAAATACATTAATAATATTATTTGGATTACAGAGGCAAGACTCAAAGACTAGCAAATACTGTGGGAAGATTAATCATAGTCTTTCTTGCAGCCTAAGTTGTCTTGGAGAGGAAATATTATTGTATCAATCACATATCAAATTTTCTGCTGTATTCATCTGTACCTGAGCATGCTCATTAAAGATTTGTTTCATTTGAAGGATTTCTTTTCCCCTCACTTGCTTCACATCTTCCAAGATATGCAAGAGGACACGTGGAGGCAGTGTCTCCGGTGTGGGACTCTTGCATTGCAGCCTGTGAAAATTTCCATTTCCAAATGCAGTACAGTAACTGTAAATCCACTCCCACCCTGCCTGTTGTAATGTCTTCTGTCAACGACTTCACAGACAGCACGAACTTAATGAACTCAGACTGAAATACCATTAAAGACAGGATGCATTTCTATTTTCAAAAGGGCATGTAAGGGAGGGCCGTCCTACGGTGGCAGAGATCTTGCAAGCTAATGGTAGGGAGGACATTTTGCAATAGCTTTCCACCAGAGGGAAGATGTTTGGGTAAACTGAAGCTTCAAGCAGAGTGTGCTTGGTTTGATTTCATTTTCGCTCTTAGTTCTCTGGCTTTTTAAAGCAGACACATTCACAGCAGGTACGTAGGTGGACCTGGGACATCCAGCAGGTACTTTGTCGTGTTAAACCAGATTGTAGTTGGTGCAATTTGAGCTAAATAGGTGGCTGAACATAGGGGAGGAAACCTAGAAGGACAAGGTAGTTCTGTGTGTAACTCCACTGATTTAATGCTGGAACTGTAAGTCATGATTCATCAGCCACAGAAATTACTCCCGGTAGCATCATGAGAAAATGTTATGTTACTCAGCTAAAATCCATATACATCCATATTCTACATGTTTATTACCTAGCCAATGTCCATATACATCAAAACAAAACTGGTTTGGAGAAGTTAAAAGTCATGTATAAACTCATGGATGATGAAGTTTAAATTTTTAAACTTTAACTTGATAAGTACTAATTTAACTTGTACCCACCAATTTGCTTTTTTCATGGATAAGCTGGGAGACCTGGTGCCAAATATTTTCTGCTCAACACCACCTAAATGCTTTACATCACTGAGCCTCCACTTTCAGCACTGACCAACCAACACCGTGTCGGAGAGGATAAGGCAGCACTGGTGAATAGTCCCTTTTTTCCCAATTTCAGGGGGGACAGGTGTTCAGATCACCAGCTGCTTCTTCAGCTGTAGCTGGCCTTGTGAGTAGCTGTGTGCTCAGCAGCCCGACCCTCCAACACCACAGATCTGAATGAAGAGAGCAGTCTATTCTTAAAAATCTTCTTAAGTGGATGAGAAGCCATTTGATTAGTGCAGGTGTATTTTCCCTTCCTTGAACCTCCAACATGATCTTGTCTGTTGGTGGGATGTTATTGATTTTTACAGCTACATGTACACCCTTATCGCTCTCTACAGCTACCTGAAAGGAGGTTGTAGTGAGGTGGGGGTTGGTCTCTTCTCCCAGGTAACAAGGGATAGGATGAGAGGAAATGGCCTCAAGTTATGCCAGGGGAGGTTCAGGGTGGATATCAGGAAAAATTTCTTAAATGAAAGGGTTATCAAACATTGGAACAGGCTGCCCCAGGAAGTGGTGGAATCACCATCTCTGGAGGTGTTTAAAAGACAGGTAGACATGGTTTAATGGTGGGCTTGGCAGTGTTAGGTTAATGGTTGGAGTCAATGTTCTTAAAGGTCCCTTCCAACCTAGACGATTCTATGATTCTATGATCCAGCAAACCAGTTTGTCACATGCTTACATTTCGGTTCACTTGTATTCCCAATGGCATCGTGGAGCACACTTAGGGAAGCTAAGCATATGCCTGGGAATATGTCATGACCTAAAGGGCTGCCCAGCTTGCGGGTGGGTAGAGATCGTGACCGTGGTTTGTAGGACTCCATAATACACAAGGACACGGAGGCTTTTATCCTCTGAATTTCTCTACCTTATTACAGATTAGCACAAATACCACAAAAATCACCAATAGGAAGTATGCCTGTGTTTAATATAGTGAATGTATGCATATATCAAGCTATTACAAATGACGCTCAGCAATCAATAATATAGCATCAATCATTGGTATGGCAGCAGTTAATAATAGTCGCAACCAATTGTATAGCAACAACCAAGTAGGTATATGCTATTACAGGTTACTACAAACATTATTAGTGAAGCAACTTCTTATCAACAATATAGCAGTCGATATACTTATGCTAGATTATTTACATGGGTATATAATACTGACTAGCACCAAGTGAATTATACGATTTCAGAAAGGGCCAAATCATGCCAAAGGAGAAGACAAACTGATCCCAGAGAGGGACCCAACCATCCTAGAGGTGGGAGGACAAACCCTCAAAACTGGGCCCAAAGATAAATAGACAGAGTCTGACTTTGGTGATGATGTGCATTGCCAAGCCTGGAGTCAGCCAGGCATCCCCAGTGAGCATCCAAGCGCTCATGTAAAGTTTGTGCGGGATTCAATCTGTTTAGGAAATAAAAAGCACGTGCATTATGGGAAGTTCTCAGAGAGAGAGGCTTCATTTTGGATAAAAATTAAGTACCTCTTAGATCATAGAGGCATAAGAGGGTGTAGGACATCATCACGTCAAGCAGCCAATAGATGCTGTAACTTTCCATTTTTCATCATAACAGCCAACAGATTATGCTGTTTTCTCTTCTTTTAGAACCGTTTTATTTTCCCAGACTGTTTCTACTTTTTCAGACCATAGGTTGCTGTTGCAGTTTCTTGTTTTGGGGCTTAATGGTAGTATCTCAGGATCTCTTTGGTTTCTAGGTACCAAAGATACCAGGTGCACTTCTCAAGGGTGTTTCTGGTTCCCAGGCCTAGTCCTCCAGCTCGCAGCTCCAGGCTGGCAGGCCTTTTTCTGTCAGAATTTTTCAGCAGAACATTTTCTTTTGCTCAGTAATTTTCACCCTTCCAAGCAGGCCACCTTCACGGCTGTTCACATCAGGCCATGCAAAGACTTCAGGGTTTTGCTGGAGCAGAGCCCTCTACCCCAGCAGGCACCAGTGCACATGCTAAGCCTGAGGAGGCAAAGCTGGCATTTCTTTTTAATCATTGCGTTTGCTGAAGCTCTCTTTTGTCGTGTTCACTCATTGGAATGATTTTTTCCGTGTTGCTACTGTTTCTCTTGATAAATGCCTACATTTCCGTTTAGCACTTAGTCTCCCACAACAAACACATTTTTTTATAGTTCTCTGCCATGAGTGTCCATCCTTTAATTAACAGCTCCAGAGACTGATCGGTGTCTCAGCTATGCCGCTGCAAAGCAAGAAGCTTTAACATGAACCACAACAGCAATGTTGGAATTTAATTATGATTACAGCTGTTAGAAACAAAGATAAAAGATACAGATAAATAGTGATTTTCACAAACATTGCTAACATTTGATGGGATAAGGCTTTGATTCTCAAAGCTATATAAGTGCCTGACTCCACAAACCAGTGGGAAGGGTTCTTCTCTTTTTAAAGTCAGGAAAAACTATTTTTTTTTAGCGCATTTGCTGTAATTTGTTTTTCTTTGAATGCCTTTAGTCACAGCAAAATGGGAGGGAAAGAAGAGTCAGGGTCAACTACAATTGTCCATCCCTGACAGATTTTTGTTTAAGCTGTTATTACAGACGTCCAGTGACAGACACTCCGCAATTGTTTCCTTCTCCTTGTGCCGCTTACAGTTAGAAATGTGTTTACTAATGTCTAAAATGAATCTTGCTAAAACTTAAGCTCATTACTTTAGTTCCATCTTGTGTGAGCATGTAAAACAAAAATGATTCTTATATCGAGTAGAAAACTTAATGGAGTTGAACCAAAGTAACAGAAAGTAACAGAAACTCCAGTCCTTCCATTTTAACAACAAATCATGGAGAAATACAGTTTTCCTTATACTTTTCTAGTGATTTCATCCTACCTGTGCCTCCTTAACACCCTTGTAAGAACATTGAAAAGGAGTGTCAAAAGCCCCTATTAAAGTCAGAACAGATGGAGCATTACTTCTTCCCTAACCATAAGACCAGTTACCCTTTTGGAGAAGAAAATACAGTTGAAATGATGTAATTTGCTCTTGATATCTATGTTGGCAAGTACCAGAATTTTTTTCATCATCCAGATACTTACAATTAGTTTTTCAATTGTTGTCAGTAAGGCCTGTTATTCCCTATTTCCTCTCCAATTCTCTCCCTCTCCCTACCCCATCCTTTCACTATTCCAGGCTGAGATCTTACCCCTTTTCAGCTGGTATTAGTTATTATAGATTTGCTCATTATTGAACTTTTTATGGAAAGCTGAGCAAAAGAAAGAACTGAATGTTTTGGCCTTCTCCACATTGAGCTGTTTAGCAAGTGAAGCAGAGGTCTTCCTTCTGCCTGGCTCTTCCCTTACAAAGGGTGTTTATAGCTGAATTTCTTGTTATTTGCCTTCTTTTTACAAGTTGCATCTTCTTTTATGCCTTGGTCTTTCGGCTTCTGTCCCTAATTGCTCATTCTCATTCTTCTTTTCCTGTAACTATTAATATGACCTTTGCTTTTTTCCCCCCCCCTCTTGCATTTGAGGACAGTGATGAAATGACAAAGAGGCAAGCTGCCTCTGTGTCCTGTCTGCATTTATCTGTATCTGTCCTTCATATCATTCCTTTCTGAGTGACATTCTCCTTAGCTTACCCTTCCTTCTTATTGGCTTCCCATGAAATTTTAGTGATGCACTACCTGAATTTAGTCAAATCTACCTTCTTGAGGTCTATGGTTTTGTTTTGCTGGTCTCGCTTTTTCTTCACCTTTTAATTGTGAATTCTCTTTCTTTTGGCCACATTCAGGCAAGCTGCTTTCAATCTCAGATTCTCTCTACTGATTGTTAATTAATTTTCCAGAATTAACTTAACCACATCTGAAATTAAAACCAGAGAGATAAGAGGCTCTGTGGGAATTGGGCACTAAAATACTCCTGAATGGCTGAATTAGAAATGTGCACCCTTAACTTACTCAGCACACCTAGCAGTACCACAGTCTGAAACTCCCTGGGGAAAAGTTTGTAGTAAACTACTATAATTAGATAAAAATTATTTGATGAACAGTAGCAAGAGGGTTATGTTAATTAATTGGTGCCCGGTCTCTAAGATGCAGGATAACAATTTTAAAAGCAGTCAACCTCCCTTAACACATTACTGGTGTAATAGGACTAAGTTCAATTGGGGAGATACCTCAATGGCGCTGGGACATGGGAATTTTTCAGACCTGTAGATTTCTTGCATGTTCTTGGGAAGGCCACTTAAATTTAAATGCAGTTGTTTCCAGTTGGGATCCTCAATATCTTTGTTCCTTAGTACTTGACCATGAAGGGGCGGGGGGTTTCTGGCATGACCTCCTCTGTCTTGCAGCAGCTCCATTTCTGGGCGTGTTGAGACGACAGTGCACAGCTCAGCCCCTGCCCTCACTTGTCTAAATCTCCCCAGGCACTCCCCCGCCTGCCTTGTGGGCAGGCAAGGTCACTTTGAGCTCCCAAATTTGGGCCCATATGAAGTACGGTGGAAGCTTGCTGCTTTCCTTTGTAGTGCAGCTGGATGGAAAATGTTGACCGCTCTGCAGCAAGGACCAAGAAGTGGGCTACAGGGTTCAGTTCTTCTCTTTGCAGGAAAGGATTCAAACCGCCATTGCTCACCTCCCAAAGGGTGTGTAACCGAGGGCAGGGTAGGCTCTGCTTCACCTGCTGAACTTGTTCCACGGTGTGGAAAAGTGAAATGTTCAGTGAGTCACGGAAAGCGAGCAGGATTCCTGAGAAAAGCAGTTGGGGCTGAAGGGTGATGCCTGCTCTTGCAGCCAGGGTTTGTGTACGCATTTTGCATGAAACAAATATTGCATAAAATATTGATGCAATCCTTGTGGCCAGGCCCAAACTCACTGTTCCAAGCTTCAACGTGAGCATCTAATTGCAAGGCTAAAAATCACAGTCTTTCTTTCCAATGCAATGAATTTTTTTCACATCAAGCAGGGCATTGCAACAGAGGAAAACTGCAAGCAATGTGTGGGCAAGGCACCTTAGTGCAAGTTATGAGCCTGGACAGGTTAGGCAAAAGAGGACATTAAACCAAATTTTCCTCATCTTGCATGAGTGGTCCACAACTGAGTGATTTATAAAGAGAGTTTTTTCCTCCTGCCAATCTATGTTGAAGAAAGGGAGTCAGCTCTGCCTCTACCACCAAAGGGGAGGCTCCAGGTGAAGGCTCAGAGATGTGAAACCTGCGTGGAGGGAAGCATCACTTCATAGCACTGAGTAAGACACCTAGGGCCCAGAAAAGGAGAAACTTAAGAAAAATATCAGACCGCAGCGCTTCCAGCCACCTAATTTACATAGCTCACTGACAAGTTTGCTGCTGCCATGCTCAGATCCACGTATGTATCTACACAGGTCTCTCTGGGTTAGTTCTTTCAAGATATTTAAGTGTGTTACTCTTTTATTGCAGTTCTACTAGAGACAGGTAAAATATTCCCTTTCTCTGATCATACTGCTTTCTTGTCTAAAGATAAGTTACACATGAGTCCTGTCCAAATTATACATGAGGAAGATGAGCGGGTATAGTCAAGCACTGGAATAAATTGCCTGAGGAAATCCGTGAAAAGCTTCATCATGGGAGACTTTTAACAAGACACTAAACAAATATCTGCCAGGGAAGTTGTAGGTAGAGTTTAGTCAGTGTTTGGGTGGGAGGTGGAATGGCTGATCTGTGGAAGCCCTTTCCAGCCGTAATTTTCTGTGATTCAGACACCTGTGACTGTAAAGATTGCTTCACACTGTGTGTGCATAATAGCCTCTTGATCTTGATAACACCACTAGATCCAAACCTATGATGTCACTTGCAGCTTCAGACTTCATAAAAGTTTATTTAGTGAAAACAGCATCCACAACCTCCCCGGCGCAAGGACGTTAGTGCTGTGTGCAGGCAGCAGGTAAGGCACGTTGGAAAAGATGAACGTCTGCTGAGTTCTCAGCAGTAAAAGCTGTCAGCACAGGTAGAGGAATGCAGGAGATAAGCAGATGATTACAGGGAAGAGACACCATGATACAGAACCTGGGGGTGCTCTTAGAATTTCTCCCAGGTGATTGATTTAGTCCAGGGCTCACCCTGCCTCAACCGTCACCCAGTGCATCGCATGTGTCAGGAGCACAGGCATGGAGCCAGCAGAAGCCTCTGCTTTGCTTTCTGGAGATGAAAGGAAATATTCTGGTCACAGAGAAAATGTTCCAGGTAGTGTTTGAGCATTTCTAACCAGCTGAGGTTAGACTGAGCATCCATCACTCTGTTCATACTGCTTCAAAGCAGCGCCTTGCATGCCCGAATGCAGCAACCCCCAAATCTCTCTGGTTAGGACCAAATCTCTCTCCTTAGGACCACTAATGCCTCATTTGGAAACCCATCTCTCAAAATCCTGTGCAATTCTGTCACAAAGAACCTGCTTCTCCTTCTACATATAAATGGGTCATTATTTGCCTTTCCTCCTATTTGCAGGACAGTACATGGAAAACTTTTGGAGCTGCTTATGCACAAATGTTGTATTTCTGCCAGAAGGATGACTGGGAAAACAAAGCCAAAGACTGTGACTGTCCTCATAAGCTGGTTTTATACATCTCAGAATAAAAGTATATTTTAAACTGGTTTCTGCAAAAGGACCAGCCACAAAGACATATTGAAGCTTTTTTTGCTGGTCACTACTGAATAGTGTGCTGAGCATCAACAGAAATGAAGAAGCAGCAAGGTAGAGAAGCCCATCTTAAAGTGTTTGTCAGCGGGAGTTCAGGAAAAAAGCAACAGGAAGGATCAGGCACCTGGAAGACTTGGGCTTTGAAGTAGGACGGTTGTTAAACAGACATGAGAGAACTGAGGGGCTACTTAGTATTACCTAAAATGCTCAGGCAGCTGCTGCAAAAAGTAAAGGAATAAACATTCAGTGGAGACAGAACAAGAAATAATAAACTTAAACTGCAGCAAGAAAGATTAATTCTCATTAGAAAAAAATATCAGAGGGATTGGGAAATATCTACTTGCATGTTGCCAAGAATAGGTTATGCAGATACCCGTCAGGAATGAGATGTTGGGGATCATCCCTTCAGGGACAGTGACCTCTCAAGGACCTTTCCAGCCATATTGTCTGCACTTCTATGATAAGATACAAAACAGATGCAGATATGACAGGAGATGTTAGCAACTGGAAGAAAATTCAACTAATTAAAAACTTTAGAAGGTTATTGTCCTTTGATGCTCTGCCTCAGGAGACTGGAAGGTCCCTGGGGCACTGTCTGAATATAAAAACAGACTAACATGGAAGCAGAAACCAAAATTTTCCCTAAATGATAAGCATAAAAACACTTAGAAGATGGAAACACAATCTACTTTCATTATTCATGGGCTTGCTGCAGAGCTGGAAGATGTATAAATATTTACAGCAACAGGTAATAGTAGGCTTCTTATTACCTGTATTGGCATCAGGAGGGAATGGAGAGGTCACATTGGTACATCAGTCAAGTGACTCCAACAGCTCTAATGGCAGCACCATCAGAACCTTAGATATTAATTATGGAGTTAGTTAAACCTCTAACAAATTGGCAGAATTGAGGCCATATATACAAAATCCTGCTCTTCAGGACGTACACTGCACCAGATGCAGTGATGTGGGTTTTGTCCAGCAGAAGGTGGGAAAAATTGGTGTTAAACATTCATGAAGAGAGCCAAAGGTGTCCCATTTGTTTCTGCAGATTTCAGTCTAGCAGGTTAAATCATCCTGAGCTGTCAGACGTGAGCCACTGGGGAAGAGCTGAGACCAGTTACACCACTTGAGTGCTGAAGTTTTTTCTGCTTTGTTTGGGCTTGCACACTCAGCAAAAAGCCTGTAATGAATTCAACTGGCTTGTTAAAACAAGACCTGCTGATTTCTGATCTCAGCTTTTTGGACGTTCTCCCTCCACACTCAGCCACGTTTGCAGCAAAATGCAAGCGGCCCAGCCCAGGCGTTTCCTAATGCAGGCCCACACTCTACCTGCTATGCAATACAGGAAAGGAATAAAAAGATGTTTCTGTAAACAAAAAAAAAGACCAACAACAAAAACATACTTTGACCAAGGTCATGCTCACTTGAAAAATTCTCAAAAATGGAATTTTAGAAGTATTCTGGGACAGCTGGATTCCACAGCTGGTGGGCTGAGAGGGCTCAAGGATGCTCAGTGAGAAAATGAAGAAACAGGATCAAAGTTGCAAAGTAGAAACTGGCATACACAGAAATATGAGTGCACACCACAACAGCGTGACCAACGCATGCCCCACCAGGCTCCAGGGACCCTGACCGCAGCTGCCCAGAGCAGGTTGTATTTTCTCTCCAGATGCCTGCCCAGGTCTCCTTCCTTTATGAGGGAGCTGGGAGAGACAGGAGCAAAGAGTGGGGGGAAAGGTAGGCCTATAGGACCAGCACACGCAAAAGCCAGCACATGGAGAGAAGAGTAATTAAGCATGGTTGGAAGAAACTCAAAGTAGGCAAGCAGTGGAAGAAGCTCCACACAGCTCAGACTTAACTTATTTTTACCCAGGTCAAGGAAAGGCTCATCCATCCAGTCGAAGACCAGTTCTTTTCCTAGAGTCAAATAATTTCTTGCTCATGCCAGAAAACTAGTGAGGAATCTAGGATCTCCCTAACTGGAATAGTTTGAAATGGGAAACCCAGGTTAAATTACTTTCTACCCCTAATTTGGCACACCGGGGCCTCCTTCTTCTAAGACTGATGACCTAGTTGAAAAGCTGCAGGGCGTTGTGGAAACCAGCTGTCTCAGCCTTCCTGTCTGATGATGTTCTGCTGTGTATGAACCCTATTTTGGAGCCAAAAAGGAGAGGGAAAGATTACTGGGTAAGATCTTTGGGCCTTTGCTATTTTTAGGAAAAGATTCCCCTAAAAATGCTGTTAAAATCTGTTGCTCCTGGCTACAAATCGGCTAATTATAAGTGGGTGATGCTGAGTGTGATGGATGCTTGGTAGTATTCGTGTGTAAGATGAAGGCAGAGATGTGGGTTTATAGGAACCCCATGTGTTTAGACCCTTCAGTTTTAGGTACTTGTAAAACTAACTGACATCAATAATTTCCAAAAGAAATCACACCCAAGTTCACTTTCACATGTGTGTGCTCTGCCTGGAGCAGGCAGCCCTCACTCAGCATGACGGCTGCTGTTCACGCTGTTCTTAGAGGCCTTTCCCTGCTCAGCTATTTTATAATTCATCCACAGGGAGCCGGACCTTTTCTCTAGTGACTTTCCTTTTCTTTTGCTACTTGTTTCTCTATGCCAGTTTGGCAATAACATACATCCTCCTTATCAAGACAAAGCAAAGCCCTTTTTTCCTGCCTAAACCATCAGTCTTACAGCATCATTGGGCTTCATAAAGAGCTGATGCCTTTTTTTATGGCTGCAGTACAGCTAATGGTGTGCTTATCTCAAGCTGCAGAGTGTTTCATAAATTTGTGGGCTTTCTTTCTTGCTTTTGAGGCTTTTTTTTTTTTTTCCCCCAAAACCCAGAGTCAGGAGCCAAGAAATCACACTAGACTTACAGCTTCTGTGTGAAGAGTGTGTTTCCCGCTCTCCTAGATGCGGAGAAATTCAGAATACCCTGAAGATCTGGAGGTAAATGGAAAGAAACCAATTTATGTCATTCAAAACAAGTCTATTTTTAGGGCAATATCATTTTAGAGGATGGTGGTAGAAGCAAGGAGGCAAGGGACAGGTGAACTTTAGTTTCAGTTTTATTTTTTTCTGTTTGCTGAGTTCCCTGCCACAGTTTGTCTCTGAAATGCAGAAGTCCCTCTCCCTTTACTAGACAAAATTAGAAAACAGTGGCTTGGGCCCTATGGTTTTTCTTTTCATGCAGGAAGAGAAGGTAAAGTTTAAAGAACCTGGGAAGTGTTTCTCAAATAACTCACCAACCTATTTGTGTACACATATTCATGCACAATATATGAAGGTGAGAAACTCATTTGAATCTGTCACGATGATGATATCAGAAAAGTATTGAGATATTACTACTAATTTTAAATTTTCTTGGATAATGGGTCCATAAGTTTACCGGTCCTGTGGGTGGGGCATCCTGTCTGCTCAGCTTGTTCCCATTACCAGCCCACCAGATCTGTCTCTGGAGCTGGGACCTATACTCAGGAGACCTCACTCTGCAGGAGAGGCTGCAATGCCACACAGTGATGGGTGAAGAGAGCAAGATGCCATACACAAGTATAACCTGGGCAAGCCAAGAAAGGCCAAAAGGCCAGGGTCATGGGTACCATAGCAATAATACAGGTGGCCAATGATTCTGGAACCACTGGGCACCATAACTGTTCAGGATGGCAGCACCACCATGCTGCCCAGGGCTGGGAGCTGACACCTAATTTCCCTGCGTGAATCCTTGCCATGACCAGCCCCAATGCCCAAAGGGAGCCAGGTGATTTTAGGCAGAGAGTGACCACATGTGGCTTTTGCTTCATGAGCAGTAACTCCCAGGGCTGATGCACCTGCACTCCTGCATATATAAAAGACTGAAAAGCAAAGACAACCTTGGAAGAGCTGGTGTGCTCAGAAGCCTGTCCATTTTTTTCCTACAGATCAACTGGTCTGTAAATACTATCATTGTCCTTACAAACCCTACCACTTTCTTAGATGTCTTCGTGGTTTTGGATCAGCAGAAGTGAACAATCTCCTGATGGTACAAGGCAGAGGAGACTAGGTCTCCTCTTTAGTTGGTGGCATCACACAACTGATGTTAGCAAAGGCAAAGTCAGTCAGTCCATCAACAGGTCTGACTATAAATAAATAAAATAAATATGTGGAAATTCAGTGTAGTCAGTGCCCAACATTAAAAAAACCCAACAAACAACCATGAGCTCATACAGCTAATTTAAAATATGTGTACATTGAATCAATAAATTAGCTGTTATTTCTTTTTGAGTGCATGGTTTCAGGGTTTTTTCTTTGTATCCATCAAAGCTAGAAACTCAGATTCTAAATGAAAGCCTCTGTATCCCACGGGACTTGAAGAAAGCTACTAAATGTTGAAAGACTCTGGCAACACTGGTAGCAGAGTGGAGATATTCTGTAGAGATACTATGGGCAATATCACCAAAACTGATGGGACCAGAAAACAGTCACATTTCTTAGAAAAAAAATTATTTTAAAGAAACCTATGAGAAGGGTCAGATTTATTACAGTGCTTTGACTCGTTTTGGATGCTTTGCAAAACCCGTTTATGATACCACAGAATAGCTGTTACTGAGAAAAATAAACTGAATAGCAGAAAGCATCAGCGTCTGTGTTACAACAGAATTGCACATCTCCTGCGAAGGCAAGAAGCGCTTGCTGTATTGTTGCTCACAGCATGATAAATCCTGTTTTGCTACAGAAGATAAATGGTAAGATACCTTTTTTCTTTTTTTTTTCCCTGGGTGTTTTTTTTTTTCTTATTCACAGACTTCTTGTCAGTGATAAGACTTCCAGAGCACAGTTGCACTCACCAAAGGTGAAATCACCCGGATATAACCTATTTTCATCATCAATTTCTGTCAGGCCTTTGGCACATAGCTTGAATTGCTTTTCTTAGCAAGATACCAGTTGCATTTTAAAAAAAACTTAATTTCCCTGGAAAGAAAATGCTGTGGCAGCAATCTGCCAGCCTTGCTGGCACATGTGAGACTTTTATCAGCCAGCCGTGCCTGCACACGTAAGGCTCCCATCAGGTACTGGAAGGTGAGCATATTTTGCCAGGTATGTTCTCAAGGGCAAATTGCACATCTTGTGAAGGTGTGGGAAGCAGTATTTGGACTGTTATGCCCTAGGGATGATAAAACCACTGTTTGAAGAGTGTCTTCTGGAATAACAAGTTTTCGCCACATCACAAAGCTTTATCCACCACTGGGCAATATTCAGTGGTTTTTATACATGAAGCCCATGACTCTCACTCTCTCCCCAGTCAAGGATTTATTTTAAAACTTCAGACTCAGAGTACTCTTGGATTTCTTCAATAGGTTTCTGCAATTACTTATGTTACATGTTTGTCCAGGGTAGTGTACTGGGGAGGAAAGCCTTGGATGAAACATTAACAGGTTGTCAAACTCTTTTTAATCCTATTCAGCCAAAGTAAATCTAAGCCTTAGTGGCTTTTATATTTGTGAGATACCTTCGTTTTCTTGAGTCTCAGCTCATTGAGAAGATCAGTATTTTAATCCTGCTCTACCCAGTACCACTTTCTTTCTTAAGTAATTGTTTGGAACAGGATTTAGTGAAAAGAAGATTAGGGAAACAGTAAGGGCATGGAGAACTGCCCAGCAGAAGTAACACACTGGTATCTTGAATAATTGGCCAGTATTAGCTGTAATGGGATGCATCTCATTGCAATTAAGCTTCATTGTACCTGAGTTTCCCAGGTCCTTTCACGGAGAGTCATAGGGCAACAGTCTTTCAGTAGGAAGTGTTAATCTGTTTTAGTAGTTGTAACTGCTTACATCACTTCCTGTTATATCATAGTCTATGGCTTTGGGCATAAACCCTGTGCGGCACAAGGGATTGAGAAGAGGGCCACCCACCTTTCCTCTCCCCAGGCATGGGTCTGTCAAAGGTTCCTAAACCTCTAAGGTGGTGGGTGACGTTCACCTACAGCATCATCTCAGATTTTATAGGGTGACAGGTTTGGCCTGTCAAAAAAACCCTTCAAGGCCACCCCCAAGAAAACAGTATTTTTCCACTGTGCTGTGTGATTATAAACAACTCTGGAGTCTGATGTGACACGCAGGGAAAAGATGGTAGTGCAATAAATACAGCTAGAGAGCAGTAAGAAATTCCTTTGAGAAAAGTTCATTGTTTCCAACCCAACCTTAGTTTTCCAGACTATTATGTCCATTTCACATCTGAGGAAAAGCCTTCTGTGAGTTGGAGTGGTTTTGTTCTCAATGATTTCCGTTGGTTTAATAAAAGATACAACCTCCCTATTGGAATAAGCCACTCTAAAAGCATGAAGGATTTTGTCAAATTCTAAAACAATTAATTCATCAGCTGTTTTATTTTCATCCATCAGGAATTAAATATGAATCAATTCAAAAGTACTATGTGCTTTGCCAGATGACCTACAGTAAGTGAAACAGTTGGAAAAACAATTACATGATGGTGGTAAAGGGTCACAGAGTGAGCCGCTGCTTCTAACACCCAGGAAGGACCTAAGCGATAGAAAGCACAAATGGGATTTCAGCGTGTTCGTCTACCCAGCAAATTGATTTTTCCTTCAGTTTCTCTACAGGAATATTGTTCCAAGGATGCATTGCCAGTGAACAGTGGCATTAGTAGGGTCACCCAGCTCCAGCCCTCGGATGCTGTGATGGAGAAGCAGGCTCAAATCCCAGACCAACAGGATATAGCACCAGCAAAAGGCAGGGGCAGCTGTTGGGTTAATAATTAAACATATATACAACTTTCAGCCCTTGACAACAGCATCTCCAGCAACTATGCAGAGAAGTCCTTGAATCCTGCCTGGGTAACTCCCAACTCCTGTTTCTTCTCTGGTTATTTGAAACTGCATTTGGCAGGTTCCCCCCCCAACCACTCAGACTATTTGAGCAGAGCTCTTCATGTTTGTGTTATTTTCTTTTCTGTTTGCTGCCAACATCCAGAAGTGATCTCATCTCTTCTCCACTTCTAGCAGATCCCCGAATCTCCTCACCTCCTTTTCAACCACAACCCATTCCTCCCCAGTTCCCCCAGACCTCTCACTCCCCTTTTGTCTTTTCAGAGGCTCCAGAAATGGTCTTTTGTCACCGTGGAATCAACTTCTCAAAACCACAAATTATTATCAGCTCTCATTTCTTCCTCTACTTTTTTCTTCGGCATCACTGTAAGCTAGCCTTAAGCCTTCACCTGCCACATCTTAAACTCAGATTTAGTAAGTATCCCTATGTCTCCCTAGGTGAACTTCACTCTCTCCCTCTGACATTTCCTGCTTATTGTTGATGTTCAGCCAAGGACCAGCAGGAGCACTGAACATCTATTGCCTCTGGGAAGCCATACCAGAGTCACCAGCAGCCCTCCAAAACTGCAAAATCGCCTATCTAGACTTGACTCCTGATGCCTTTGAGAGCAGAGCGGAGGAGTGGGAAGCAGATACAGTCCTGCTTGTGTTTAGTTCTAGCTGCTGCTTTTATTCAGGCTCAGCTATGCTGTTTTTTACCCCTGAATTGTGAATGGGAAAAGTGAAATGTTGTGGAGTGAAGACTGAGACGTGAAAGTGAAGGTCTTGTGGGTTGGCTTCTGAGGCACCTTTTTCCATCAATCTTGGCTAAGTGGCACGTGTCATCATACACTAGAAAATGCTGTTTTCTATGTGTCACACATGAAGGGACACTTAGGGACAGATTGCAAATGAGTCCCCTTTGGACCATTCTAGTAAAACAGTTGTTTCTTTTTATCCTTCAGAAGCAGCACTTCACCACATTCAGAAAGGTGATTTATCATCTTTTGGGAACCTGAGATCAACCTCTTGTGAAAAAAAATTGAGTAATATATGAAAGAACTAGATGAGACATGGTTTTTATATACATTTTTATTTGCGCATGCACACACACACTTATATGTGCATATATATGTATAGTGTATATGTAACTATATATGTGAGTGTGTATATATATTATCTTTAAAAATTCTCTTATCAACACCATTTTGAAATAGAAATAAGAGAAATAGGCATAGGAGAGAAGGAATGAAATAATTTACTATCTTACTTGCAAGAATAAGAATGCAATAACTATGACGACACAGAATATGATGAATGGAAAGAAGCAATAATAGACTGGGAAAAGGCTGGAAACGGAACTGCAGGGAGTAACCTATTTTGTGAGGAAACTGCCTGTGCAATCTGCTTCACTGGGAAAAGAGTGTCAAGTCTCTACTATTACATCCACTTACTAATAACCCATCTGTCAGTCTTCTAACTGAAGCAGTTCTGCTAAAGATGGTATCTTTACCACAGAAATAGTGTTAAAAGATAAGCTAGGTTTTAATAACTTAATGATCATTTTTGTTTCCCATGAGAAAAATGAATTCAAGAGCCTAATCAAAAGGATAAAATTCTGTATCTAGAAAGCAAAGAAACAATGTTTTAATGAAAATCCGTTTAAATACCAAGAACACTTTCAAAAGAGCCAACATTTGGAAGAAGACATAGGAGATAAGAGAAGGGACCCTTGTTCTTCAGTTGTTAGAAATAAGAAAATTACTTTTGGGGAGTTTGTTCTTGTTTTCTTTTATCTCTTTTACAATGCTTCTGCAATCTAATATCGAGACATTTACAGCTTATCTCAGACACTTTCTACCCTGAGATATGCCTGTTCAATAATAATTTCCCAAATCCATCTGGTTCTGGTAGGTGTTCCCTGAACAGTGAGCTGCCCCACCTTAAGCGCACAATTTCTTTCCATTAATCATTCTTGAAAAATTTTGCTTTTCTAGAGGCGTAACAGAACATCCCTAGGGGACTTCTAGTAAGATTTTCTGTGATGGTCCTTCCTTCAGACTTGTCTTTGTAAGACATGAAATCTGAAGAGATCACTTTGTCTCAGTTTTTATGAACTGTAAAATTGTTGGTGTTTGCATAAAAAGTACTTGCAAAGCTGTTCTCTGTAAGACATCTTTATCCAGCCCTGAGCAAGCCAAGCAGATAGAGTACAGAATGGGCTAGCAACACTCAGGAAAAGACCTCATCAAACAATAGACAAAATGCCACTTGCCATAGCAGAGATTATACAGAAGAAGTTGGGAGAAGACACAGCTGGGACAGCTGACCCCAACTGACCAGAGGGATATTCCACACCATATGACGTCATGCTCAGTATATAAAACTGGGGGAATAAGGAAGGGGGGTACATTTGGAGTTGTAGCATTTGTCTTCCCAAGTAACCATTAAGCATGATGGAACCCTGCTTTCCTGGGGATGGCTGAGCACCTGCCTGCCGATGGGAAGCAGTGAATGAATTCCTTGTTTTGCTTTGCTTGCGTGTGTGGCTTTGGCTTTACTTATTAAACTGTCTTTATCTCAAGCCACAAGTTTTCTCACTCTTACTCTTTTGATTCTCTACCCCATCCCAACCAGCTGGGTGGTCCTAGTTGCCAGCTGGAGTTAAACCATGACAGGGTGTTAGATGATTTTCATTCTTCATTTAGCGATTTAGAGAACAGCATGAAGTATGTCCAGACTCTGGAAGAGTACTGCTACAGGAGTGAGTCAGTCTGCCCCTCTCCTTGGTTTGTTTTCAGGTCTGGTGCTGGAGGGATGTTTGAATCTTGTATTTCGGCTTGTCTGGTCACGAGCAGCTTTGGCAGTAAATGGAGCTGGTGGGCAGAAACCCTACAGCTCTAAGTGGTATTACGCACCTGGTTTTCCTCACAGAGCCAGTACATGTGCCAAAAGTATGTGTTCAGTTGCCCACTTAGTGCCAGTTACTAGTAATGTTTTGTCCAACCAGGAAAGCTGAAAAGGGGAATGCACTATTGCCCTTAGCAATAATTCATATTATGAAGATGGTTTAATATATGCCTTTACCTTCACCTCATGAAGTGCATTCTGTTCACAAGTGCAGGGTCAGTGTGACAGTTCAGCATGCGTGTATAATATCTTACAGAGCATTTCTAAGGCAGTTGTAAAAGACAGCAGTGGACTGCAGTGACCTGACAACAGTGGAAATTATCTTTCCTACTTAGTAAATAAGAGCCATTGACTTTAATAGATGATACATCACATCCTATCCTCAGTAGGAAATTAAATACTGTGGATGCTAAGAGCTCTTCAAGACCACATGCTGTGAAATGTTTGCATTTCCCATCAGTGCCACTTTTCTCTTTACAAGACATTCAATTCCCCAAGAGTTTGCTCAGGTTTCTGGCAGAGTTTACATAGTTTGATTTTTTTTTTCCTTTCTTTTTGTTCTCTTTTTTCAGTGGTTTTATCCTCAAGGAAGACAGCCAGGCTAGCCAAATCCAGCATGGCAATCAGTGCTGAAATGCATGTGATCACCATCAAAACAAAAAGTGCCTTTAAAGCATCACAATCTCCTTAACACTGAGTTCAATGGTGATGAGTTCAATGAAACCATATGACTGTAAAACTGAGGTAGAATGAAAGGTTTCCACTAGATTGCCCCTATTTCCAGAAGAACAAGAAAAGACATGCAGATTATCAGCAAGAATATTTGTGAGACACAACTGCTTTTGGGAAAAATAACAGGAGCAGACAGGACCAGGGACTTCAAGAGAACCATGAGGGTTGTGTTTTCTGCAGTAGATTCGTAGAAGTTAAGATCTTAAGCTGGTCAGACTTCTGTATTTCCTAAATCATTCAACTTCATAAAGTAGTGCCTGCAGGTGGAATAGATAATTTTAATTTGACTAAAAAGTATCTTCCAGAGACATGATGATGATGATGAAAAATAACTGGTACTGACTTGGAAACAAGATACAGAAAATTTCTGTCAAGGTTTTTTAATCTCACTCACTAAGGGAGCATACCTCAATTCTATTTTTAATTTGCCTAGTTTCAGCTTTCAGACACAGGCTGTTGTTGTGCCTTAGAATAAGGAGCTACATCAAACATAACAGTATCCTTTTGCTGTGTCCCTGCAGTGAAGGCAAGATGATTACACTGTGTTCAGCTTCCTTCTCAGTCTCTGTTTCTATACAAAACTCAAGCTACGTATGCCCCTCACTGAGAGACGTTTTTTCATCCCTTAGAAAATTTGTGCAGATCTTCCACAAATCTTCTCTTGATCCCGTACAAGATATGCAGCAGTTCTATACTCTGCATCCATCATCCTTAATACCATAAAAATACCCTGCTCCTCTTAATCCTCAAGAATGACATTAGTCCTGTTTGTCACACTCTTAGACTGATGTTAACACTTTGTGGTTTGGTCAAAGTCCTTTACAAATCTACCATTTTCCATTATCCCATTTTCATATGCATACTGTAACATGTCTTGTTTGTTACCAAGTCCCGCTCGTGCTGCATTAGCAGCCCTCAATCTGTCATAATTTATCATTCTGTCAGTATTTGTGTCATCCACAGGTTTTATTGGCAGGGATTTTATATCTATTTCCATCTTTAATAAAGGTATTAGATTGAGCCAGTACTGACTACCACCCACCAGTTTTACACAAAACCTATTAAGCTAATGATCTGCAGCATGAAACCCCAGGAGAGCATATGGGCATTTCTGAGTGTTGAATAATCACTCCCTGCTTCTGCAAGACCAAAATCTGTTCAGGCAGGAGGTTTAATTTTAAGATAGTCATTTGTGTTCTCTCTGTAGCCGATAGAAATAGAAGTCCACTTCCAGGTGCATCATGCCATAAGATACACACCGTTAGTATGTGGCCTGGATCTGCCCCTCTCACTGCACCTTGTCTGTTGATTCATGAATCACAGAATCGTCTAGGTTGGAAGGTTAAGATCATCGAGTTTAACCATCAACCTAACACTGCCAAGCCCACCATTAAACCATGTCACTAAGCACCATGTCTACCTGTCTTTTAAACACCTCCAGGGATGGCAATTCCACCCCTTCCCTGGGCAGCCTCTTCCAATGTTTGATAACCCCTTTGTTGAAGTAATTTTTCCTAATATTCATCCTAAACCTCCCGTGGCGCAACTTGAGGCCGTTGTAGCTGGAGCTTAGTGGACTAACTTAGCTAAGTTGGCTAATTATTGAATGGCTGAAATTAAGTGAGATGAACCCAAAACTGTATGTTTCTGTAGTTACAGCAGAACAGAAACACCATCCTAAGGAGGGAACTGAAATACCACCGCAACCTCAAGTGTAACTGTAGCATGAAGAGGAGGCTTGTGGTTATCTTTGCATTTCCTCAGAGCATTGTGGCTGTGGACAGCACGTTACTGAATCAGGTCCAGAAATGGGACAGCACAGAGTACATAATCAAAAGACAAGCAACAGAGGGGAAAATGGTGGCAGCGAGCCTATTTTCAGTATCCAGTCCGGTGAGAGAGTGGCTCAGCGTGTGTCTTGACGTGTTCCATCTTCTCCACATACTCAGGTCACACATCGGGAATATGATCCATGAAAGGGCAAGTCTGAGGTAAATTAACATGACAGACTCTATGAAAATTACATGTATGTTATGAATAACAGCTTCTGATTTATAGCCAAGACTAAAAGAACTGAAATAATCTTTCCTGGAGCTGTTGAATACCCTTCCCTCTTGGGTGAAAAAAATTCAAAGGAAGACACAGGCAGAATGTCAGTCACATCAAGATCTGCAGTAGGAGAAGAGTACTTGAGTTGCTTGGAACAGACACTGCCTAGAAATGTAGAAAAATCAGGGGTTTTGATGTGACTGCTTTCATGTCCTTTGACTGCCTCTACAGCTGACTGGGTGGCTGAGGGTTAGGATGCTGTCCTTGGTTGACCATTAGACACCAAGTTTCTTAAATACTGCAGCACTCGCCTAAAATTGTGGAAAGGATGTGCCATATTGTGGTGGGTTGACCCCAGCTGGACAACAGGTGCCCACCAAAACCACTCTATCACTCCTCTCCTCAACTGGACAGGGGAGAGAAAATACAATGGAAGGCTCGTGGATTGAGATAAGGACAGGGAGAGATCACTCAGCAATTACCGTCATGGGCAAAACAGACTCAACTTGGGGAAATTAATTTCATGTATTACCAATCAAATCAGAGTAGAGCAATGAGAAAATAAAACCAAATCTTAAAACATCTTCCCTCCACCCCTCCTTTCTTCCTGTGCTCAACTTTATTCCTGGTTTTCTCTACCTCCTTCCCTCCAAGCAGTGCCTGGGAATGGCGAATGGGGGTTGTGGTCAGTTCATCACAGGTTGTCTCTGCTGCTCCTTCCTCCTCAGGGGGAGGACTCGACACACTCTTCCCCTACTCCAGCATGGTGTTCCTCCCACCTGAGACAGTCCTCCACAGACTTCTCCAACGTGAGTCCTTCCCATGGGCTGCAGTTCTTCATAAACTGCTGCGATGTGGATCCTTTTCCATGGGGTGCAGTCCTTCAGGAACAGACTGCTCCAGCGCGGGTCCCCCACAGGTTCACAAATTCTGCCAGCAAACCTTCTCCAGCGTGTGCTCCTCTCTCCACAGGTCCACAGGTCCTGTCAGGACCCTGCTGCAGTGCAGGCTTCCCATGGGGTCACAGCCTCCTTCANCAGGCTTTCCATGGGGTCACAGCCTCCTTCAGATACATCCACCTGCTCCAGCGTGGGGTCCTCCATAGGCTGCAGGTGGATATCTGCTCCCCTGTTAATGTCCATGGGCTGAAAGAAGACAGCCTGCCTAGCCATGGTCTTCACCACAGGCTGCAAGAGAATCTCTGCTCAGGTGCCCGGAGCACCTCCTACCCCTCCTTCTTCACTGACCTTGCTGTCTGCAGGGTTTTTTCTCTCACATATTCTCATTCCTCTCTCCCAGCTGCTCTTGTGCAGCAGGTTTTTCCCCTTAAATATGTTATCACAGAGACACTACCAGCGTTGCTGATGGGCTCAGTCTTGCCCAGTGGCAAGTCCATCTTACAGCTGGCTGGAACTGGCTCCATCTAACATGGGGACAGCTTCCAGCAGCTTCTCACAGAAGCCACCCCTGCAGCCCTCTTGCTATCAAAACCTTCCCACGCAAGCCCAATACACGTATTTAAGATGCTAGTACAGGTAACATGGCTTAGATGTCATGATACCTTCTCCGTGCTGTTAGCCTATGCGGAGAACTTGGATCCAATGGCAGTGGACTGTAGATAGCCTGAACTACTCACTGGTCTCTTGGAGCTGGACACTTTTGTAGCAGTCTACTCATATCCTCTTTGGGAAGCTATGATTTCTCATCTTTCACAAAGATCTGTGGAGAGCTGCTGATTGCACTTTCCATTTCTTCTTAGCACATTACTGATAACTAAAGAAATGCTCTGAATTCAGTGAATCTGGATGAGCTAATGGGCTCCGAAGTTAACACAGCTGTGCAGAGCAACATGTTTTAAATGGGAAGATCACAAAGTGAAAGTTGGACCATATACATGTGATAAATCACAAATTTTCAGAATGAAAGCTGATGGCAACACCCTGGGAAGTAAGTGAAGCTTTGGTCCTTTCTCCTTCCTTTTCCTGCTTCACACCATGACCCTATTGGATCTGGACATGCAACTGAAGATAAGGAGATACCTCAGACTGCTGAAAAAACTACCTTGTCTTGTTTTATTTTTTCTTCATGAACATTAATGGCTAGAGGGCAAGGAGAAAAGAATTTTGAAAAAAAAAGAATCACCAAATGTAAACATTAGGATAAAAAGAGATTAAAGGCACTTAAAACACATTTAACAGGAAATTAATTTAAGAAAACATTTCATGTATTTTCTGATTCCAGTATATGAAAACAGATAACTAAAGATTAGGATTATCTATACAGAAATAATTTAGGACATGAAGGGGAAAAAAGATTCTGCTACCTTGAGTTTAGTTCCTGTCAGAAGGCAGCCTGGTGGTAGGACAGAAGCTTTCTTATCATCCCAGACAAGCACCATATTAACACTTCTTGCTGCAGAGGGACAAGGAGCACAACAAGAAGTCATGGCCAGTTATTTGAAGAAAGAGAATCTGACCAAGTCTTTCAGCTGAGTGACACATCTACTTTACTCTTTTTAGTTTGTTAATGTAATCTAATAGATATCTCATTAAATCAGTTGAAATTGGCAGATAAAAACAGTTAGCAGGGAAACTGAATTCATTTTGCACAGATCTGCCTATCAGGCAGGGAAAATAAACTACTATAAAGGAAGTTCACATTTTTTATAGCATTTTATTATTGCTGTCTGGAAAATTCAGCCAAGGTTTCATGCACTACAATGCTAACCTTTGCACGATCAAGTATGCAGTCATCCAGTCAAATTTACATGTGCTGGTCTGTGGTGGGTTGACAACAGCCAGCAATGAAGCACTATACAGGCTGGTACAAAAATTAACTCCATCCCATCCAGACTCAGTACAACATGTACTGGTCATATAAGAACTCTATAGATTTCATGTAAAGAGTTAGGTACCTAAGAAAAAAAATCCCAAATATTAACCTCCTACTCTTACCAAAGGAAGTAGCAGCATATTTTTTGCCATTCTGAAGGTTATTTTTCAACTCAGCAGAAGAACACTATCAGCTTTTGTTAAGAAATAAAATAAAGGCAGGAGAATTTTAAAAACAACATTCTTCAGTCTAGGGATGTTTCTTGTTTCCCAAAATTATATAAAATTATTACAATCAGGATTTGCAGTCTTTGCAATATAGTGGTGAGATTTTTTTTTAAAAAAGGAAGAGAGAAAGTAAAATCATTAATTTAAAGATTACATTGCTGAGATTATTTCATCTACTGTACTTTATTAGCTTCCCAATGATTACAGGGATACAAAGCAGAAGTTACTTAGGGCCAAGATGTCATCTGGATATTAGAACTACAAAGATGAAGGTGACTTTGAAGATCAAGGAAATGAGTCATAGCTTTGTGTCTTAGAAACAGAAGATGGAACGCTGACCAGTGTTTCAAGGTATGGTTGGAAAATTACACTTGATGGTCTACAAATCATCTAGATTCCAATTCAAGAGGAAAGCCCTAATTACTAGAGATAAGGATAACCATAATTTTATAATCCCTCAACTGCACAAGTTCAGTTAACGTAAATGGATAAAAGCCTTGAGTGCATCCTACTCTCATCATTGTTGTCATCATGTAGAAGGTATCTCATCTAACTTTTGACAGGAAGATACAGAACTTCATGTAGGAACACCCTTGTTCATTTTTACAAGATATTAATACAATTAGCAAAATTATTATTCTGTCATAGTCAATAACCTTAAAATGAAAGCATTTGTACTCTGTAATCCACCATTGGACCTCTGTTCAGTATAAAGGGGAATCCAAGGTGACTTGCTTTGATAGAGATACCCATATTCTAGATATCCACATTTATTCAGGACAGTCTCATATTGGCCAAGCCACAGTAGCCAGAAAATATGAAGTGATTCAGCTTCCCTTAACCAACAGTATAGAGAGTTAAACCCTGTATTTGACATAGGCTGGGGCCACAAGGACATAGTCCAAGTACAGATTGTTCTCTTGGTGACCACAGAACAGCTGGTGAATTACCCTTCCTGCAGCTCAGAAAATTACAACCTTATGACTGAATCAAAGTTATCTGCCTTTAATTATCACAATTGAAGTTGAAGATCTAAGCCAACAACACATTCTGGTTTGCAGGTACACCCTACTACTCTGAGACTGGGATGTGCAGAAATAGATGACTTACAGTGACATGTATTTCAGTTTTTAAAAAATTGATTACTTAAAAAGTCCGGGTGCTTTTACGGAATGAGTTGGAGTTAAATTTGTGATAACAACAATCTTTTATATATGCTGATTTATTGCAGCAGTATCACAACGCAGTTTCCAGTAAGAATGTTAAACACGTGCAAATAGCTCACCTCTTCCAGATGCCAGAAACTAAACACTGCTTTGAAGTAAATCCCTAGATAATCCCTGAAAATTGTTGCATTATAAAATGTAAGGAGTAAGAAATGTCTTCCTTGTTCTGGAGGAGTAACTCTTTCAGGAAGCAGAAAAAAAGATGGGCAATTTGCGTGGTCCCTGTAGCTGTAAACTCTTACCTTCCACAACATACCTGCATCATTCTTTACTGAGCTGGACAAGTCTGGGACCTTCCTTTTATTCTCATGGCCCTAGAAATCTAACCTGGTTTTCAAGTTTTCCTGAAGAGGAAAGTTGCTCTTTCCTCACTTATATTAAAACAACGCTATATGAGTCAGGAAAAGGAATAAAGCTATTTGATTTTAAAGGAAATTTTATACTAAATTAGTAAAAGGCTGAACCTTACCATCCTGTTAAGGAAAAAAAAAAAATATTCATAAGCTTTTCCTTACCTTTTTCCACCTTTCACCGAAGGTGTTCACCAAAGTAGGTTCCCCCTTTGGCAGGCATGTAGAGGGGAGAAAAAAAATGACACCGTACCTGAAAGGGAGATTTGAATAGTTGACCCTCAGGAGAGGCAACGAAGACAAAGGCTCCCAAAGTGCAAGGGCTGGAGTTTGGAGAGTAGGAAGTGTAAACAACTTTAAGAAGGATACTTCTTAAAGCAACTTCATAGCATGAGGAGTTACTTATATACACAGTGAGAAACAAATAGATCAACAATTCTCTTCTGGTTCGCCTTTGCCTTTTCACACGCTTGAATGACAGAGGATTTAGCTCAGTTTTCAGCAGTCTCAGTGAAGTGGCTATTTGGAGTCAGTGCCTGCCTTTCCATTCATCTTCACGGCATTAACAAGCCCTTATTTAAGAGAAAGAGGGGCACTTTCCTCTCCAGGCAACGGCACTCTGGTTCTCAGCAGCCCTGATCCCCTTGTTCCCATTGCAAAGCAGGTCACAGAACATCACAGACAGACACTTCTCAAGCTCACAGACTGCTCTTTTTTAAAGAGAAAGGTTTTGTCTGTCGGCTTGGTGGGGAGGGGGAGGAAAAAAAGGAGAGAGATCATCTTGTGTTTTTTCTTCTCTGCAAAGAGGCTCATTGCTAGTGTAGCTTGACAAGTGGCATAAACTAAGCAAGTTTTGAAACATGAGGGACATACTTTCTGCAGAAGTTGTGTTAGGTTAATTTAGCCCAGGTTACCCAGACACAGACCACCCTCTTGCCTAAAAGCAGACTGAGAATTTGGCTATCCAGCCAACAAGCTAAAACCACAAAGATTTAAGTCACTGTGGCTCTCCTGTCCAACCTGCTCTACGTGAACCTGCTTTGGCAGGGCGGTTGGACTAGATGATCTCTGAAGATCCCTTCCAACCCCTACCATTCTGTGATTCTGTGACTTTGGATAGTATAATCCAAATAATACAACTAACAAACAGATTTAGTTCAAGCGTCAGAATTCATTATTTCTTTCAATGTGCAACATAGTTTTCCCTCTTCAGAGATTTTACTTTTAATGCTACAGTCAAATTTGAAGATAAAAGGACAGGTGAGTCAGGAGGCAGTTCACCTTGCCTCCGAAACTCACAAGAGAGAAATCTGAGATTGAGGTATTCTAGTTGCACTTGACACTCTCCCAGAATTAAAAGGAAAGTTGCTATTTCAGTATGAAGACTAAACTATGTAGTTGGTATCAGCTCTTGTTTGTTGTTATGCCAGAGCACTCAGTGGCTCATATCACTGCTGTCTCAAGGGACTAAAAGTTATTATCTCTCCTTATATGTAAAGCAGACCTTTAATGTCAGCTCCTGGAATTATCCTGGTGTGTGTGCTTGCAGACCTGAACTTCATTTATCACCAAGATATGAAGTTAAATGACCTTAGAATTAAATTGTTCTTTTAGTATGCAATGTTAATAATCCTGCATTTATCTTCATAATAGGAATAAGAGTACAAGTAGAAGATAATCAGGACAGTGTTAATTATAGAACTTTAAAATAACGCTCTGCTAACCTAAAGCATTGATGTGTTTAGCACACTGATTTTTGTCATATACACCAGAAGAAGAAGGATCTTCCAAAATTCTATGTAAGTAGACATGAATCCAAAGACCACCACTTCTGACTTATTCAGGTTGATTGTGAACATAGAAATTTTAACCTAGATTCCACACTAGCCCAAGTGTGTATGAAAGATACAGGTCCCCTCTAGACAAGACTTATCTTACAGCCCTTATACTCACCCTGATAATTTTGGGACACGATAAACACAGCTTCCGAAGAACACTGAACAGCAGTTTCATCAAGTGCCAGTGAAGATACTGGGTTAAGCCTATTCTTCTTTGGTCCCAGAACACGTTACATTATTGGCAGACAGAGAGATTTTTTTTGAAACAGCTACCACGCTCAGGTTCTGTACCAGCAAATGTTCAGGAAACACATGGGTAATTTGGACAACCAGTTGAGAAAGCAGTCTCCAGTATTTTTTGCTTCACAGAGCAGAAGATGCTATGCAGCTAGATTAGATCATATGAGGCACACAGTGTTTTTGTGGCACCAACAGACTCCACGAGTTGTTTGGTTATAGAGAGCCATGCTCACCCAAGTATCACCGAGCCGATATGTTGTCCTGGACTAGTCTAAGTTCAGTTTTATCTAAGCACTTCTAAGTACTTGCCAGTTGAGTCTCAGGGCTTGCCTTACAGGGTCAGAGAGACTGTAAGAGTTTTGCTAGTCGTGTCACTATGCTTTGGGAGATCCAGTAGCTTCAGTACTGTCCCAGATTGCGCACCTTCTGTCTAGCAGCAGGTAGTGTGAGTGTGATCATCATCTTACTAGAGTTACTTACAGGAACTGGCAAATAAGCCTCTCTGCCCCTAAGAAAGCTTGGTTCTCCAACATTGTGGTTGCAGCCAAGTTCTTTTATTGCTAATGGGAACAAATGCTTAACACCGTGTTGCGTCTGAGAAGTTAGCTGTTAGGCAAGACAAGAAGGATCTTAGGTTGTTTCTGCTTCAGAAAATGTCTATTTCTCTAGAGGATGAGATAGGAAAAATGGTCTCTTACCCTCCTTCCCAAAGACAAAAAGAGTTCAGCTGAAGTAGACACTGTGGTAATCAAGGAACCAAATTATATAATCTAATAGGTTTATAGCTGGAAGTTAAGACTCTCAGACTACTTCTATACCATTATATCAAACAACTTCAGCATTGCTCAAGATAGTTCCTTTGGCAGTAAATTCAGCAAACTGATTGCTTTGTAAGTTTTAATAAGCAAAATAACTGGCAGATTAGTTACAGGCATGCTTTCAATACACCTGTAAGAGCTTTGATGATTGTTTTTACAAAAATATGATCACATATCTCAGGTATACCCAAACCAGTTCACAACAGCAGGTTCTGGTGCTACATGGAGCAGTTCCTCATCAGTTTTCATGCAGATAATTTTACACTGTATTCCTGCGAAGACATAGAAGGATAGACTGAAACTCATGAAGAACTATTATCATTTAGGATTAGTAAACTAGACTCCTCTTCCTTGCAAATCTATGCAGAACTGTACCTGTATGAACTGAATTACTGAACTCTTTCCCTTGATGACTTACAAACTCCAAGAAGGATCTTGGTCATCTTAACAATTAAACTTGGCCCATTGGGTTAGAGCTCTGTGGTCATCTAGTGCTTCTGCAGTTTCTTAAAAACCAGCAGTGAGCCTTAAAAAGCTTTCCTGCGTTGTGTATCATATTGATAGCACATGTTCAATTCAGCAATATTTGACGACATTCTATTACCATTTCAGGCGTCGGGTGTGGATTTAAAACACAACACTTACCACAGTGAGACTCCTTTCTACAAGCTTATTTTCACAGCATCTACATCCGCCATCATAGTTACTCATACTGCATTGTTCACTGCTGCAATGTGTGCAATCTGCCCAGAGATGCAAGCAGCTCATTCAAGGCACAGTGGTCCACTGCAGCATTAAGTCCTTCGTGGCTTGATAATGTCGCTTTCCCTGTAGATGGACAGTTCTCCCAGGCAGCTTGCCTCAGTATGGCCAGGATTTTGCACTTTCCCATGACAGAGTTTGAAAAGATCTTATTGACCTGTAACTCTTAAAATATATCTGAAATGGGATTATGTGTATCAAAGCGATCATTTGAGCCCTTCCCTCAACTCATCCCACAAAAAGACAACCAAGGTAACAGCAGGTGGAGATTTGAACTAGGACTAATTATCGCTTCTTTTTGTCTTTGCAATTAACTACATTGCTAGTTAATGAACGTGGGTTCAATGGTATCCCACTGTGCTAATATCTTCCCATTTCACAAGTGCATCTTCCTGTAGGAAGGAATGTGAATGGACTGGTATTTTTGACTTGATGAGCACCTTGAACGTCACCCTAAAAGCAGGGTTATTTAGAACTGATTTTAAAGATTTTGCATGTGAATCTTAATTCATTATCTTTACTCCAGTAAAGTACTCCGTCTTCATAATTGTCAGTCTATGACAGAGATTTCCATAAATGAGATCGAGGCATGGTACCAGAAGAATACAAATTTATGCTGTTGCACTACATAAAAACCTGTTAGCTGGAACAGTAAATGCTAGGTCAAAAAACCAGATGCTTAATACTTAAGCTGCAGTCTGGAAGGAAGGAATCTCGAAGCCAAGGAAAATGGGAAACTTTCCTTATTCAAGATATGAAGAAGTACAGGTCCTAAAGACAAGTATCTCCGGTACCCCACCATGCTAGGGGAAGAAATGCCCATGCCTTCTCAGTGGGAGAGAAAGAGCATCTCTCAAGTCCTCCATGATGCTTTACCAGCTGTCAACATACTTTTTCCCCATGCAGGTGCAGACAACTGCCTCACTAATAAAAAAAAAATAACCAAACCAGCAGAACAAAGCTTCCCTCTCTCCCATTGTCTGAGTTTCAAGAGATGGAGCTTCAGTAGCCTCTTCAGCCTGATGGAATTCAAACCTGTGTACCCCACTTCCCACTAGCACAAGTATCAGTTCAGCTCTTCTGGGCAAGAGGCACTCTACTCCTCCCATTGAATATGGACCCTGGGCAGCCCTGGACACAAGCTGAATATATAAATACTAGACTAATACCAGCAAAAAGGGATGTGTTTTTGTCTTTCCCTCCTAGCTTAACCAGTGGTCTGCTAGGTAACCAGGGCCTAGTTTTCCAACAGTAAAGTGACACATGAAATACCAGTCACCTTTGTCAAAGGTTTTCATACATGGGTCTGAAAGTTATTTACAACTACTTTGATCCCGTATTTTCTGAGAACCTCCACCCTTGGTATTAACAGTTCAAAGCATTTTATAGAATATTGGTGGAAAACTGAAAAATCAGATAAACACAACAGTTCTGTAAACAGGCTTTGCAGGAGGCTGAGGCAAGGAGACATCAGGCTTAAGGATCATGTCCTTAAGGATAGGGAACTGAAGAGACCTGGAGGAAAATATAGCTTTTTCTTGGTGCACACCAAACACAGATCAGTCACCCCAGAGAACCTGGCAACACCTTATCATGTATTTAGTTACAAGAGAATGTTTATAGGCTAAACAAGTCATAGGCAATATCTGACTGGAAACTGGATGAACAACACTGCAACACAAACAGTGAACTATCTTCTTCTACCAAGCCCATTTCGGTACAACAGAACTGTGCTATATGTTTGTGAAACAAACAATATCCCTGGCACAGGCTCTCTGACCCAGGGAGTCACTCTCAGCTGTCAAAACAGCATTTCTGCCGTTCATGTCTTCTGCTCTTGATGCTAATGATTGTATTTGTGCCACTTATATGGGCAGGGGAAGAACCTGAGGTGCTACAACTGCAGGGAGCTTCTTCACAGAAGTTTTGTATACACCAAGGAGGGCACAGTCATGCCTTGATTGTGGTGAGCAGTTTGAAGGAGCAATAAGCCAGACAGTAAATTATAAACAACAGAAGGGATTTTCAAATACTTCAATATAATTCCAGCAAGTTAATATTGGATTACCAGAAGTTCATGTTAACAAAACTAATGCAGAAAGTACTGTTAGAACAGGGATATGTACAACCTAAAGCCATATCAGATCATAAAAGCAATTAAGCTATGTTCAGCTTAAATAATTTGGCAGCGAGACTAAAACGATATGAGAGAATGAGAAAGCCATACCTGCCGGGGCTGAGGATGAAACAGCCTGTATTAAAAAAGAGCACGTGTCTAGCCTCATGCCAATGGTTGATGTCTGGTTCCTTCAGTTCTTGTCTGGGAAGATGTGCTGTGGTCCCCTCGTGTATGCTGCGTTGGCAGTTCCACCAGGCATTTCGTGATACCAAAAGCACGTACAAAGAGCCCCTGTTAAGCCAAAATAAACTGCTGTCCTTTTATGATGGAGCAAACACCCCACCAAGTGTTTGCAACAACCCACCTGAAGAGGAATGGCAGAATGCAGCATAGTTTAAAGAAACACCAGAAGCTCTGAAACAAATAAAGGTGGCCAAGATAACAGGCCCTTAGTGCAGCGAAAAGGAGGCAGCAATGCTTCTCCAAATGGCCTCAAGTGCTTTGGGCCTTCAGTCAGCAGCTCAGAGGGACACTGTGGCTCTGACTCCTGCATGGTCCTTCCACGAAGTGTTGCCACACCAACATTACAATAGCTAGCATGTAAATACAAATAGGTGATGTTGGTATGGGACAAAGCTTCCAGGTCTGTTTATTTCTTCACAATGTTCTAATAGTTCAAAAACAGCAGTTTGAGCAGTTACAAGCTGAAGCAGCCCTTTGGTCTTTAACAGTTTGAGGAGATGTTGAGATAAGTAGAAACCCCCTTTAAAGCACGAGGAAGGCAAACCAATCAAACAGCTACCAGCACTGAGAAGGACATCTGAAGATGTTCATTTTTCCTGAAAGATCATGTTGTCTCCTCGAGAGACCCACAACTTCCCATGTCTGCCAGCTGTGATGAGATCCTCCAAAGGGGAAAAAGGAGAAGGCAGAGAGGATTTTAAAGTAATATTGGGGCTGCTGGGTCCATTTTAGGGTTCAACAAGCTGTATTATTGTCACTAGGAGCTTTAGAGACTCTGTGTATGCCAAAACTAAGGCTTGGCTGTGGTTAGGGATTTGGGCACCAAGAGCCGTAGGGACATACCTTGCCCGCATCCGCTGAAGAAGCCTGCTGGGAGGGATGCAGGGGATGTGATGGCAAACTGTGTCCTCCCTGTGCAAGCTGCCCCGTGCATCCAGTCCCTCGGCAGGATCCCAAGTGAGGAGCTGGTTCACTACCTGACATCAAGCAATGCGTTTTATAGGCACTCCCTGATTGGAGACGTGAGTTTTTACGTGCTGAACATAAGCAACGTTGACTTGTTTCTGGCAAGACGGCTCTCCAGAGCGGGAAGGGCAGGAGTGATAGATTGCTTTAGAAAACCCTTTGCATTCCTTTTGACTCCTAACCTACTGTACCTGGTACGAGATGAGATGAATCGAGATGGCTGCGAAACTCGGAGGCGATGCCGCAGAGAAGGCAGCTGCAAGAGGCCGCTGGCCCAGTCGAGGTGCGTGGCTGGGCAGCAGCTGGCAGCCTCTGCAAATCAACTCCTCTTTCCCTCCAGCTCCCAGCGCCCGGGGGCAGCCGTCAGCTGCAGAGCGCTGCCGAGAGCCAGGAGAGCTGCCAGCTTTCACATCCACCCGCTACTCGGCCACCCGTAGAGGGAGAGGGCTGCTTTCAGTAAGGTTTCATCTCTGAACTCAGGGCATTCCGTACTCAGATTTTTTTCCTTTGCTTTCCTTTACGTGGAGCAATAGGTCTTTGGATGTGGTCCAAACGCATCTATAATAACAGATATCTTTCCAGCAAATACGAGAGGAGATCTCCGAAAGATTTCAGAGCAAGCTGTCAGATTAAAGCATTGCTAGCAATAAACTGTGACAGGCAGAGTGAAGAGATGCAGAAATAAGGATGGGCAAAAGCATGTATGTTTACTCAAAGTGCAGATTCAGCAAAGCTTAAATGTTTTGTACAGGGTCTTTTTAGTCTTGTTGAAATGTTGTCCTTTCTTTAGCTTTCTTAGAAAGAGAAGAGAAATTCTGGCAATGTTCTTGCTTCACAAGAGGGCAACTGTTAAAAGGAGGACAACCACTGATAGAAATGGTTCAAACTTACAAGATATTACCTGTTACCAAAATGCACTAGTCTGTCATCTTTATTTGAAGATTTTTCCTCAGCTTGCTAAAAAATATCTAGCAAGAAACAAAATAAAATGAAATAAAAAAAACAACAGTGGAAGGATTCCAAATGCAGATCTGCATGGAAATAAGATGTGAGCCTGGCTCTGTGCGGGAGCTATTGTATGAGCTGCAGTAACAAGGCAGAACTGAAACGGAGTCCTGTTGGGCAGTCCCAAAGCAGATGTAACCAACGGCCTCATCGCTTTGATCAGATGGATGCTTCAAGAGACGGTTTCAGCTGGATGGTCTGGCATAATTCAGAAAAGCATCAGGGGAAGGACTACAAAGGGATTTTTCAGAACGTTATTAGCAAGTCTTCAAATTGCTAGAAGAAACCCCAAAGTGTTTTGGGAAACAGATTATTTTCTTCCCTAAATCTAGAGAGAAGTTTAGGGATAAAGAAATAAGAAAAGAAAAGCACCTTGCAGGGGGGAGAGAGAACAGGCAGGATTTATGTGCTCTGAGGTAAGTCCAGGGAAATGAAGTCCATGGACAAGACAAAGTGGGACTTGGAAAAAGACTGACTTTCATTGTATACTCTCAAGAGGAAAATGCTCTGATGTTAGATGCAAGACTTGTACAGTACATGAAAAAACTAGGACAGATTTGACCATATGAAACTTTAGACAACTTTAAACTTGTTCTTTAGGTGGGGGAAATTGATAGGTAGGTAGAAACATGAAGCATCTGCGTTATAGACGGCAAAACAAGATCTTCTCTTGGACAAATCTTCAGAAGTCATTAAGTTAAATTTATCATTAGTCTCACTATGGCATTTGCTGAATACAGCATATCTGAGGTAGAGCTCTGACATTTTGAATAGTCTTATACAGAAATGCCCACATTATGTTCTGGAAGCCTATCACCTGCATGCCTGTAGGAGCTACCGTACCTGCATTTCTTTTCATTGCAATGAAAATAAAACTAATTTCCAAATACTCCTCTTTCCCTACTTTTCTGATATTCTTTTTAACTCACTCTGTGCAATTCATAGCATTGTTTGATGGGATTCACACTGCCAGCAGACTTGCTCCAGGAATAAGGGAACACATACATGTTAGAGCAGTGTATGAGAAGTCAGTGGTTTCCTCAGGAATAGCAGTCACCTGGCATGAGCTACAAAAGTTTGAAAGCATACATTATTGCCGTACCATCTGCTGAGAAAAGTCAGAATCTCAGCTGTCAACACTACTCTCACAAGAACCCAGGGAAGGCAAGGGTCCAGAGGCTTGCCGTTCCTTCCAGCCATACCTGCATTTTTTCTTCATCTTTAAAGCAAGTTCAGAAAATGTAATCATGTGTATTTTAACTGCAAATTAATGGTGTCAACCACCAGTTTTTGTTTTGGACTTGATCTTACTATGCCTTGAAGTTATGAAATTTCATTTTTGTTCTTAGAATTACCACAAAATTAGCTTAGTTTTTTAGAAACACCTTTTAGATGTTTCAATTTTCACAGTCCTGTGGAAACCTATTTAAGCATGTGGAGTACTCACTGGTTGGGCTAAAGTCCAGGAGGAAATACAAGAAACGACCCAGAATCACTAAAAGTGAAAATCAAGTGCTGAGGCCCACCAGCCTTAGGTCTCCAAATGTCACAGCCCAGCAAAGCAACTGGGCAGAGTAGTGCCGGTAGCCACTCAAGGAAACAACAGATTTTCTGTTGCTGTGGCAAAATTTGCTTCC
Source organism: Anarhynchus alexandrinus (assembly GCA_008711295.1). NCBI lineage: Eukaryota > Metazoa > Chordata > Aves > Charadriiformes > Charadriidae > Anarhynchus > Anarhynchus alexandrinus. The sequence goes on along the minus strand of VUYV01000050.1, from coordinate 4,288,022 downwards.
TTCAGAAAAGTGACCATTTGAAACCATACCCTCAATCCTGAGCAAGACCTGAAGCCACAGCCATGAGTGGGGGAGCACGTTTGCCACTGGGGACTGTTCTGCTGAGTATAGGAAAAAGGACCTGCTTGTGTCTCCTTCCCCAGGAGAGAGAAAAAAAACCAAAAAACTGGAAACCAGTTGGCCTCTTGAACTTTCAAACCAACTGAAGACAGTAAAGTCAGTGCTTACATCATGAGCACTGAAGCTTTAGTTATACCTTTTCCTGGCTAAGCAGAAGTCTAAGGTAATTCACCTGTCTCAAACATTAGTTAGAAACGAAGGTAGCAAGCTTATGAGCAGAGACGGACATCCTTTTGCTGGTTCCTGTCTGCTCTCCAGCATGAGCTCGCCTTTCTTGAAGTTACCCTAGGACCTTAGAAAAGATTCCCACTCCGATATCCAGCCAGACAAGTATTAAGAAAACCTTTTGCTCAGTCTAAGTTGCAGCAGTACCAGACAGCATGACATGGTCCCTCCTTCCTGGCATGAGAGCTGCTATAGCCCATCTTCTCGATAGATACTACTGTGCCTGAACAGGCAGCTTGCAGCAAAGCCACAGTTCCTTCCCTACTTAAGGGAAAAATCCCTCTTTTTAATAACTTTTCCAAGAGTATGCATTTTTTCTTACTATGGACATTACCATCTATGCTACTAATAAGCCCACATAGAGGCCACACTCCTTTTAAGAAAGTTTTCATCAGAAGTCATTATCAACAGGCTAATAGTCTGCTATGGCATTAAGTGTGGAATTGAGCACAGATGTCTTTTTACCCTTTCATCCCAGTTTTTGATCCTCAGAGTAGCAGAACTATGGAGACATCTGTGGAAGCCCAATACACTGCTGCTTATTGGTAGTCACCAGTTCAATAGCTATAGCAATCAAAGGAGTTGTACACTGTTGCCCTTCTGGGACAAGGAGGAACTGGAGAAAGAAGCCTTTATTTAAGCTGAGCGTTGCTAATAGTCATAACTGTGATTTGTTAATTCATGTTTTCACATTTGAGAGTAAGCTGTATTTTTACTTTGACAAGTCCATACATATCTAAAGTACCAGGAAAGCTTTGGCACAGTCCTCAGTTAAAAGCTGTCCTAAGTGACAGATCTTGACTACAGGAATACGTATCCTCTTTCTCACATAGTCTGGTGGAAGCAACATCATTCCTCCTGCACACCACACCCAAAAGAGCCAAAGGGAGGTTACAATTGTGCTTATTTTTGTGAAAAGCTGTTTATCTCAAGTAGATCTCCACCGTTGGTCTGACTCACAGAGCAAGACTTAACCCACCATCACCACCTTCCCATCAACACATCTCCCCTGCACAACTGCTGCTTTGCTATTCCGCTTCTGCACCTCCTGCATCAGGAATCATCCTCAAAGGTGACAGCACCCCAAAATAGCCTGGAGAAGAGAAGGCTCCGGGGAGATCTTATTGCGGCCTTCCAGTACCTAAAGGGGGCCTACAGGAGAGCTGGGGAAGGACTTTTTACTAAGGCATGTAGTGATAGGACGAGGGGAAATGGCTTCAAACTGGAAGAGGGCAGGCTTAGATTGAACATTAGGAAGAAGTTTTTCACTTTGAGGGTGGTAAGGCACTGGAACAGGTTGCCCCGAGAGGTTGTTGAGTCCCCATCCCTGGAGGTGTCCAAGGCCAGGCTGGACGTGGCCTTGGGCAACCTGGTCTAGTGGGAGGTGTCCCTGCCTATGGCAGGGGGGTTGGAACTCGATGATCTTCAAGGTCCTTTCCAACCTAAACCATTCTATGATTCTATGAAAACCACGTCACAGTCAGTGTATCATTGCTGTTTGCAGACTTAATCCTGATATGCACTGATGTAGCTGAAGAGACAGGGATTCCCTCTGTGACAAATTTACTTTGCCAGCATTTCCTCACTGTGCTGGACCCTCACCAGATTCCCTTTCTTGATTTACCTCTTACCTGCTGTGATTTCTTCAAAATTTCCTCTTATTTTGAAGGAGGTTTCTACACTTACGAGGATGCCCTTGCTTTCGATGGCATTAGGTCGCACCAGTGCTGATGACCACAAGGCTGTTTAGCCATGTTGCCCAGCTGTTGCTGGCAAGACACTTCTGCAAGTGACACAAATCCCAGGTTTGCCTAAGCTTCCAGGCTCAGAAGCCCCTCTGATTTCTTTATGACCATTAAACACTTCAGTCTTTATCAGCAGGGCTGTATGACTGGAGGCCTTTGCCCCAGAGAGCAGGCAGGATTTGTGTTAGATAACATCGATGCCTCAAGCTTATCTCTTGTCACTGGAAGTCTCTCCCGAGGGAAAGGAGACTATTGATAGGATACTTCCCAGGTGACAGCCATGAACCTGCTCCCAGATAGCTGCTTGCTTTGAAGTAAACAAGCAAGTCAGCCCACAAGCTGGCTTTCTTCTTGCATTTTGAGTCATCATGTTTGCAAGATTTCAACAAATATCTCAGATGTGCACGTAATTGACTGCCTCGGGAGGGTGCACTTGCCTGCTCCAAACTGATTTGCATGAAACAGGTGCTTCACCTTTCTCCCAAAACACTCTTCCAACAGCACAATCATTGCAGACAGCTGTTAACACCAAAGGAAGGCCAATCCCCTCTCTAAGGCTATAGTTTTGAATATAAAAAGGCTATTTCCCCTCCAAAGAAAGGAATGCTAATTGTAGTAAGCCACACACAGAACAGTTCCCAAAAGGCAAGAAAAGTAAATGTGGGAACCGAGTACAGCCAGATCACATCCTTTCTGTCTGGGGCACTGCAGCAATCCTCACCTGATACTTTCAAGTACTCGTTAGATAACTACTGGATTTGAGTTCTCAAGTTCCTGCAAACTGCTCACACATGGTGCCGTGTTTCTCAAGCAAATAATTCTAACTCAAAAACTCCAAGATACTGACACAAACTTGAGAGCCTCTCAGAGCTCCCTTTTAAAGAGGACCTGAGCATGTGATACTCTGAGAAAACCAATCAGAAAAGGCATCAGCGACTTCAATAATTAGAATATTATTTGGTTTATTTTGGGATTAGCCCAAAGTCAGTACATATGCAAAAGCTCAAAAAAGAGTAAACTGAACCTAAGATTAGCTATTCTAGAAAAAAAAACCAAACAAACAAACAAATAAATGGTAAAAAAGAATATTTTTTTTCCCACAGTCTGCAATCTTAAAGGCACAAGAGGGTAACTAATTATACATGTACAAACATATTGTGCCCTTACAGCACTGCAGGCTGGGGACAGACTGGCGAGGGAGAAGCTCTGCAGAAAAGGCCCTCCGGGTTCTGCTGGGCAGTGAGCTGAGCCCTGGCAGCAGAAAGGCCAAAAAGATCCTGGGCTGTATGAACAGGAGCACAGCCAGTAGGTTGATGGACGTGATTATTACCTCTTCCTCAGCACTCATTAGGCTGTACCCAGAGTACTGCATCCAGTTTTGGAGTGAGTTCAGCAGAGGGCCTCCAGGATGCTGGAGCACTTGCCCTGTGAGGAGAGGCTTGTGAGACTGAGGTGGTTCATCCTAGTTAAGAGATGGCTTTGGAAGTGCTTACAGCAGCCCCCAACACCCATTGGGGAAGTGACTGAGGAGTTGGAGCCAGGCTTTTCACAGCAGTGAAAGAGAGATTATGCATAAAAGCTGAAAGAAGAGAAGTTCAGACAGGAGATAAGGAGACCCTTTTCCCCGGGGGGGACAGCTGGGCAGGGGTGTGGATTGCCCAGGGAGGCTGTGCTGGCTCCATCCTTGGAGGTTTCCAAGCCCCAACAGGGGACAATCCTGAGCAGCGTGGGCTGAGCTCAGAGGTGGCCCTCCCTCAGTGGGAGGCTGTGCTGGAGACCTCCTGACCTCCCTTCCCTTCCGAATTTCCCTATGATCTTACAATTCTATATAAATAATTTTTCTACAACATTGTTACTTACAAAGTCAACAAGTACAAAAATATGTGGACCGACACATTTGATGCCTAACAACCAGCAGAGTATTTCCAGGAAATCCACCTAAAGAGAATTGCAGGGGCTGGAGTCTGCACTTATTAGCTGCTTTTTGCTATTGGAATAGCACATTACAGCCAAAAGTAATGTCTAAGAAATACCTTGACTGCTTTCTGATACAGTTTTTTGTGATCTGAGTTACGACAGGGCTTAGGGGACCAGTCAAGGTGGACCTCATTATGTCAGGCCTGTGCACACCTTACCTCAAAGAGATTACAACCTGAACAGCATGAACAGAAAACAAAAGTATCCAGGGACCTTTGGTAGGTTGATATCAGAGCTTAGTTTTATGCCACAACTATCCATAATGCTGGTCACTGGGACATAGGTCTTCAGAAAGCACAGGAGCAAAACGAAGAGAAATCATCTGTTTTGTTACTTTGCTTTCCACAGAGCCCCATATCCCCTTTCCATCACATAAAAGCAGAATACAGACCTATTGGTCAATTGGTTCAGGTGGTGCAATGATAAGGAGATCACAATCAAGGAAGCGATTTTATTGCCTTACACTTCTACAGCCACCAGCAAGCTCTCTCTCTGCCCCAAATCCACTTCTTCCTGTAATTCTGTGCCTCTCTGGAGAAAATCTCTGGCTGCAGGGGTGCAGAAAACAAACTAAATTATCCCAATGAGCTTTTCAGATCTTACAGTCTAGGAATTTAGCTGTGTCCAGTTGATATGGCGGGCTGAAATGAAAGAAAAGAGTATGCAAGAGGATATACCCCTCTGTAGGTTGAGCCTACCTTTTTCTTCTGAAAGACAGTAGGATTTAATTATAAGCCTTTAAGATGGAGTGTTCTTGTATGATAAAAATAATTAAATAAAAACAAGGCAGTGATCTTTGTACTAGTAAGGGCATATGAATAATAACACTATGACCTACTGGCAAAGGAGGGGTAGGGGAGGAAGGAAAACACTGGGCACTGGGAGTCCCTCTTCATTGGTCATCCTAGAACATCATGTGGCCAAGGCTCCTTTTTAAAGATAACTCCTGATCTCCTGGAGCTCATACTATCCTCCTGTCCTGCATTTCTGCTTGATCCTGTGGAAGACTTCTCTCTAGCCTGACAAAATGTGTGACCAGTTTGTGGGCACCTGGAAGCTCCTTTCTAGTGAAAACTTTGAGGACTATATGAAAGAGCTGGGTGAGAACTGTTATTTGGAGTCGTTGTATCTGGGACAGGGAAGGAATGCTGATTTTGAACTTTATTCCTTACTTGCTTTTTCTGGCTGTGCTATTTAACAAGGGGGGTTTAGTCCAACTATTTTGGTCAGATGTTCTTAAACTGGAGCACTGGGCTGTTTGAATTATCGGTGTCAAATTCTTATAACGTAGAAAAACCTTGATTGGGACGAATAGTTTCAGGTAAGCCAAGTCTATGCATGCCTACTTAGTAGTGTTATAAATGGAAGTAAAGCAAGTCACCGCAATATTTTGTGTGGATTAACTTTTATCCTTGAACACACAAAGCAGCGTAATGCTAGAATGCAGCAAGCTTCTCTGTGTCTAAAAGCAACACACCTAAACTTCCTTATATTGCTACTGGACTGGGAGACCGATTAATTTTCATGGCTATTATAGTGAATGAAACTCTGTAGCTGCCTCCAGTGAATATGAACAAAGAAAATTGCATGGATTCATGCAGATACTTGCAAAAGATTTGAGGGATAACACTCTCCTCTAAAGGTGTAGACTTCTTGCGTGGAATTAAAATTGGGCTTTAAAAGGTTTCCACATTCTTTTAGTGTGGAGGCAGTATGGGGTAACTTGCACTGATTGGATCAGTACATGCTAAAACACTGGGGGTTTATTTGGAGAGTAGGGGTAAAATACTCACTGAGACTTATGCAGCATTCCGACAGCTTTCGGTGAGACTCTTGCACTCTTAATCTTTACCCCAGATTTTACTCAGGACATAAACGTTGCCAGCTATTTCTTAATCATTTCCTTTTATTCAGCCTAGCCACTGATAATTATAAAAAGTGCTTTTTTTTTTCTTGATTGTTTGTTTGGTTTTGTGGCTTAGAAACTGTCATATACATCTGCTTATTTACTTTTAGATACAGTTAGCATACAAGTTAGCATACAAACCACCGCAGTTATTTCAAACAAGTGCATGTGCAAATATCTGGCATTAAAATCTCATCTCAGTCTTCAAAATATTGCTTTTACTATTCGGACAATGAAAGAGCAGATAATTTCCTTACGTAATCTCACACAGCTTGGTCTATAACCATACCAAGCTAGTGAGATGTTACAAAGGAACCTCTGCAACATAGAATTAATAAAAAAATCAGAAAGTAATAGGGAAATCAGCACTTAATTTTTCTTCTTTCCCAACAAATAAGAGAAAAACTTTGAGTAAAGATAAAAATTTCATAGTGCCCTGTCTTATTTACAGGTGTGGGGTTTGCTACCAGGAAAATGGCTGGTGTGGCCAAGCCCAATGTAACTATCAGCATCAATGGTGATGTGATAACCATCAAAACAGAAAGTACCTTCAAAAATACAGAGGTCTCTTTCAAGCTGGGTGAAGAGTTTGATGAGACCACAGCAGATGACAGAAAAACAAAGGTGAGTCCAAAACTGGCACTTTCCAAATATACCTCTCAAAAGGGCCATGGGAGCAGGACAGAGTTGTGATTTTGACATCCAGTGTAGAAACGCTGCCTTCAAAGGTAAGAGCGCTATGGGTGCTTTGTGCTTCAGTGCTGTTTGGATATGGAGACAGTCTTCCCTTCAGCCCACGGCACCCTGATGAAACAGCCACGCTTTGCTTTTTTTTTCATTGGCAGAACGTCATTACCCTAGACAATGGCGTACTGAACCAGGTGCAGAAGTGGGACGGAAAAGAGACTATCATAAAGAGAAAATTGGTGGACGGGAACCTGGTGGTGGTGAGTTCATTTTTGTTACTTAATCACTGAATTCACTGTGCAGAATTCATGTTTGGCAGATGTATTACATTAGATTCAAGCACGTGGAGTGAAAGCATCTGAAAGGGCTCTGTGGACTTGGTGAGAAGTCTCTCTGAATGAGTTTGAAGTACATATTAAAGCTGAAATGTTGTTAAATTTGTGGAACAGTATGGAGGTGCCTGTTCTCCATTCACAACAACACATCGTTAGGAAAGAATAGAGAAGAAAAAAACCAACATCTCCATGAGAGAAATTTTTATGTATCAGAATCTTTAAGTCCTGAACAGTATAAAGGAAGTATTAGCAAAGTCCATATTAAGTGCATCCACTCTGTGCTGATGCAAAATACTCCTGTTCATTTCCAGTGGAGACTCAACAGCCGTCTGTGGGAACCGTACTTCAGATCACCAACATCTGTGTCAATAATATGAAGTTACAGCAAAAAAAGAAACCTCTGCCCAAGCTCTGTTGATTGGTGTTATCTGGTCAGAGAGTATTGAGCTTGACTCGGTGCCAGTGAGGCCCATCTGCAATTTGGGGCTTCCCAGCACCGCTCACCAGTTTTAGGAAAGACACTTTGAAGAATCTGGGAGGGGACTAAAACTGTGTTCATAACAGGCAGCTGAGATTCCTACCTGCTACAAAATGATACGCATACACAAAATTCCTGAAGAGTTCTGCCCTCCCCTAGAGAAAAATAATATGTCCATAAATTTAATATTTAAATTTCTTTGGATAGAGACCAGAGGAGAACAAATAGAAATAGTTTCTAATAACAACTTCATTAAGAAAGAATGAAAAAAACAGAGTTTGATCTAACAGAAAAATAGATGAGGACAGAGCCTAACATGCAGGGGCTGACACCGGCAGCTGCAAGTCTGAAAGCTGCGTAGGGCTCTGTGTGGGTATGTGTTGTGCACACGTGTGTGAAGAAGACAAGCCACAGCTGCGAAAGGTGAAAGGAAAAAAGACTAATGGCCAGCTTCAGAGTCCAACCACCCTCCAAAGAAGTTCTAGGAGCCTTCTTTAGAAGTTTTTAAGAGGAGATTAGAAATCTCCTGGGGGTCGCTGGAGCAGTCCTTTGATGTTCTTTCAGTCCTGTGCTTGTATTTCAGATTTCTGTTTCTGAAGTTCTCAAGCTTGAGTTTCACTGTTTTGGCAATTGATTTTAGAGGGGAGAAACATACATTTTTTCTTAAATTGGCTTCCAATGTATAACTAACTCTCTGCCTTCTGACTAACAAACATTTAGTGAGAGTTAAAAGCTGATTAAAATTGCCTTTCTTTCCAGGAATGCGCCATGAATAATGTTACCTGCAAAAGAGTTTATGAAAAAGCATGAAGAAGCCATCTTTGCACAGGACTAATGCTTAAAGCTGGAGAAAAACAACTTAATCAAAGGAGAAAAACTCCACAAATCCGTTTTAAAGAGAACTGTACTTTTTACAGATATATCCCAAAACAGTTACACGCAGCTAGTCTAATTTGTTGTGGCTATTCAATAAACTATTCAGCTTTCTACAACCCGTGCTTGTGCTGGAGTTTGTCAGAAAGGGATTTCGGAGGGGGATGCAACCTGGGACGGGGTGCTGTGCGGGAAAGCATCGCGTGAGAGCTGGTGCCACGCTCGGTACCTGTGACCCATCTCACTGCGGAGAGAGGGTCGGAGGCCATCCAGTGAGTGGCACTCGTTGTGTGACAGTGATAGATGTAGACCCGGACACAAAAACATCTTCCAATGAGTGCTGTGTGTGGGCTACACACTGCAAGGAGTCTGCGCACAGCAAGGGGAATAACAGGGCTGCTTTTCCTGGCTTCCAGTGAAGGGCGTTTTTCCTGGGGCAGGGAGGAGGGCAATTGCTGTGGACGTCCAGTGTTGGCTTCCAATGTGAGCAAGGAACCAACAATTTTAAACCCAAGGCTCATCTGAAGTGGCTTGATCTTGTCCTCTTCCACCCGAAGGTTGAAATTATAGCTGCTGTAGCTCTCAGCTGTGATTATTTTCTTAATGTCCCTTTCCTTAACGTCTCTTTTTGTCCTAAATTAAACAAAAAGCCTTGAATTAAGAATCATAGCTTTAAAAGTACTGCCAGTACTTTTTAAGTACTAAACCCCTGTAAAAGTTTGCTAGTGGTACAACCCCCTTTATTTCTTATGTGCATTTTCTATGAGCTCATTAAGTTAGATCAGTCTTGGGAACACGAGCCTCTCCAGACGCAAAGCCCTTTGGACACCATGTTTTTCAACTTTTCTTATTCTTGAACTACCTTCTTCTACTGCCCTTAGGGCTGGCCTCCTATTTCAAAACTTTGTGTCCACAGAAGCACTGATTTCTACACCCAGGATGACTCAAACTGAGGGAAAAAAAAACGGAGAAGTCTAGGGAAAACCTGGACAAGAAGAGTCTGAAAATGTGTGCAGTAACCATAAAATGGGGAAATGAGCATATCTCAAGCTTTTTGATTAAGCCCTGTGAACCAAATTCCACATATTCCTGACATTCCTGAGGTCAGCTGTCAGAGGTGACGGTGCTGAGTCCCCACTGCCAGCAGCAGAGACCTCATACACTTGAACTTTCCTCTGCATGACTCAGACTGTTCCCAAGTTTCCGCACTATTAATACGACTGGGGAAGGGAAAAGAAAAAGAAGGACTTCTGCACTCTGGATGAGCTAAGGAGTCATGTAAGAGCAGTTCCAAAAGTCTGTCAGTAAATTCTGCAGAAAATGTTTAAAAACCCACAAAAATACAGCTCCCCTGTTTTTACCTTGTCTTCATTGGTTGTGAAATCTCATCAGCTTAAAGAACATCAGTTGCCTAGGGGAAGGAAGTATGCTACAGAGTACCCCATATATGCAATACTAAATCTACTTAGCACTTAACAAGAACCAAAATTATTTAGAAAAGCCAGGATAAAACTACAGTTTAGTGGCAGAAAACCTGCATGGGAGAGATGATCATAAGAAGCAGCAACATTGACGTAAATAAGCTATATATGGACATTAAAGATCAGCCTATAGTTAAATATATCCCATTCTCCACAGGTATGGAAATACTATATTTCAGAGGTCAAATTTCCAATATTCAAATATTCATATAGCAGCCTTCATTTTCCAGAAATCTTACATTCTTAATAAAGCCTGTGGTTGCAATTGTAACATTCACAGCCTGATACTGCAGAGGCAGGTAATCTCTTCTGAAAGCATCACCATTTATTTTAGTACCTGGTGAATGAATTCAGACTTTGTGAATGAATCAAGCCACGTAAAACTTCAACTTTTGGAAATTTTAGTAAAGTGACATTCTGTCTATAAACTTCACCAAGGCCAGCACCATAATGAAGTATTAGCGATGCTTTTCTTAGAATATGAACATATCTGAAATTTATTCTCTGAAGAAGGCCAAATTTTGTTCTCTAAAAAAGGCAGCAGCCTGGTGACTTATTGAATAAATGGGGATAATTCCTCTTTGGCAAACAAAGGAGTGTGTTCTCAGACCTGCATGGAGGTGACAGCACACATTTCTAAGGGGTAAGGGCAGATCAGTGTCTTGTCCTTGCCTGCAGAGCAGCACAGGTCCCCCTCTCCTTTCTGCAGTGCTGAACTATTCTCCAAAAATCAGAAACCATCCCATAACATTCCCCTCTGAAAAAGGAGGATCTCACCACACCCCTACAAACCCCGTGGGTGACACACTGATTGCAGCAGGCACCCTTGAATGCTGAGAGGAGGAGACCTTTCCCGTTTGCATGTTCGCTCACTACTCCTTACAGGTTTCTTGGATGACAAGACGGAAAGGGGACTCACACCCACAGATTTTTCGCAGCCCAGGAGAAAGATGAAGCAAAGCTTATTCTGAGCTTTGACCTTTCTGTTATTTTCCTGTTTTTCTTTTAACTCTTTATTTCCACTGGAAGGAACTTGGAGTACTTTTGCGTCCTGGCCGGTCAAGCCCGGTGTGCGCCCAGCTCTGCAGTCTGCCCCGAGCTGCCACCCGTTCCCTCAGCCCCAGCAGCCTTGGTGTGGTCTCGTGGGATGCCCCGGCTAAGGACACACAAGGCTGTTTGCACCCTCCAATGTAGCTGTTGGGAAGAGGCAGACTGCTGACCCCGTGTTCGGAGTTGATCCCTTGGCTCCATAGAGTCAGTGTTAAAACATCCTTGGTGTCCTCACAGCGAGGCAGGCATTTGGCCTCTGTTCTCTGCTTGTATTTCTGTTTTCTTCATTACTCTCCTAGGAATTGAATTTAGACTTTTTTTTGGCACTGAATTTTAGCAGACCATATTTCCTTTAAAGAAATTGACATAAATTTACTTTCTGTATTTCTTTAAATAGTCTCTTTACATTTTCAGCTCACTATTTTTATCAATTTTTAACTTTATCTCTAGTGCTGCTTCACAATCTCCAAGTGTGTTTGTTTCAAATCCTGTTTTATTCCAATCATAAGCAAAACAAGGGAATCTAAGCTCCCTCTTATCACATGTACTCACAATCCTTGACACTATTATTTCCTTTAAACTTGAAGAAAAGATTGGTTTCCACAGATATTATTTCTACTGAGATAGAATTCCCTGCTCTTCTTCTTTCTGGACTGTAAGTCCTTTAAATGAAAGTGCTGATTTTTCTTACTGACAAAGAGATAGATGGTAGCAATGTCAACATTGTTTGAGACTGCTTAAGACTGGGGTTTTGTCTGTATAAATAATTCTCTGTCACTTTTGTTCTTAAGGTTACTGGTACTGCAGTATAGCTGTTCTATTCTCACTAATTTGCTCTTCTTGAATTTCTTTGGGCCTGATTTTACAACATCCCAATCATCTTTTATTTCCCAAAGGCACCAGCCTTGTCTTGTTAAAGTGCCTTTATGTGGATAAGACAATTAAATGAAAGAACAAAGAATGCCTGAGGAGCAACGGTAGAATATTTTTCTATTATTCCTGGAGAAATAATGGATAGTTTCATTTAGGAGGAGCTTTCTCATTTCCAGAGATTGGATAAAAAAGCTAGCTATTCTTTACACAAAATGTGATATAATACATCTCTGCTTTGGAAGAGCTTTGTGTGGACAACACCTTCAAGGACTGACATTTACTTACATACCACAGATACAGCATCTGCTTCCTACTGTGGGGGAGATCTTCTTTACTTCATTTTCATTTTCAGTCACTCTAGACTTTCCCTCCCTACACTGCCCTGTAATCAGACCTGAGCAGTAATGGGAAGTTCTGCTCAACTTACCCTTGTTGATGTTATGACTGATGGGATAAAGGCATTTTGCATATACAACCAAAATTTGTGATTTAAGACCTTGTTATTTCCCCACAACCACAGTACAATCAAAGGAGTACAATATTTTCACTGCTTAGGCTTCATCGTTTTCCTGTTTAAGCATATTCCCCTTCTTGCGTATGGCAGCTTTCAAGATGAGACCCAAACCTCACCCTTCTTGGCCCAGCATCAGCTCCACCTCACTCTTTCTACCCTAAACACAAGAAATTTGGTCCCACAACCTATAATCCCAGTGTCCTTCCATCCTTATAACCTAGATCTGAGAAGTCACTATAAGTGGTCATAACTCAGAAAGTATAATCATGCAAAAGAGACAAATGGGCAACTGTTGTTCACACAAGTAAGAAGCCTTTTAGTCCTTTCATGTAGCAAGTAATAGTTTTCTCCAGGAATATGGTTTAGGAAGGGGAAGGAGAGAATTACAGTTGATGTGGTCTTACACTAAATAGTTTCAGATAGTTTGAGGGGTCTTGAATTACAACGCTTTAAATTCCTGCCTCTCATATACATACGGTTTATGGATTTGTTCTTCGTGTCTGGTTTTTACAAACCACAAGGCAATAGTTCTAAATGTACATTTTAAAAAAAGGGTTTGAATGTTCAAACTCAAACTTTTCAAACTTTCAAACTCAGCTTTGCAGAAGAGGCCCTGGGAGTCCTGGTGGACACCAAGCTGAATATGAGCCAGCAATGTGCCGTCGCAGCAAAAAATGCGAGTGATGTCCTTGGCTGCTTTAGGAGTGTTGCAGGTAGAAGGAGATAATCCTTCCCTTCTACTCAACACTGGCGAGGCCCCACCTGGAATGTTGGGTCCAGTCCTGATCTCCCCAGTACAAGAGAGATGTGGACCCAGGGATGTTGTGGAGTCTCTTCATGGGAGCAGGGAAATTTGAAGAAATCTTACAATAGCAGAACACATTTGAATGCAACAGTTTATATGACTGCACTGGCTTAAATCTGCCCTTAACTCTATATGTTCATATGAACCATATGATTCTATGATTCTACGACAGACCAACTATCCAGGTGCTGAAAGACAAAAAGAGAGCAGGATATGTCCTTCTCCCAGCCCAGGGAAACTGCTCACGTCTTACCAAGTGACTTTGAACTGAGAATAAGCCCTTTAATGACTCAGCCTCTGTTCATGCCATCCACCTGCCAAGCACAAGAGCTGATCTCCACTGATCTTCTCAGCATGCCCTGTTGAGGAAGCAGGGAGACAGCAAAGTTTGGCTGCTTCTTCTCTTTGTGGTGCTGCCTGGGGTATGTGCAGGGAAGAAGCCACAGCTTGGGATCATTGCTCTGATGCAAAGGGAGAAACCAGAACAGTATAATTCAGTTCTGCCTTTAAATGGTAAAACACACATACCCTTTCCAGGATGGACGATGAAAGTAAAAAAACAAACAAACAAACAAACCCAAAGACTATGCACAGCAGCTTCTTGAGTGCTCCTCCCCAAAATCCACATGGCTTTGATTTACCTGACTAGCACACAGGTGACAATAGTGGTAACGCTTTCTAGAGGTTCCTGAGGACGGGAAGTAGAGAGGGAGGTGCTGAGCTCTTCTCCTTGGTATCCAGTGATGGTAACGGTTCAAAGCTGCACCAGGAGAGGGTTAGACTGGACATTAGGAAGCACTTATTTACCAAGAGGGTGGTCAAACACTGGAACAGGCCTCCTAGAGGGGTGGTCGGTGCCCCAAGCCTGTCAGTGTTTAAGAGGCATTTGGACAATGCCCTTAATAACATGCTTCAACTTTTGGTCAGCCCTAAAGTGGTCAGGCAGTTGGACTAGATGAGCGTTGTAGGTCCCTTCCAACTGAGATGATAGTCTAGTTCTGTTCTATTCTATTCTATTCTATTCTATTCTATTCTATTCTATTCCATGGTGATAGCAGGAGAATGGCATGGGGAGGACAGTCAGAGCCGGGTTTCATGTGGATGCAGTTCTCTTGTGCTTGGTGGCTCGGTGTTGCTGAGACCCCACCGTGGTGTCCCCTGACTGCTCTGCGGATGCAGTGGTCACCTCACGTCCCCATCCCCACACACCCCTCAGCGTCCTGATCTATTCAGTGGAGGAAGCCGAGGCAGGCGTCACCCGGAGCCTTGGTACTGCCACGGCTGCCTTGGACAAGGTGCACATTGTCTTGCCCTGGCACTGCCTCTCCTATTGGCCCCTCCTGAGCGCTACAGGGACTGGGCATCTTTAAAAGGAGGCCAGCGAGGCCTGAGCGGGTCACACGATCTCTCTGACTCCCACCAAGAGCTGCTGTGGCCACTGCCTCTCTCTGCAGGACCACTGCCTCACAAAACCTGAACGATGTGTAACCGATTTGTGGGAACCTGGAAACTCGTCTCTAGTGAAAATTTTGATGACTATATGAAAGAATTGGGTGAGAAATGTTCTTTCTTTTTTTTTTTTTTTAAATGTTTTCTTTGGGAATGTCTCTTCCTCTTCTTATGCTTTGCTCATGGATGGCACTTCCTGGCCACAAAAGCACTTTAATTGCTTTTCTAGCATAATTTAATTTCTTTTCTTTAGCATCTGAAATGGAAAGCCAGAAAGGTAGGTGCTGAATTACTATAATAAATTTACTTCTGTCTGACTGAACTGACCTGAACTAATTTGTTTTTCTGTAACGAGTAGAATCTGTGGAGATGCAGCATTTTTTATGTTTCTCTTGATTACACCAATTAACTCGTGACTTGTGATAATTTACAATATATAATGGACCTGATGTCTCATGACACTTTGGTTTCAGAGGGCTAAATCCTATGAATGAACCTATCTGTTACTGAAGAATGCCAGCAATGTAATAAATTAAACATTGTTTTTCATTTTAATGCTGGCTTCATTCCTATATAGCAAGTGCACAGACAGTCAGCTACAGCACGGCCTTTTGCTATATAAATGATTCACTGAGACACTGATTCACTGTATTTGAAATGTTAAACTGAATAACAAAAGAATTGCAGTTAATTAATTAACCAGAGTAAATGTGGGATGAAAGTCCAGCTACAGATATTTTTCTGAAGATTGAACAGAATTGTTTAGTAAAGAATAATTACTGCAAGTAGTGTTATACTTTACAGATTACTTTATACCCTTTTATGCAGATCTTTTCATGCGAGCATAGCATAGTGTTAACAAAGGCAATAACTACAGCTATCCCCTTTCTGCTTTTATAAAACAGCAATACATCGCCACTGCCCTTCATTCTGACTTGCCCCAGACCTCTCAACTTGTAGACAATGAACTGCACTGAAAAGAACCAGGCAATATAAAAGGCTTTTGACATGGAATTTTCTATGAAACTCTCTGCAGCTCTTCGCTCTTATACTTCAACATTTTTTATATTTCATACTTGCACTTTTCACTGAGGATTAGATGTAAGGATCTGTAAGGGGTGTTAGTGGCAACCCTGGATCTGGCCAATCTCCAGTATGTTTTAATGAACGATTAAGAATTGACAGTTCAGTGCCTAGTTTATTCCACACAGCTGGGCTACAAAAGCGCAGATTCTCAGATTTGTCAAGATTTTTTTTAAAAAGGATTTTTTCAAGTTTTTATGCGAAATAGACTTTTCCTCTGAATTCTTCTACCCATTCTATCTCTATACAAATTCATGCAGATTTGTAAACATTTATGTTTCTTCTTATCTAAATGTACACAAGTGCGTATACTCATGTATATCTTTATTTCTTGCTGAAGGTGCACTCTATCAACTGGGGCTGCCTCAGCCTCTGAAGGCAGTACTTCCACATTCGAAGAACTAGTGTCTATTCAAGAAGAAACTCTTCCTTATTAATCCACTGAACTTTTATTAGAGACCGAGTTTCTTGCTTGCTAGAATGTAATGATAGTTTTGTTTCTGATTTCTAGGAGTGGGCTTAGCTACTCGGAAACTAGGTGGCCTGGCAAAGCCTGATGTGATCATCAGTATGAAAGGGGACATAGTAACCATCAGAACTGAAAGCACCTTCAAAAATACAACGATCTCTTTCAAACTGGGCCAGCAGTTTGATGAAACAACAGCAGATGACCGGAAAGTCAAGGTAAGGGGACTGATGATCTCTGAGTGGTCTTGACTTCCTAGAAGAGCACCAGAAGGAGTTTTTCCTTAGTGCACTCTGAGCTTTCCAAACTATTCAAAGAAAGCTCTGAAAGAAGAAATAGTATGGTGCGGAAACTGATGTTACCAAGTGGGTCATTAGCCAAGGATGCAGATCTTGCTGAACGTAAAGTGAATTCTTACTCTAATCTGCAAAGCTGGGACTGCAGTTTGAAACTCTTCTCTTGGCCTTTACAGAGTGTCGTTACTTTGGAGAAAGGAGCATTGGTGCAAGTGCAGAAGTGGAATGGCAAAGAGACCACGATAAAGAGAAGACTGGTTGATGGCAAAATGGTGGTGGTAAGTTCACATTCCCTGTACGCTGATAAAGGTCGGAAGGATGCAGCCTTCAGTTTGCTTCTGTCTAAACAGACTGACAGTTTGTCTTTCTCTCTGGCTTATGAGAAAAATTAAAAAGGAGAAAAAGGGAACCAAGTTTAGGAAACGAACTGGAAGGAAATAAATATTGTTCCATACAGCAAATTGTCTTTAAAGTGACTATATTGGCAGACCTGCCATAAATTGACAGCATACCTCCTGCTCTCAAGATTATTATTCTTCAAAGAAATGAGGTTTTCAAATAGCAGAAACCTGTGAAATGCAAATAAAATTTTGCTAGTTGGGTACTGCTGTCCCTGGACTGGCTCTTTCCTTTTCCCTATTTTTTGAATAAAGCCTGTCCACCTTAGAAAACTGATTTTACACCTTTTCACACATCTATTTCCACTACAGCCCATCAATTCACACATTTCTGTTTGCTTTTCCCACGTGAGCACGCCGAGTTCACTAAGCAGGTGCTTGAGGTTTATTGAGTGGAAGCCAGCACCTCTGTGCCCGCCCCTGCCTGCGTGGTGACCTGCAGCAGGGACTGGCGGGTCCTGACGGCTCCTCCAAAACACCGGCCACAGTGAAAGAACAGCGTCTTTCCCGGGGGTGGGGGAACGGTGGGGTGTCCCTCACCCTCCCTAACCTGCCTCTCTCTAGCAGCCACGTGAAAGCCATGGGTCGGCCAAGCCAGGGTGAGAACACATTTTAGGGACCCTAGTTGTAAGGGTCACTGCTAAAATTAAGATTTTGCATTTGAATGAAGGAAAGTACTTTGTTCATCAAAGAATTCTAAGGGTGGACCCAAACTAATTTTGAAATTTTGGTACGTATTTGAAATCAGCAGCATTATGACTACGTGCTGGCTTGTTCTGACTGCATTTTGTTTTAAGCTCTCGTACATTTGAAAGGGTGATTTGCTTTTGCATCTCCTCATGGCGGCGTTTCTGTGTAAATTTTTTCTAATTATTAAACCATCTTCGAAAAGCAGAGAGGTAGGGTCCCTCTTCCGTCGGCATCCTGCCGTCTCTGCCCCTTGCCTCAAACGGGTCCAGGGAGGGGCCCTCATCTTCTGCACACTGACGAGGTCTTTTTTAATGTCCTGTCACCTCTGTCGCACACATCCTGTGGCTGTGAGTCACCAGGAGCCACTGAAGGGATGAGGGGGTCAGGAGAAATATTTTGTGACTCGTAAGTGCAAAGGTTTTTAGGCCAGAAGCCTGACCTCTGAACTACCCAGGCTACTTCTGCTTCCACAAAAAAAAAATCTTAGTAAAATTGAAAGCGTCAGTGGGCCATGGTACAATAAACTAGGTGAGGCTTATTTTTCTGTCAAGCCAGCAATAATACCAAGGAAAGTAAATCTGTTTCTGAAAGCTGACCCTAATTTTGCAATCTATTGGTCATTATATGCTACTTAATTAAGTCCAAAGATGTTAAAAGAGAAACCACTCCATTTGCAATATAGAAATAGCTTTGTTGTTTGCTCTAAAAATTAGGTAAAGATGTAAAACATGACAATTGGATTTTCACTGACTTCAGAGGTTACCGCAGCAGACACACCTGCTGTC
Organism: Anarhynchus alexandrinus; assembly: GCA_008711295.1. Classification (NCBI taxonomy): domain Eukaryota; kingdom Metazoa; phylum Chordata; class Aves; order Charadriiformes; family Charadriidae; genus Anarhynchus; species Anarhynchus alexandrinus. Next base: position 4,269,786 of record VUYV01000050.1, on the reverse strand, counting down.
GGCAAAAGTTTTATATTAATCTTTTCCTTTGTGCCTTAGGAATGTGCCATGAAAGGAATTGTCTGCACTAGAGTCTATGAAAGAGTGTGAAGAAATTCCCTCTCTGCACCAGACTGGGACTGGCTCTTAAAACTCGGCTTAGTTCAGTGACCAAAGCCTCATGCACTGTGCTTCTTTATTTTCTTACTTCCTTTTATTGGGAAAATGACTACACTATAATTTGATATTTCAGAGCCATAGTGTAACTAATCCAAAGTATTGTGGTGATCCAATAAAAGCTTCTCAACACATAAAACTGAGTCTTTGTCTCTGCATGAATGATTTATGTTTTCCTTCTTGGATGGTGCCATCTTTTCTGTTGCTTCTGTCTGTATAAATGTTCAGACTATTTCTCGGGAAAACGGTGAAACACAAGTGATCTGCCTCTAGGAGTGGGTTAACACTGCTTCCTTGATATGTGTAAAAATTCTCATCTCATGGATTCAATACTCCTTTCCTCTAAAAGGTTTTATCTTTTAATAGTTCCTATAGCGAAAATCATCTTTACCACCAGAATTTTTACTTTCAGTGTGATTTATTGTTTCAGCCTTATAGTTTTACCACATCTTTGTTTCATTCTCATCCCAAAATGTCTATACTTCTTTTAGTACCACTTTTCATATCCTGGCATTCATTTGTAAAAGAACAGCTACTGGAAGGAAAAAATATCGGAATATATTCCATGTTTTTTTGCCAAACAGCTCTTGAACCATGAAACGAAGTGTGGAGCAGGTGTGAATGAACTGCAAAAAACTTAAGGCTAGAGGGCTTCATTTTGGAAACTGCTCAGCAATCCACTCTATTTCTAGCACAGTGTTTAACCATGCGCTTAATGTTAAGCATACAAAGGAGATTTTGTTGGGTAGAGTTTACTACCAAGCCTGGCTCAGTAGCTAAGCTGTTCATTCCTCCCATTGCACTCAGTCTGTGCTTTTAATGAAGGAAAAACAGATGAACCAAACCTACACTTCTGGAAATGTATTTAATCAAAAAGAACTGTGGCAGCTTATTTATTTTTGCCTCCATTAACAGGTTTCCAGTAACACCACAGCATTCATGCTAACCACATGAAGTGGGGTATTTAATTCCTTGTCATTGCCTCGATGCCATCACGCAGGGCTCTCCCTGCCTTCTCTGTGGGGTTAAAACAACTGTGAGAGGCGCGTGTGTTTATTTTGGCTTGTTAGGATCCGCAGTGCTGATGTGAACCTTTACCTACTGCTTTTACAGTCAAGGGCACAAATTCTTGAGGCTAGGAAAGATCCTGAACGTCAGAATCTAATTGGTGTGGCCAAGCAGATAGATAAGAGACAGATATTGTATGTAAATGCAAAATGTAAAGGTCACCTTTCTTCTCTACCCATCACTGGAAAAGCTGGAGACTGGGTCCAGCTTTGGACACACTTTTATGTAGCTGCAGACTAACTGGAGGCAGCTGCCAGAGGGCAAACAGGATGAATACTAGAATATATGAGCTGTGAGAGAAGGCTGTGAGATTTGTGGACAGCAGTTTTAAGGAAGAGTTTATCCTGGTCTCTAACTTAGATGGAGGGACAAATTCCCCATCTTTAGCCTTACCATTAGAACTCACCTCTGTGAGTGTCAGAGTTTCTGTGACTTGAAGTCCTCAGTGACAGTAACAAGGAACAGAGGCAGCATGATACCCTTTGTATCATCTTTTGCAAACAGATTGTAATCACATGTTTTAAGTGAAGACCATCCACCAGGCTTCCACAAGAACCGTCATACAGCATGAGCTGCTGTTGTACGTGAGCTTCCAGTTGATTCTCCTAGACACTTAACAGAGAGCTGAAAACACATTTCTCACAGCTCAGAAACTGCGATGGCCCGAAACCGACTTATGAATCTGGATTTTTTCACTGTAGTTGCTTCATTCCCTCCTCTTGCAGTGCAACATGGTCCCAGCGAGGCTGCCGGAGCTGCCCGCCACGGCCCCGCTCAAGGAGGGTGAAGCCATCCGGAGCTTTTCAAGCAGAGCTCGCCTCCCGCCCCTGAGCCACAGGCGAAGGAGTAGTTACTGCTGTGAACAAGCTCCGCATTTCCTTTGCTTTTCCTGCTGCAACCTGTAAATGCTTCTCTGAGGTTAAATGGAAAATTTTAACCTCCAAAAAAATATCAGTTTTCAGCTTTTTATTTCCTTGAGAAAAGGAAATAAACATTCACTTTGGTACAAACTGTGGTTTTTCCAGATCTGGAAACAGTAACAAAAGAAAAAACAAAGGACTGCTCACCTAGTCCTCATTTATTTAGTTACTATCTTCTCCTTTTCTGGGACATAGCCCATCTGTCTCCTCTTATTCATATGGAACTTTTAATTCCTTTTATTTTTCCAAAGATTTGGGATTAAAATAATGGTAGCTTTGGATTTTTAAATTCCTAACTAAATGCAGATACACTACTAGGAGCCTAGTATTTGGCACTTTCACTCCATACAAAGGTCACTTAAAAATGTCAGGAGAGCTGGAGAACTTCCAAAACAGGAAAAGTGCAACAGAACTGATAGTGTTGAAGGCAAAAACAATAAGGCAGGTGGTACAAATCAGCACAGAAATGGAGCGCTTTGGGATACTGGTGTCCGTAAAGCAATCCTTGGGGTTTCCAAGAGATTTTAGGGGGAATATGAATTGTGAAGTCTCAAGGTCTTTTTTATGTCTTACTGTAAATTAGTTTTTCTTCTTTACTAAACTTTTTACATGGGCCAGATACTTATGGAACAAACATCTAGACTGAGGTACGATGCCTGTGTCTTAAACTGTGCTTTCACATTGACAAACAAGTGGGTTTGGCATTTCCCTGGCTTGTGTATACACTAAATCTAGAAATATCGGTATCCTGATGCTAGCATATAGACAGCATTATTTAAAGCAATATCAGCTTGATCTAATGCCCACCCCAGGTAATGAAAACCTGCCTGATTTTAGAGGGCCACAGTCACACTCTTCTCCTGTCAGTCACTCTTTCTGCAAGCGCTGTAAGGCTCTGTTACACCTAGTTTCTCCTGCATCTCCCGAGGCAGTGGGAAAGGCCTGCATAGGGTATTCATCCTCCACTTGCCGCAGTATTTCCTGCTTCTGCCCTCCCTGACATCTCCTGGGGCAGGAGAAGCGAGCTGGCACAACAAGAGCCCACCTCAGCCCCGGTGGTCCCACAGGGAGCACTGAAATCAAATACAAGCTGCATCTGGACTCCGAGTACCACAGCTTTTGCCTCGGACTGGGCAGAATTTGGTAATTTGTGTTATAAAGCATCTGCTGGTGGTGCACAGCTAAACCTGGGATACTGTACCCAACACCCCATTCTTTGCCATGTGGAGTGGAGCAGAGAGGAGAGGCAAATCCACTGACCCTCCTGCAACAGAATCTTTGTCCTTGCTTATATCTTTGGTACCAACTTTAAACTTTCTTGGCTGTTTTAGTTAAGTTCATTTTGGGGTCAACTGTATTCTCGCAAAGTGAATTCCCACCCATCCAGGGGCTCAGCACATGGCCTTCGCTGCTATCTCAGTCACACAGAAACCTTGTCACCTACAGGGGCGGTTTCACTAGACAGCAAACATGGCTGAGCAGCTCTAGACACAGCAAAAATTCTGGGAGGAGGATTAGGCTGTGTTATGAAGCTCAATTGTGCTTCAGAAGCAGTGCTCACAACTTAACGCTTTTTATTTTTTCATAGAGAAACAACTTCTTATGCTTACAATCACTGTGCTGTATAGAAATTACTCAACTGTGTTGTATAAGATTTTGTTACCTTCCCTAATTTTCATTTTGGATTAAAGATGTTTTGTTGATGTCTGGGATATAAAGGAGTGAAAGGTTAGCAGTGCTGAAGGGGTAATCAGTCAGAAACAAATAGGCTGATGCCATGAAAAAATCGCCTTCAGAAATCCTGGAATTTAGATGTAATCAAGGTCTTTGTTAGGGAGGCAATTAGAGCATATCCTTGCCATTTCAACGCAAAACGTTGTGATTGGCTATTGGCCATCACGCTGCAGATGGGAAACACAAGAAAATAATGTTATTTGGACTAAAGGGCACAACAGCATTGGGAATAATGCAGTCCCTGAGACACTACCGAGAGAGAAAGCTGTGTTAGACACCGTTCATACCGTATTTTCAAAGGAGACTGTGCTCTTTTTGCCTTTTGAGTAGCAAATCAGTATTTAAATATATTTTCCTTAAATGTTATGAAAACTTTTAAAACTAAAATCAGGAGAAATGCCGTGATTTGGGGATTAGGAAGGGTGTGTGTGTGTGTGAATGGATTACAGCTGGATCTATTTTCAGGTCCTCAATGGAATATTAATTAAAAGTATTTGAACTATTTTTCATATTATTTGCTATAATGTGATCACTAATATTGATCATATTATTTTTGAGAACTGTAAGGCAGAGAAAAAGGGTTTTCTATTTACTTCCAAGTGAACACATCTACTTCCTGGCACACTCCCTTGTGGACAAGATTTCCTTAGAGGCAGCTCTGTCACCAAAGGAGTCAAAAACTCTGCTAGAATTGATCTTATCCTTCAAGCTTATAAACACTCTGACTGTCAGTTATGGCTAAGGAGGAGACATCTGTAGTGGAGCTGTGGGACGTGCCAGCTGAAGGACTGCCTGTATCAAGTTTGACAGACTCTTAGGGTTTCTTTGGGAAATCTGTAGACATAATTACCAGAAAGGAGAGATATTTAATGTATCTAGCTACTGTACAATACTTATACATGCCAACAATAACTTCATTTATCTCTCAGATCCTAGCATGGATTTCCAGAGCTGAAATCTAAAATACATATGCATGTTTCACTTGAAAGCTCTGCACATTTGATATTAAAATCTGTGAGATAACGAAGGCAAAGCCCTCGGTTGCCCTGTATAGAGAATCTCCTAACAGAGGGGCACAGCTTTGTACGGCATTGTGCAACCTTCTTGTATTTTGTACCATATAGTATTCAGAGTTTTACAGCCTACTGACTTTTACATATTTGTATAGGCAAATTCCATTCAAAGAAGTATCAATTCCTTCACAAACCTCCTCTCTTTGTGAACAGTGGAAAAATAAGGCTGCAAAGCAATTTGACACTGTAAAACATAATATTCAAAGCCCCTAATTATCCAGTTAACACAAGTGTTTCCATTTTCAAGTCAACAAGAGATAGAGCAGCCAGATTACAAAAGGTTAGGTGCATAAATGTCTCCACTTTCCAGATAGGATCTGAGGCCTCTGGCCAGAAGCACAGGAACCAACATTAAGGTTCTCCCTGGTGCTTCCTTTTTCTGGGGAATTTGATGTAATCAAGAAGCATCATCACAGTTTATACTGGCTCTGCCTCCGGTTGGGCAGAGAGCATGTTGTGAAATAAAAAAGCAATCGTCATAGTCTAAGTTAATGACTTTGGAAAACTTGGGTCAAGGAAGATGAATAATTTTAGGACTGTATTCCATCCCTTTTTCTCATTTTCTTCTACACAGAGTGACAAGTCTTGTGGATGGAAGAAGAACAGTAGTAGTCAACTCTGTTGACTTCAGTAAGGCTTTGACAGTAAACCTTAAGACATGTTCACAGACATGTTATAAATTTAGGCTAGATTAAGCTGCTGCTACAGAGAAGGGGTACAAATTGATGCAAAAAACATACTTGGACTGTCAATGGTTCACTGTCAAAGTGGAAGGATGTATCAAGTGGACTTGTGCTGGTCCAGTCCTGTTCAATCTCCTCAGTAATAACCAGGATGTTATTTATAGACTGTACAAAGATGAGAGGAAATGCAAGCATACCGGAGGGCAGGGTTCAAATTTGAATGATCTCAACAAACTCAGGAAATAGTTTGAAACAGCCAGGGGGACATTTAAGAGGGAAAAATGCACTAGGCAATATGGGCAGCAGCACAAATACCGGATGGGGAACAAGCAAGAACTAGTGCAAACACTGGGAGTTCATAGTGGATCACAGACTGAGTGCGAGTGGCAAATGTGGCATTACCGGAAGAAGGCAAACCTGATACTGGGATCCACAGTCAGGAGGACAGCCAGGGAGCTGGGGTCATCTGCATGCTCTGCTTCTCACCAATAAAACCTCCAGGACGCATGCTACTGTGCCTAGTTCTGAGTAATGCAGTGCAAAATGAATGGATCGATGGAGAGTTCAGAGAAAAGCAATGAGGCCTAAAAACAACACTCTAAATGGAAGTGTGGAATTACTAGGGAGAAGGAATTCAGGGAAAGGAGACTGGCCAAGGACATGGAAGATTGTGGTGACACGCCGTATTCCTTGGATAGGTAAGATGTGCAATATATGTAGATCTACACACACATGTACATGCACACAAACAGGTTTATCTGTTAATACATACGGTTTTAGTCAGAGGCAGTGACCCAGGACCAAGCTCCTGTAACTACTGTTCTCCACCATGAAACTGTCCAGGAGCTGATGCAGCTGAGACTAACCTCACCTCTGCTTTACCTGCTATGAGAGTCACCGTTCAGTGGATCTCTCCTCAGCTACCCAAGTACATGTGTTAATACGTCGAAAGCTCAGCACGTAAAGCAAAAGAGGCAATTTGAACAAGAACTATAGCAAAAGGGCAGATTACTCAGAGCATGAACAGCACTTCTGATTTCCTTCTATGACTCGCATTCTCTAACTGATCTGTCATATGAAATCAGAGATTGAAGTTGCTTACACCTGAAGTGCAAAACTAAAAGAGGGTAGATGTAGACTAGATATAAGGAAGAAATTTTTCACAATAAGGGTGGTGAAACACTGGCACAGGTTGCCCAGAGAGGTGGTAGATGTCCCATCCCTGGAAACATTCAAGGTCAGGTTGGATGGGGCTTTGAGCAACCTGATCTAGTTGAAGATGTCCCTGCTCATTGCAGGGGGGTTGGACTAGATAACCTTTAAATGTCCCTTCCAACCCAAAGATTCTGTGAAATATATTGGCAGAAGATACACCTTTGTTAGAGGTATATAAGCAGCTGGATGCTAAACAGTTTGAGAGAAAAAAAAAAGACAGAAAGAGAAAGAGAAAATCTGAAAAAAGTAAAAAAATAAAATCTTAAAACTGTCATCATTTCAGAAATGCTGAAGAGCTTGTGAAGCAAAAGACACTATCTCCTGAGAAAGCTATGCTTGTCACCCTGTCACTGTTATGGAGGGAGTGACCAAATGGTGATTAAGAGTCATCCTCTCAAAGCCTTTCTAGGATTAGCAAATAATTGCTGTATTGGTCTTTGATATAAATTTCAGATTATTCACAGGGGCTTGTGAAAACAGTTGAAGAATGTGCTTTTTGACTTAATTTTGACTGTACTCAAGCCAGAGTTCTTCCCTAAGATCCATATAATAGCAACAGCTCTGGAATCCCAAAGCAGAGATTCCCTATGTGATAGCTGTGAGCCCTTCGAAGACTGGTGGTCATACACTGAAGACAAATGTTGGACTGAANCTTCCGATCTCTGAAGACATTCTCAAACTCTGCATCAACTACAGCTTTTCCACCTGAAATCAGCTTGGAAACCGCCCTGGCTGTTCTTCTTGGTCAGCATAGGGGTGTCAATATGATTAATGTTTGTGATGCAAGACTGTGCTAGCAGAATGAATATCTTAAAAAATAGTTGAGGTGATAAGGAAAATGGCCAAGCTTACTTCTTGCTGCTCAGACAAATTCATGGTCACCTATGCTGTTGTCAAACACTGCTGGGTGCCCGCTGGTGTCAGAGTTCACCTAGACAGACTGATGGTGGACTATCCCCCGGGACTGGGGGAATAAATCATGCCTGAAAAATACCCAGCATGGGTATTTTTACTGAAATCCCACTGAACTGGGAAGATGGCAATTAGCCCATTCAAAAATGGGCTGACCATCAGAGCAGTTTCAAAGAATGTTTATCAATATGTTGATAGGTGTTTTACATATATAAATATATAAAGTTCATATATTTTTGTAGATATGTAAAAATATAAAGTTTATATATATTTATATACATGAATATGAGTGGCTCAATACATGCTATCTGTGCCCTGCACTGCTACAGGCAGCGGTTGCAGCCGCATTGCTTCCTCTGTGCAAGATCCTGCTCAGTGCACCCACCATAATCCACCTCTTACGGGCAGAGGTCTGGGATGTGTCCCCGCTAGGATGCCTCATCCAGGAAGGCCAGGGAGGGTGGGATTTGGCAGGGGTTCCCCAGCAGCCTGCACTATCTTGCTTTGGCAGAAACAACGGCTTTGAATCAAAGCAATCTGAAAAAAAAAGAAAAAAACACCCCAAAAAACAGAACCATGAAACAAACGCCCCCTACACAACATTTAGATAAGTGATATCAAAACACATGGGGATTAAAGCACATCTTTTTCTCCTTTCTGCCTATAGCTCAAGTTTGTTCCTCCTGGCAACCCACACTGCTCACAGCACACTGTCCCCTCCATCTGCTTTTACCAGACAGACAGTCCCACACTAGCTGTTTTCTGCCTCTTCTCCTAACTCCTTATTTTCCATAGCTATTTAAATTACTGGTTTGACTTAATTTCCCACTAATGCACCTTCAGCCCAATCAGTAGGGAGGGAAACAGAATGGGACCTGTCCGTGCTTGTGTGAATGCCGAGTGTTTTCAGCCTGTGCTGGTCTGTGGGGCTGGCCATGCGTATAGGTGTATGCAGAGCGTGTGTGCGCGTGTGTGTGGGCACGCGCGCCTTTTGGGAAGACAAACTCAGCCTCGCTGCCGACTGTACCTGGGGCATGGAGTGGAGGCAGCCCCACCTCTGTGGGGCTACTGGATTCATCAACCCCAAACAGACGTCCCCGCTTTGCCTTCTGTAACTCAGCCGTGCCTTTCCCTCCGTTTCCATCCTTCAGTCAGGCCGGGGCTTAACAATGAGTTTTAACGTATTTATTACTTGATGTGAGTCCGTGTAAGTGAATTGATGAATTTAGGTTTACTCTCCTTTTGAATCATAACCTCTTATCTTCTTCTTAATGCACTGTAGACATCTCCACCTCACCCACTGTAGACATCTCGACCTGAGACACCTCCCAATATAACCCATGGAGAATGATAAGCACCTTTAGGAAACAGTTTAACTGACCTATTTCACATGTCTTTAGGAGATGAATAACAGCTTAGAATTACCTGCAGTCTTCGCTGGCTGTTAAGGGATATGTGTTATTGTCCAATACTTGATGCAACAGCTCACTGAGCTGTAGGCTTCATCGCTCTCACCACTATTTTGGCTAACAGGTCTGTGGCTGAACTTTCTTTGGCATCAGACCTCCAAGAAGCACCCAGCTGGAGAGTGGTGGTGTGCTGGTGATGCAATGAAAACCCTCCTACATTTCTGATTGTGAGCCAGTGACACACCGTGTCACACACCATCTGGAAAATTTGATCCACATTTTCTAAACAGGACCAACTCTGACTGAAGATCATCTATCGAGATGAGCAGAGAAGGTGACCTGCTTCCTTCCACTCAGATGTGGAAGCGTGGTCCTGATCACATACACGCATACGGGGTTAAGTGTGGTGGTGTCGTATCGTTTGCCCCTGCATGCCTGCCTCGCTTCCTGCTCTTTCTACGGATTTGACAGCCTGCCCCACTTCTTGGTCTAAGCAGTTGGGCAGTACTGATGGCGGCTTTCCAGCGCGTTTCCTACCCTAACTTGAAAGTAGCTTCACCTTGTTTGCAATTGTAGTGTCAGGAAAACATGTGGGAATCTGGGGGTCTAAAAGGTCCTTCTTGACTAAATGAAACAATATGCTGTTGTATTGTCATAACCTAGTTTCGACTCCCAGGAGACTCTCGTGAATCTGACAAACACTCAAAATGCTGGAAGCAAAACTAACTTTGAATCCTTGTTCCTCATTTGTTTCTAAAAATACCGCAGCTTTTCTACTCGCAAAATAGTAACAAAAAATAGCAACAAGATTCTCAAGCTTTATTTATTAAATCAGGAAATTACTCAGTACTCTCCCGAGTAGTCTGCTTTTTCTTCCCCTTCTCTTGGTGAGTCTGCAGAGAGTTCTTTCAGCAGATGGGGAAGGGTGAAACATAGAAAGGATGTTAGAGTTCAACAACAGCATGCTGCTTATGTCCCAGAGAAAAGGGGGACATCACCTCAGGGACTTGAGCTGAGCATCCACATTATGATAACACGGTGGAACATTCAGATCCAAAGCCAGGCGACAGGAATGTGACCAGCGTCACTCCCAGGTGTGGTGCAAGGATGTACCACAGCCAAGAGGAAGGGAACTCTTTTTTCAGTAGCAGAAAAATCTCCAAGCACCATCTGGATTTGAATAGAACTATTCACTAAAGGAAATAACTTATAAACGATGACACTATCCTTTGTAATTTACATGTCTTTTCACACACAACATTTTCATAACACACGAACACACACACACAGAGTTGAGGTACTTCTACTGCTTACAAATCCATTCATAGGATACAACTTTTTTTAATCTTTCAAATTTATGAGAAGTCTCTCAAGCTGTGAGGAAGAGAGAACATGGCCAAAAGGCAGAAAAACTGAGGTATCCCCTTTATTATCTAAATGTAAGGTAGTAATGCAAGATCCTGCACTTGGGTCAGGGCAATGCGACAGGCTGGGTGGAGAACGGATTGAGAACAGCCCTGAGGAGAAGGACTTAGGGATGCTGGTTGATGAGAAGCTCAACATGACCCAGCAATGTGGACTTGCAGCCATAACCTGGGCTGCATCAAATGCAGCATGGCCAGCAGGTCGAGGGAGGTGATTCTGCCCCTGTACTCTGCTCTCATGAGACCCCACCTGGAGTACTGCATCCAGCTCTGGAACCCCCAGCATAAGAAGGACATAGACCTGTTGGAGAGAGTCCAGAGGAGGGCCACAAAGATGATGAGGGGGCTGGAGCACCTGCCCTATGAAGACAGGCTGTGAGAGTTGGGGTTGTTCAGCCTGGAGAAGAGAAGGCTCCGGGGAGTCTTTATAGTGGCCTTCCAGTACTCAAAAGGGAGCCTACAGGAAAGATGGGGAGGGACTCTTTATCAGGGAGTGTAGTGATAAGATGAGGGCTAATGATTTTTAAACTGAAATACGGAAGATTTAGATAACATATTAGGAAGAAGGTGGTGAGACACTGGAACAGGTTGCCCAGAGTTGTGGAGGTCCCATTCCTGGGAATGTTCAAGGCCAGGCTGGACGTGGCCTTGGGCAACCTGGTCTAGTGGGAGGTGTCCCTGTCTATGGCAGGGGGGTTGGAACTCAATGATCTTTAAGGCCCCTTTGAACCCAAACCATTCTATGATTCTATGAAAAGAGAAGTTTGCTTTCTTTAGTTAACCCAAAAAATCCATTAGCTCTTCTTAGTTAACCCAAGTAATCCATTAGCTTAAAATGCAATAATTAGTGTGATTGAGTCCTCTTCAATGATTTCGGGGGAAGGGGTGAACCAGAAGGCATATCAAGAGTACATTACTACATATCTTTAGCCTTTCCTTCTGATGCTCATATATGACATCTGTCTCATCTTTGGTCTTACAAAAAACCTATAGAGTCTCATAAAAATGAGGTCAGTAAGACTCTGTGGAAAAGTAAAAAGACTCAACAGGATTTATTGTCAATTGTTATAACAATTACAATATTAATTGAAACAAACCTGCTATTTTTTTCTTATTTATTTGATATTAGTCCATAGACTGTAAGACAGTTCTTCATCCCTTCTGGAACTTCATCTACAACTTCTCTAGGAAAGGCGCTCTTCTCTATTAAAACGTGATGTTTTTTCTCTAAAAATATTCATATTTGCCCTAGCAAATGTGGATGTGACTAGCATCTCCACTAACAATAAATAAATACAGGATGATAATTTAAGAGAACCTTCCTGAAAAGGATGCTTTCTCTGACAGGGTTATCTTGTTTGCTAGCAATAGGAAAGCAGAAACATTTGTTATCAGATCTTCTGGCTGAAAGTGAACGATATTTGTAATCCGACTACAACAATACAATGAAGCCAAGACTAGCACCCTTTGTGTTAACCTCTACTAACACATAGAACAGTTTCTGCTCCAAGGAACTTATGGTACAAGGACCTGGAGTATCACAAATCTCCAAGAATGTAGATTTACTGCTGCATGGCAGCTAAATAGTAATGGAGAAAAAGAAGTAAAACCAAGTTGCTCCTTTGTTATGATTCAAAAAATACAAGCAATTTCCACAGGCTGGAGAAATTTCGTGCATGCACAAAGCTCAGGTTGCACACTTCTCTTTGCAAAATGAATTCCAGGCATGTTATCAGATCTCTATTTCCATTGAGGTTTGTGTTCACTCCCCAGCTGGCATAATCAAACTACAGTACCTAAATTGGTGAATATCCAAAAATGTAACAAGCAATCAGTGGTAGCTGCTAATCACAGCACTTAGGAAGTGGTGCTCATTTTGAGAGAAGCAGACTGTAGGTTTGAAAGACAACACATCCTCTCCCCACCATCAGCGCAGTATTTGCTGTTCTGTCATCTTCTTGAGCAGATCTGATCTGAGTTTGTGCATCCACAGCAAAGCAAACTACTTTTTACTGTGCCTTTTTCACAACCAAAGACTCACCAAGAGCAGTCTGGTCACATTCATACAGGTGGAAACTAGGACAGGACAACATGGTCACCACAAGTGAACTGTAGCTATAGCAGACAGGCGAAAGGAGCCGTGTGTCAAGATGTAGAGGGGAAAATCATTTTCTGTCTGTTATTCTGTAAAGAAGCCATGGCCAGAGTACCTTGCACTGACTTGTTTGCAGTTTGAACATGCAGAAACCTTATTGCTTTTCTTTTTCACCTCAGGATGACAATCTGTCTCCCAAGACACTTAAGGAATTAGCTCTTAATCACATAAAAAGGTTGATACTGGTTTCAAAGTGAAGGAAGAAATGTCTTTCTATGAAAAGAAAATAGTATTTTCTATTTTTCCACTATTAACCCAAACAGAAGGATGTGCTCTGAAGTCTGGCTCTGTAGGTACTGGGCCAAAAACGACCTTGGACAGCATTGGTCTTCAGCATGGTCAGTGAGCGTACGTAGTCACCTGTAACAAACAATCACAGGAAATCCAGCCCTCAGGGAACGGAAAGTTCAAACATATGAAATCCAACACATGTATTATTTATTTCCATATTAAGCTTGATACTCAAGATGGATGAATGGTGGAACAGTAACTCTATGTAATGTTTACAGCCAGGAAAGAAAAGCTATTTATAAAAGCTAAATAAAAACACTTGGTTTTGTCCAACATTAAGAGTTTCCATATAAAAAACTCTAAAATACGTCATATTCTTTTTGTTCTGTGTATGTTCTCCAATCAGAAAAAGCAAAATAATATGAATAGTATTGGCTAATAATAGTATTAGAAAGTAATAATAGTATTAGAAAGTAGTACTGTTTAAACGGAAAGCACTTTAGAGTTTCATGCCAAAGTCTCTTCTCTGTCCAGGTGAGGTAACTAAGCCCTTTTCCTTGCTTGTACATTGCCTTACTGGCTGTAGGTTATTCCTTGGCTCAGGTTTCCCCCTCACAGGCTCTGCAGGTCACAAGTTTGGCCATCTTGTGCTGAGGAAATCCTTGGACTAAGGATTTCAAGGATTTCACTTGGCTAGGACTCAGTGTTTCATGTTCTAACATTTTGTGAATTTTCCAACATTACTCTCAGGTAGCTGTCAAAAATATGATCCAACAGCTCTGATGTTCTTCCTGTGTATATAGATTTCCCTTTGTTTTTGTTCAGGGCTTTTTGAGAGTATCAGTTTTCTATTGGGTTATCTTATACACATGGATATATAATAATGCCCTGTGAACTTGGGAGGGAATAAAGCAAAGAAGGTGATTCTGTATTAGCAAATTTTCCTGGAAGAAAGCAGCTTTGAATTAAATTGGAGTGGTCACAAACTCCAGACTATGGCAGGCTTAGAATCATAGAATCATAGAATCCTTATGGCTGGAAAAGACCTTTAAGATCATCAAGTCCAACCATTGTATAACTCTACCAGGCCCACTTTTAAACCATGTCCCAGAGCACCATATCTAGATGGCCTTTAAATACATCCAAGGATGGCGTTTCAACTACTTCCCTGGGCAGCCTATTCCAGTCTTTGATAATCCTTTCAGTGTAGAAGTTTTTCCTAATGTCTAACCTAAACCTCCCCTAGTGCAACTTGATGCCATTTCCTCTTGTAGACCTTCAGGCAGACGATGAGTTGCATAGCTAGCTTAGATGCTTAACTCCATGTCCTACAGTACAGCTCTGCACTCTTACTCCACTGCATATTAATTTAACCCCCTCTAATACAAACATTTTCACTGCAGGAATTCTGACCCTAATATTCAGCGCTATATGTCTTTTGGACTTATTCTTGAGGCTTGAAGATACAGTTCAGTGGAAGGATAAAAAAACACACTGTACTACTAAAAAGGTCAAAATGCTTTCATGAAAATAAAAATTACACTTGCAAAAAGTCCATATTCTGTTCCAACACTATCACCTAAGTCTACTGATAGCAATGATCACTGCAGGAATATGTATTTTAATATGAAGGGACACTTATGTGGGGCTGAACAGCTAATAAAAGAGCTGAGAAGCCATATTAGATTTCTGTGTTATCAAGGACAACCAAGGACTTTAAAGCTTTTCTTAAAAATTGATTTCTCCTTGCGAAGATTGGGGGCATATTTAGAATTATAGAGTCATAGAACGGTTTGGGTCGGAAGGGAACTTCAAAAATCATCTAGTCCAGCCCCCTCTTCCATGGGCATGGATGTCTTTCACTAGATCAGGTGTCTCAAAGCCCCGTCCAACATGACCTTGAACACTTCCAACAATGGGGCATCTACAACTTCTGTGGGCTGCCTGTTCCAGTGTCTCACCACCCTTATCGTAAAAAATTTCTTCCTTATCTACCATCTAAATCTACCCTCTTTCAGTTTAAAACCATTGCCCCTTGTCCTGTCACTACAGGCCCTGGTAAAATGTCTTTCTCCATCTTTTTTATAAGCCCCCTTTAAGAACTGGAAGGCCTCAATATAGCTCCCTAGAGCCTTCTATTCTCCAAGCTAAACAACCCCAGCTCTCAGCCCTTCTTCACAGGAGAGGTGTTCCAGCCCTCTGATCATTTTTTGGGCCTCCTCTGGACCCACTCTGACAGGTTCATGTCTTTCTTGGGCTGGGGACCCCAGAGCCAGATCCAGTACTCCAGGTGGGGTCTCAGGAATGCAGAGTAGAGGAGAATTGCCTCCCTTGACCTACTGGCCACACTGCTTTTCATGCAGCCCAGGGTACAATTGGCTTTCTTGGCTGCAAGAGCACATTGGTGGCTCCTGTCCAATATTTCATCCACAATTATCCCCAAGTCCTTCTCTGCACGGCTGCTGATTTCTCAGTCTGTGTTGATATTGGGGATTGCCCTGACCCAGGTACAGCACCTTGCATCTGGCCTTGTTTAACTTCATGAAGTTTGCACAGGCCCACTCCTCATGTCTGTCAAGGTCCCTCTGGATGGCACCCCTTTCCTCTAGAAAATCCAATATAAAATCCAGGCTCTGTTGCAGTGAGTCTCAGGAAAGATCTCCCACCTGTGTTATTTACTAGTCTCTTGGCTGTGATGATCTGCCGTTGAAATATCTCTGAATGCTGCAACTTCAGCACAGGAGAAACAGGAGTACTTTATGCAAAACTATCAACAGACAGAGAGTATCAAAATGTATTTTGGAGGTGGCAAGGCTAAACTTAATCTGTTGTAACAGAAGTTAATCATCCATTAGTTTTCTGACAAATATTTGGTATCACCTGTAGAAGAAATGAAGACAAGGTGAACGACCCATCAGTTGGTGGACACGGAGCTGCCACTTGCTATTAATAATAGCAGGCAACCCTAGCAGTAACTTGACAAAGTCTCTGCATAGCTCCACCTTATCCAGCTACGGAATATTTTCTTCCTCTTTACATGAAAAAAAGCTAGTGCATAGACAGTCTTCATTCATACCTAGCTTTTTTCTAAAAGCTTCATTTCCTAGTTTGCTTTTGATGATTTTCTTAAGTTATCACCTCACTGTTTTGCTGTGTCTACTGGAATTTTTATAAACTATTTTAAAAGACTTCTGAGACAACATGTTGTTGGAGGAAACTGGAATATTGTTCTCCACCCGGATGTTTTAACACAGCTAGCTGCCTTTTATGTAGTACAGAGACACAAGAGGTTAACGACAGACATGATGCTACCACAGAGGAAGGGAGATTTCCTAAAGCACGGATCTAGCACGTGTTGCATGCCATTGCACAGGAATCACCATTTCAGTGTTTCCAAAAGATGTGTGTGCTTTTATTGTCATCAGCCCCAAACACGTGAAACCCTGATATTGTCCAAAACCACAGGAATTTGGACCCCTTTCATTTTGTCTTCTGATCCTTACATTGCCAGTGATCACATTTTCAAACTTCCACTGATATTAGTTTATTGATTGCTTTGTTGTTGAAAGTTTTTTAATGAAATTGAGGCTCTTGGATGTTAACACTACTCTAGGAAAGGCAGTTTTAAGAACAAAGCAGCAAAGTGATAAACACAGTTAAATGAAATTCAAAAAATATGTGCAAAGAACTGACTGACTCCACAAACACCAAAGCCAAACAAAAAATACTTTTCTATAAAATTAACTGGAGAATCATGTAACAACATTGAAGCATAGAATCATAGAATCATTCAGGTTGGAAGGGACACATGAGTCTTAATGAACTAGAAGCTCTATAAAAATGGAGAACATCATAGTACCTACCTTTAAAGTTAGTGTTTTGTGTATTATTTCTAGCCAGGTCTTCCCCAGGCTCTTGAATCCCCAGTGTGTATTGAAAGATCAAATATGCCAGCCCAATACAACAAATCTAGGGGAATTGTCTTTTCTCTGTTTACTGTGTGTGTTTGTGCATTTTGAAATGGTATCCATTGAGAGCTCCTCTGAAAGGTCCAGCAATATGTCATTTAGATTCACAAACTCTCACCAAAACATAACATTTTGGGAAAGGAAGTGAAAGAATTAGGTTAAATCATAGAAATCAATTTTGGCTGTAGAAGCAGCACATAAAAAAAAGCCATGAATGAGGGCAGCCCACGTGTTTCTGAACAGACTGCATATACAATGCTTGTTCCCAAACTCTCCTGGGGGTAGTGGGACTGAACAATGCTGAGGTAGCTTGCTACAGAAAGACAAGATTTTGCAAAATCAGGTGTCCCATAGACTTGGATATATCACTGTTCCTCATAATACCTGGCTGGGATAAAAATCTCTGCAGGTGAGAACTGGCAGAGACACCTTGACCCTAAAAACAGGCTTTTCTGGCCACTTTAACATTATATGTCAGCATAAGAATTTGCTCTGTATTGGAAAGCGAAGCCTGCCTTTACAGATTTTTTTGTTTGTTGTGAAATTCTCTTTTCCCATCTTGTGCCCAGGGAGATGGCGCCTGCAGCTAGCAAGGGTGGCTGCCCCATGGAGGGTGTCCAGGTGCCACCCTGTGGGACCTCCTGGGTGTACACTGTCACTGTCCTTTCACTCTGTGGGAGCCATTGGCACCTCCTTCACTGCTACGCTTTCAAGTACTTGGGTCTGTGAACAGAAGGTCACAAGGCACATAAAAAAGCCTCAACTTGATTCGTGGGCTGATGAAAACCATCATATTAAATATTCTGTCTTCATATACCCATTATTTTATTGCTGGTTCTCTAGGAAAGCGCTGAGCTTGTTTGCACTCTCCAGGTTAATATCTGCTTGAAGGATAGGTTGGGCAAAAGCACAAAAAAATATTTTGGCAGAAAATAAATCATAGATTATACAATTAATTTCCTATCCAACAGAGAACAGTATCCCAGAGGAATAGGCAAAGCAGCTGCATGTATAAAATGCTCTTTATTCATTTATACGTGAGAGAGGAATATGGTAAATCAGTGATCTTACTAAGTCATGTACTTTTCTTGGTATTTTAAATATGTATTAAATAATCATGTGAATGCTTCAGTGCCCAGGATTAAGGTTTATGTTAAAAAGTCACATGCATCCTAAGCCAGGGACCTCAGTTGATCATACTTGTTCTTTTATTTTAAAGCTGTTTTGGGGAAGATGCAGTTAACCAGACATGACTTACAAAGCCTTTAAAGTCAATAAACCGTATTACAGCAGATTTCTATTGATTTTTTTTTTTTTGGTGGCTGATTAGTGAAACTTACATTCATTAAGAATTAGTGCTTTCCAACACTAATGACATGACTCATTACCATGCAGAAATCCTGGCATGATGCTGAGGAATGGGAGAACTTTTAGTATTCTGAGAAAGTTTGTACCTCAGCATCCCGCAGTTACTGCCTGTAATCAGACAAGCAGGCACTCGAAGACCCTGACAATCAAACGACAACATCTAACTAAAACATTTGCTCTTCAGCCTCTGCTCAGAAGGTATCCGGAACTTGTAACAATTTTTGCTGTCTTGTGATGTACTGTCCATTTTGCACCCTGCCAGGTGCAATAGGGGCATGCAGAAAACCTGTGACGAGAAACAGATAGTGTAATGGGGTAAGAGGGGGTAGTATTTTGTTTATGTTTTCTTCCAAGTTTGAAACTGTGTGAGTGGCCTAAAAACTAATACTAATACAAAGCTTTATTTTCTTCTTCCATGTCTTTTGTCATTGAATTGTTGTCAAGGGCAGGAGGGCACTGAACTTGCTTCTAAAAAGAAATGCATGGTAGATGAGCATGAAGAAATGTGTGGGTAGACAAATAAGTAAAAGAACAAGAAACAAAAGGCCAAATTTTGATGCTACCCTCCTCCTGCATCTCAGTGACAACTCTGAGGGTTTTTTTCAGCTTAAAAAACACTTTCTGAGTCATCACTCTCACTGACTGTGTGCCACCACTATTCTTAGTCATCGGTGCGACAGCCTGACTTCCTCAAGGTGGATAAAGTTCAGAGTGGTACAAATTTCCCCGTATATATTTTTTCTCCAAGCATACGTCATCCCTGGCCTATTATGAGGATGCATATGCCTAATGAGACATTTAACCCCTATGGCCACGCCTGGAAAGATGTAGCAGATAACGCAAAGCCCTGTGCTGGTCCTCACCCGCATCTGCTGGAGCGTTTCTGGGACCAGCACCACCCTGTGGTGCCTGTGCCCAGCCCGATGGCCACAGGGTCCCAGAGGCTGCAGCCAGCCCAGACCTGTTTCACAAGGTATTGCCAGCCCCGGTGCCGGGCACGAACCCAGAGCACCACCACCCGCTACGGCACCCTGGGGCAAGGCAAGGACAGTGTCATGGTTTAGGCCAAATTGGCTACTGGGGACCTGGGGGACCCCAGATGGGACCTCAAACCAGGACAGACAGCCTGAAGCAAGGAGATTGGGATATTGATGAACCCACTTTCCTTTTCCAGGCTATATTTTGCACAGGGTGGGGTGCAAGGAGCTCTGGAAAGCGAAGGGAGCCAGCAAGCCTGCCGCCCCGCTATCTCAGGACTGCTCTCCAGGGTGGATGTTAAAGATGGACATCCTCATAGAAAACCTCGGTAAGTGGGGCCAGGACCGAAAGCCGTTTCCTGAGCAGTTTGATGGCTCGTCCCAGCAGGGCAGGACCCTGCTCCTCCCTCCTTTTGCACAGGGATTTGGACCTGCTGGAGCGAGCCTGGCGCCTTGCCCTGGGGAAGCTGCCGTCAGCACCAAGCACGGGCTTCCTGCCCCGAGCTGCGCCAGCAGCGTTTTGCTCTCTTGGTAAATGGTCCCCTTTATAACTCTATGTGGTTAATTAGCAGCTGTTCAGGTATTGTAAAAATACAAGAAAATACAACAAAAACTGCCTATAAATAGATAACAGCGAACAGCCTGGTTGGAAGCCCATTGAAGTCAATGGGAAGACTCCTGCTGTCGTCAGTGGGCTTTGGATCAAACCCAAAGACTGTTTGGCCTTAGATAAGGAGAGGTTTGTGTCAGGATTATAATACCTAACCTGTGTAGTATTCAGCTTCCTTACACAATTAATTTTTCAGGAATTATCCCAAATTATCTTCCTTACTCAATACCATCTTACTGTGTTAAGCTCTGAAACAGTGAAGCATTTCAGCTTGTGCCTAATCTTGAATGTGCAATGAGCGCCCTGGGACTTTGTGCCCTCGTTGCCTTTCTTAAGAGTACAGGAAGGGTTTATAATGCTCTTGTCTCTGTGAACAGTGGTTTTCACTGATATGATGTTAATTAAAAATTATAACCTGCCACTATCATGTAAACTCATGGTAGATGACATATTTTCAGTGACTATGTACTCATATTGGTCCTACTACTTGGAAGATAACATGACTAAAAGTATATTATTTTTGAGGACAAAAACGGGCATAGGGGAAGGAAGGAGTAAGAAAACAAATAAGCAAGCATAACATTTAAGGCAGTGGCTGCCGTTTCATTAACACTCAGTAAAAATGTTACAAAGTTCCTATTGAGAACATTTTTATTCCCTGACATCAGGTTTGTCTGCTCATAAGGATATCTCTGTTATTACTGACTCTGACGGTACTAGGAAGAGAACAGAGCTTAAGGGACTGGGTACAAAATGGGAAGTTCTCTAACTAACAAAGGAGGGAACCAATTTTCTGGGCTACCGATACCCACTGGGCTAAGAATGTAGTCGGTGGTGTAATATTCTTTGGGCAGCTTCCAAACAATGCTGTGTTGTGGGAAGGAAGTTATAATGCAGTTGTGTCTCTGTCTTATATTGACTGCTGGGTCAAACAAAGCCCAGAGTGATTTGGAATTCACTTGCTGTGCCACTGCCTACTGCAGCTAGTTTGTGAAGCAGGCTATTGTGGGCGAAAAGGGGAAACAAAAAGCATTTGATCTTCCCAGCCCTCATGAGACAGCTTTGAATTTATTGCAACTCCTTTTTTTTTTTTTTTTTTTTGTTTCAGGCAGCAATGGAAGAGATTAGTATATGATTATAGATCAGCACTTTCACAAATGCTGAACAGCAAATGCTCCCTGGCATCACTTACTAGGGATGTGGAAAGAAATTATTCAAATCATTTAGAAATTGCTTGACAGGGCTTTTGAGATAAAGATGCATTAAAATAAATCTGTGCCTAAGCATTGCTTACCTAAAGATAACAACATGAGCACTGCTGTACTGGATCAGGCTGAAAATGTATTTAGGACCTGATCCTCAGCTGTGGCCATCTATGGATGCAGAGGAAAGCACACAAGAGTAAGCAGGACATGTACCAAGTGGTCCTTTCCCTCATATATCCTCCTAGCCCGCAGATACCCATGGATAAGGCACTGCTGGAACTGGAGCCTGCATGCACATTCTTAAATTGAAGAGTCTGGATGCTTCCCTTCCCAAATTAATCTAGCTGATTTTGAATTGTTTTATACATCTGGCCTTCTCACCATTCTGGGATTTCAGTTTCTACCATATAGCAAACTTTGGTGACCACACGAAAATCATGACCGTTTGTCTCTTTTTCAGTGCTTGCCTGTTAGCTTCCTGAAGTTCTTTAATCCTGCAAAAGGTGAAGGGAGGAAAACAACCACTCTCGCTTCACCTGCCCCAGAATACAGGTGACTTTGTAAGTCTGTATCACATCTGAGCCTGGTCATTTTTTCACAAGCTAAAGACGGACGGTAGCTTGAAAGATCAAATGTTTAGTCAATCTTTCTATGCCTTATTTTATCCATCTGTAAAATGGGGTTTCTGGTGTTAGGCTCATTTTTAACATTTTGTTCTCCTCTCCACCCTAATGTCCAGGAAAGCTCACCTAACAGAACTGTTTCTGCTCTTCCTGATATTTTAGTAAACTTCCTGATATTGCAAAGTTGATGGAGGCTACAGGATTCTCAACAGCACTGAACACAGCTGTGTTGTACAGCGAACGTTGCTGTTAACTCAGTTTTCATGCAACTAGCTTGATAAATATGGTTAGGGAGAAATAAAAAATGGTACTGAACAAAGAGCTCACCTTTTGCTGTTCACTAAAGTGGTGGGAAGAACTGCCCATAAACCACCCTTTTACATTTTTCAACTTGTGTATCTGCAAAGCAGAAAGCAGAATAGGCCAGAAATGCCCGTGGTAGATATAAACATACCGGCCATGTGCAACAAAGGAATGAGAATAGCCTGTGCTGGGCTCAGTGAGCTAATTACTGGGACTGTGCTCCTGTCTTCTTGAATCAGGAACAAAATTCCTAGTTACATTCCCAGGACAGTGTATGAACCTTAATGGGAAAAACATCTTTAAAAAAGGGGTGTGGGGGCAGCTTTTTGAACGTCACATTTCAAATTCCCTGTGGACTTTAGCAAAAACCATTTTCATTTCTGGAATTCTGCTTCCACACAAGCACCGTCTCCAATACGCTGTCAGACCGCCCAGACAGGCTGCCTAAAAGAAGCTTCCTCCCCTCCCTCTCCAGAGCATGGAAAGAGAAATCAGGAAAATTTGCATTTGCTTTTTAATGTAAAGGGCACGAGTATGCTAGAAAACAATTTTGAAAGGTATCTTGCTGTGATCTTGCAATGAACTTGCGACTTGTCTGTTATATTTCTTTAAACTCATAAAAATGCGGTAAATGGCCCTGCCCCTTAACTTTAGTGAAATGCAAGCTGGCTGTAATTATTAGAAAATGACATGATTACCTATTCAGGGCTGAAACATATCCAGCAACAAAGGAAATCCCCGCCCAAAGCAGTAGGGAGGTACTTGATTTCTGCTAGAAGAAGACAAGGGCCATCAAGCCTGCCTGCGTTTCCTGCTGCCCAGGTCAGGCTGCCCGAGAGACCATTCAGGTCACGACAACGGTGGGCACGCTTGGATCTGAAACCGGCTTTTTCAGCACCTCTGCCTCATTTAAAATTCCCTCGTAAAATCTGTGACTAATTCTACCTAATTCATTTGTTCCTCAGGTTGGTATTTTGGCATATCGCCTGAAATGCTTTGTTTAGGCATTAAATATGGGTCCCTATGCTCTTGGTTTCTAAAAAATTGCTTGAGAGCAAAAAAGGATTGTTTTGCAGAAGTCTCATTTCCTGTGAGATGTATTGCCTTTAATATTTCCTAAAGAACACAAGAAGAAAAGTACCTGAGGAGCAGAGTTCATAGACCTGGGTCCGATAGCCTCGCAAACCAGAATCATCCTTTGAGAGCATTTAGACCCTCCCTGCTCATCTGGCATCATGTATGAGAAAAGATTGTCCATTGGTCTAACAAAACATGGCAATGTCTTTATTCCTAACACAGGAATCTAACCGATTTAATACACATTACAGTCATTTCAAGCAATCTTTGTTGTATTTACCCAACTTATCAGTCAAATGTGTAATTACTTAGTTGGCTTTTTAAGCAGTCATGATAGTTAGCAGTTTGGACACAATTTTTCACAATAAAAACTAGTCTAGATATCAGTCCACTAGTTACTCATGTAAGTATGAACAATAGTTTTGTGAGACGTACTCTTTGCGCACTGAAAGCTATCTGAGATTTTTTTCTTTTTTTTTTTCTTACCTGTTGGTACCATCTGCTGATGAATGAAGCGAAGCCAACTCTCAGTTACCTGTACTCATGAGCAAGATATTTGCGAACAGGAGCACTGTCACACTGTTTTAACAGGTCTCAAGGGCTGCATCTATACTAATAGATAAAAGGGGCCAGCGACTGCTCTCTGGCAGTGAGGCAACTGATACGGGCTAGCGTGCACAAACTTTGGCATCCCTGTTCCCTCAGATTAGGAGATCACATCCAATCTGCTAAGTGGGGGTTGCTCCTGGCCCACGCTACCCCCATGAACCATGATGTGAAAAGTGTCAGCTCGCCTGGGACAACACTGTGACTGACAGCACAGGCAATCCTATATGAGGGCTTGGGCCCATGCTCTGGCATTATTTCATTTACTAGCATAGATATTGCCTATTGCATAGACACAGATTGTCAAGAAGGTGGGATTTGAATGCACATCACTTCTGCAAAAAAAATACATTTTTCCTTCTTTTTTCCTTGTCAGCAAGAAGAAAAAAATAGGTGTACGCTGAATATTGCACGTCTCTTCTGCTTGCTCACAGCCGCAGCAGCATTACCGCGCTCCCAGGGAGAATATTTTCCAGGAGTGTGAGGATCCTGCGGGAGCGACTATGGCTGGACGGATGGAAGCTTTTACCAAGGTGCTCCCTGACATGTTGCGGTTGCTCCCCCGGCACGTCCCACCGGGGCGCTGCGGACCTGTCGCTCCTTGAGCGTGCACAGGAGGTAAAGCTGCCAGCAGCTCTGCTTTGAAGTTTCCTCCTGGCCACAGCATTTGAGGATTTAACTCTTAAGGAGATTGAGGTTATAATCATCTGCTTCTGCATCCCGGATTGCTTGGAAGGATTCAATTAAATGCGCCGCACAATAAAAACGCACGCATAAGAGGTTATTTGGGTTTGGCACCACGCATGGGACTAGAGTCTAATTAGGTCTTTATTGCTAACAACATCTGATTATAACACTGTCTTCATTTCATGAAGGCTGTTTCGCAAGCTCTCTTTGTATTACCTACACACAGGGATGCCTGCGCCACAAAATGGAGTTTGATGCAGAAATCATCAAAGCAGCGCCGACCAAAACCTGCATTTATGCATGGGCATTGGAAAGGCAGATTCTGATTCAAAGGGCACTGATGGGCACAGAGAGCTGTGATTCACTTACGTCCACTGATGTTAACAGGCTGTGAAGTCGAATAATCAAAGAAGCTTTTGGTCAGGTTAAAGGCACCAATACTTTGTCCAAGGAGAGTACTGCGCCCGTTCTTGCGGTCAGATAAACTAATTGATTTCTGAACTTTCACAGGGAATAACAACATTTGGACCTTAGGTCACCTGGCGTTGTCTGGGTTCTGGGTGGGGATGACTTAAAATAATTCAAAATGTTTTAAAAGTGAGGCAGGAGAACACATACGCTCACAATACTTGCACAGGGCCAGGTAGGCATGAATAAACTGGGAATTTTCTTTCAAGGCAAATATTTTCTGCACACTTGATCACCTCAGATAAATTTCATTTCTTCCAATATCATGGAGATTAATTTACAGGTTTCAGTCACACATAACAAAATATTCTTGAAGTTTTATGTGTGTCATTCCAAATAATCCAACTTTCCAGAAAGCAGCAGATACGGCAGTGCACGCTTGACAGTCAAATCCTGCTGCACACGGATTCGAATTCAGCCCTGGGCTTTTGGCTTCTTACTGATAACTGGAAGACTGGTAGTGTTTGCCAAACACACCTGGAACTTAGGTTGCTATTGAAAATGAGTAAGAACAGAGATTTATCATCAGAGCAAGATAAAGTTTTGTGATCCATAAAAAAGAAGCAGATGCCTATTTTCACTTACTTATTTCTGAAATAAGATTGAATGCCAAAAGAATAAAGACTATTTTCAAGCTGGTATTGTAGCAAAAGGATTATAAATTATGAACTCTCTCTGAAATGTGTCACCTGTGATTTTGTGCTAGTGCTGCTTTTATTGCTTTTCAGCTGGCACCTGCTAGATTTTTTTTAATATCTACCATTTGGCCACTGTATTTCAACAAGATCTAAAAATTTAATTTAACCTTTTATTTCAAAATTATTCATCTTTTGATAACAGCTTTTGCATCATGTGACAAGGTGGCTGTGATTTCTTGAGGGAAGCAGTTAATGGTCAAGCTTTTCAGATGGTGCCAATCAACTTAATTACACTGAATTTATTTAATCTAGCCCCAAGTATTTACCAGAGCTTTGAGATCACCTACAAGAAGTCAGACTGTATAAATACTGCAAGAAAGGATTAAATATTTGGTTTGGGAATCCATTTATTTGGAAAAAAGGGGCTTTCTGGGAATGATTTCCTAGTGTTTGTAAAACTATATAGCTTGAACTGCCTTACTGTGCACAGACTGCACTCTGATTTTTTATATTTTTTTTTTAGTTGTGGGTTTTTTTTTTTAAATGCATGACAAACTCTCCTGGTTAGCCCTACCGCTAAAATACAAAAGCTAAAGGGGGGTGAGGCCGTATAATAAGAGTGTTTGGAAAATATTTCAAACATTTCTATTAGGGCTTTATTTGTGATTCATATGTTAAAGCAGCATAGACTTACACAAATAATGTGAATGCTCCCCAGAGACCAATTTATTCCTGGATTCTTTTAATCTATTGTATCCTTAATCTTCAGGCAGCGTAAAGATCATGAGGAATGTGCTTTACTTTCATGTGCTTATAATTTTCTCCATGTGAATACAAACATTGTAGTTACATGGGTATTTCACAGTGCAAAGTAGTCTTTGTAGACCAGCGAAAAAGAGCCAGAAGGCTGACAATGGAAAATATGTTTAAGTTAGCTGAACCTACATATTATAAATTGATATACTACACAAAAGGTTGGCCAGTTTGCAAGCTTTACATGTGCTTCTTAAACAGTGAAGACTGTCATAAATATTAAAACTACTGGGAAGGATAACAGCAAAAAAGCCTTAACTTTTTCATTTATAATGATCTGCCTCATTTTGCAATAAAAAGCCCTGTGCAACAAACAAAACTCACAAGAAAAAATTAAGTCATTCCTTTTGAGAATAACTTAATTTGTTTCCTGTGCACTCAAAGCCTCAGATTTCTTAAACAGCTTCATGAGAGACTAGTTTTAACCACACTGGAATTCCTGCCAGTCAGAGCTGGGCACCTGGGTCACTTTGGGTACTGAAGTGCAGGAGCCTCTGATTTGCGTCTTAAGAGGGGACCAACATCTGCTGTGTGAGACGTATTTTCTCACAAATCCCACCCAAGGAACAAATTTATGTGTGTAACAGATACAGAAATGCGTGTTTGTTTTGGGAAAGGCAAGATCAAAGTCTGTGCTGTTGTCAGAGTAGAAACCGGATCTTTGCAAGTGTCTTTTGTGTCAAAGGGAGTCCATCTCACAGTTTGGAAAAGGAGTACGAGAATAACTCTTCTTGTCTAAATTGACAAAGGGCTGAAATCTTGTCTCAAGGGCAAATGCCAAATTGTAGCTGTTGTCTTCTTTTCATTTGAGAGCTTGTTTGTTTGTTTTACTTATTTATTGAATTTACCAGTTATTTTCTTGGCTTTAAAATTAGCTAGAGTCATATTTCTAAAGATCTTGAGTGATTTCCTTTTAAATCTGAAAGCTTACATTTTACTGCATTAATTTTTAAACATACCTTTCTGGTTTTGTTCCGCTTGGTAGCGTCCCTCTCCAGCCCTTCTACAAATGGGTTTTGCTACTACAAAGTTATTCAGCTCCTGCTAGTGAGTTCTTTCCTTAATCAGTGTTGTTGCTGAGTTTACTTTCACTGAGAAAAGTTATACTATGATTATACCGAATAGTTATCTGCAAGAAACACAAATTGTATGTTTAGAAATCCTTTTTATATTTTAGCTACGTAATTGATCCAGTCTAATATCACTGACCTCTGTTTTACTGAGTCTTGGAATGACTGCTTCAGAATTTGTAGACCGGGGAGTCAAAATGTCCGTATATGTGACATAATTTCGCACAGGCTGAGTAGAAGCTTATCTCTAAAGTACCTTTAAAAGCACTACAAAGCATCAAAACCACCAGATGTGAGCTGGGGCGGAGAACCCAGCCCAGGGTGAGTACACCATAGCTGGATGAGCAGGCAGGCTCTTTGAACATAGCTCTCATTAGTTATAAATCCATCTTCTAATTGATGACATCTGCTTCTGCTACAACATGGCAGCAGCCAAACCAAGCAATGCGAGAAGAGGCAAATATGAGGAGTATAGGGAAAAGGAAATCAGAGATTGTATCTGTTGATTTTTCTCTAAATATGGAAATTCTTATACAATAGACCATCAAATGTAATTTCCTATGTCTTAGGGGACAAGCTGTACAT
Organism: Anarhynchus alexandrinus; assembly: GCA_008711295.1. Taxonomy (NCBI): domain Eukaryota; kingdom Metazoa; phylum Chordata; class Aves; order Charadriiformes; family Charadriidae; genus Anarhynchus; species Anarhynchus alexandrinus. The sequence continues at coordinate 4,241,808 of VUYV01000050.1, read as the reverse complement.
TTTTTAAAATAGTTCAAAAGGTTTACAAACTCGAGCTCAGGGTGTGGGAGTGGAAGGAGGGGGCCAGAGGTGCTGTAGAGAAAGAGAATGGAGTACAGGATATCCCCCTCCCAACCCTTTTAAAAAAAATCCCTCGGTTTAAGAGATTTCTGTGTACCAGTACCAGACGGTCTGTGAACTTGACAGGACTGGGCCCACTGCGGATTGATGACAGGGATGTCTTTATATGGCAAAAGTAAAGGACAGCTGCCATTTTGTGCAAGGACAACAGAGAACTCCTCAGCGAGCATCACATGCAGGAGAAGGCGTCTGGCGTCAGAGCAGCAGCACTTCCCTCGTGCCATTCTGCATCACATGCTGCGGACAGGAGGAGCCACCAATATCACAAGAGCGCTCTGCCCTTTGTTGTTCTTTTTCTTCTCTACTTGAAAATCCAGATGTGCCGTGGTCTGCCCCATCGTAACCTCGCCTCTGTCTCACGGAGCAGCGCTCCAAGCTCACCTTCCCACTGAGGGCCACAGCCCTGACCCTTTATTTACCAGGGGTGAATATAGCTACTGCTGGCTCATTTCTTCTGTTATGTTGTTTCCAAACACTTTTATCAAGTGAATTCAGAAAGCTGCCCTCACTCATTCCGCACTTGAGATTCTGCCAGGCTCTGCCTCACAGTTGCAAAACCTTGAAGAAACCACTGGGCAGCTTTAGGTCTCTGCGAGGTCAAAGAAGAAACAAAAAAGATTTCCAAAGAACTAGGACAACCTTTCTCCTAGTACTTGAAGGGTGGTTCTTTTTTCTTGTCTGGTAATACTTGCTGAGTATGTGGTAATAGACTTGTACAGGCTATTCTTGCCTAATGTCACCAGGACATTAGAGTACTGAGAAAATCAATGCAGCTTTACAGCATATAGTGTCAGTTAATAAGCAAAGGGCTGTCACTGGCAGCCATATGGATTCCCTCAAAAAACAGACTTGGGAGACTTGACTGTGTCACATACACCCCAGTGCTCAGCTTTGGAAGTGTGTTTTGTCTCAAACAACGCTTCTGGGTGAACCCAAGATCCCTGAATGAGGAGCAATCTGAAAGGCAGAGGCTTTTTTATGCAGACAGGCTCACAGTCCATCCCAGAAGATGAGTGATTGAAGCTGACAGCTTGAATGGTCAACAGCAGTGATTTTTTGTTTCCTGACAGGTTTCAGGCTCATACAACCTCGTCCATCAGTAAGAGAGCTGAAACAACAAACTGGAAATCGTATGCATCTGTATAGGTGGAACACAGTGATTTCAGCTGAACTGAAGAAGGGATTCTGAGCCTGAAACGCTGCCCATTTTTTCCACCTGTATCAGCTAGTTTAATAAAGACTTAATAAAGCCTTCCCTGCAAACCCTAATTCCTTATATCCATACAGCACGATAGCTATGGAAACACTCTCACCATTCAGTGGACCTGTTCTTGTGAAAGAACAGAAAGATTTGGACAGGGACCAGTAGGGACAGGAAACATTTCCTATTTATTATGGTAGCTAAAGCTGCCTGTTTTGATTGTAAATTTTAGACAAATTGCAAGCTATCTGGAAAGGCAGGAAGTTGGGAAAGAGATGATCAGGTATTCTTTTAAATTTTAATAAGCTATTTTTCTATATTTATAGGAAGGTGGGATTGAGGAAATATACAAGACAAATAAAACACAGGCTCTGAGATACACTCCGATGTCTCTCTCTATGACCAGTTGCCCTCAGGAACAAGCACTCACCTGGATTTGAACAGCCCATTTCTCTGGCCTCAGCAGCCTTGTGCTGATCCGCAGAAGGTGCAAATGCAACACCTGATGTAAAGGGAAAGGGAACAAAGAGTGAGATTTCCCTACCAGCAGGCTCCTCTGGCTTACTGTAACTTCAAAGTTACAGCAAGCACTCTGAAGGTGGCTGGGAAGGTTTCTCAGGCAGGAGGAAGTTTTGAGTAACACTGATGCACAGCGAGATTAGTATATTTGAATTTAACAGCACTGGTGCAGCATACCTGCAGGTAAGGAGAAAAGCGTATTGAAGCCGAAATGCTGGAATGCAGATAAGGTTCAATTTATGCACAAGGACTTCCACCACAGACACTTAGATCCCCTGGATTTTTTTGGAGTGGCTTCATAGCACTCACCAGTCTAAAGGAAAGACCAGAGCAAATGCCTGATGACGCGCATTTTATGCACCAGATAATCTCGAGTCAGAGTGACAGTGGTGTCACCAGTTATTCTGGTAATGGCCTACTCGTAGTTCTTTGAGACTCACAGAAACCACTTTCGCTCTCAGCTTGCACAGTAATATTACAGACAAGTAGGAATAGTAACGAACACTTAACCCATCCCTTCCTGTGAGACCTTCCACGATCTGTTCTTAAAAATCTCTAAGGAGAAGGGGTCCACACCTCTACATTCCTGTGTCAGTGAGAATAATCAGGATCATGCAATTTTATAGGTGGAAGAGAAAATATTTATAATGAGAAGTTATTTGGCAGAAACATTTCAGAGCTATAACCTCATCCTGAAATGTGGAACAAGAGAAATTCATTGTTGGAGATAGCTCAGTTACCCTTGATGGGGGATAGGCCTTGGGAAAACTCATGGAAAAAAAAAAGAAGGATGATGAAGCAATTTTACCTGAAAGGGGATGCAGTCCTTAAAGAGAAAATTTTCTTTTCACAACACTGTCTTTCAAGCTCTTTTTACACAAAATTTTTTGAGCTTTCATTGGAAACAGCTGACCTTATCAACGATCAACAACTCGTCAGTGCAATACAAGACAGTTGCATTTCATGGACACTGAGTGGTTCCTGGAGAGAGGTAAAACACTATTGTAAGACAATTTCTGCAATTGGATGTTGGACTATACTGAATTCCTGTTCATTAGAGAAAATGGCTGGCCAAGGTGCGAAACATATATCTGGGTTTTAGGAGAACAGTCTGGATAGAAACAAAGATGAGAGACCGGGAGCAGGTCTAGGGGATGGAGAGAACACTTTAGGATCCCCTTTTAAGAAGGAAACTAAGGAGAAGCCAAAAGGACATAGGCAAGGAACAGAGATACAGAAAAGTCCTACAATGAGCCTTGAAAAAGAGTAGTCATGGGGCCCAGGCAGAGCACATCTCCTCTGTGAGATGATATGAACAACAAGAACAAGGAACAAAATTTCAGATTGAGTAAAAATGTCCCAGAGACGGGACAACGTAGAAAGTAGTCTAGAGGGACAGAGAGGAACCTAGTAGAGGTCATTTTAGCTGCTTATTTCAGGTCCTCCAGGCTTACAGTAGAACCAATGGTCACATTCTCCAAAAAGGCATGAAAGAAGGAGAGAACTCATGGATGGAGTGTAAGGAACAAACCAGGACATGAGGCAGGGAGTAGAAGAACCAGTGAGTAGCTGAGATGAGCTCGATGGACAGTTGCCTGTGGGACTTTTTTACCTTAGTAATGATGGGAGAGCTGAGTGTGATATGCCTGAAGCACTGATTCACAGGCATCACCACTGAAAAGTCAGAGCAATGGCCAGCAGGAAAGTTGCAGAAGATACAGCCCAATCAGGAGCGTGCAGTCAGATTCTTCTAGCTGAGAGCACTTGCAAAAACATCTGAAAAAATCCCTCACTGAGGAAAATGTCAGTGTCCTCAATTCTTAATGAAATATTCTATGAACCTCCTCTGTGAAAAAAAAAAAAGATAAATCTGGATGTTAAGTATTGAAGTCAAATTATGGTTTTTGATACATTGTGCAAGATCAAGAGTGAATATAAAAATCAACATCTTTCCTTAACTAGGAAATTAATAGTTCCATGTTTTAATTTCCTATGAAGACAAAGAATGATATATTCTGCCCACCATGGTATATTATATCATTTCCCTCTGAACAATGTTTCATCTCCCTTGTTTGTGTCCAATACCAGTAATGCCTTCAGAAAGGTGTTGCCAAAGGCCCCAAAAATATTCCATTCAGCTGACACTTCTGCAAGCAAACTGGGATATTTCCTTCTCAGTGATTCATTGATGTAAGCCTTCTCACATGCCCTGCAAACATGAAATTTAAATTGCTTCTCCTCAATGAACAGATCAGATGGCAGCTAGGCTGACATGTTTAGAAAGATTTAATGTGTACTTGTAAGAGAGGAAATCATCAGGAAACGGATAGTTCCTCATGCTAATGAATGTGTCCAAACAAAAAATGCATCTATTATATTCACTATTCTTCCATAAGAGCATTTTTAGAACATTTATTCTGAGCACATCAACAGTATTTAGAGAAACATGCATTGTATTTGTTCATTTTACTCCCAGGCTTTCACTTAACAATGGGCGACGTGAAGGTTTTCCTGAGTTCAACATTTGCTTTCCAGATTTGCAGGACTCAGATAGCTTGGAGCCATGATGTAATCTTAACGATTTCCCCCTATTCTCCATTAGGCCATTCCAGTGCTGTAGGAGTATTGTGCAGTATTGATAACCCCCTTGAGAAGACTTCAGTGAAAGCCCAGTGGGTGTGGTGGTATGCAACGTGGCGGAACGCAATGCTCCTCAGCATGAGGACATCACCAAGGATGAAATGCTCCTGACTTGCAGCAAGAGAGCGGTAAGAAGCTTGGCGGGTGTCCTGGCATGGGGACCAGGATTGCATGGACATTCCAGGGAAATGCAGCAGGAATCGATCACCTCAGTTCCTGAAGACCACTGTGAATAATACGTGAAGCATGTTATCTCATCTCTTTCAAGAAAAGCAAAAATGAAAAGCCAGGCCCTCCCTTTATCAGACAGGTGAATAATGCTGTACATTTACCAAAAAAAAAACCTACAAAAAAATGTATATGGAAAAAATGCTAGGCTTTACACCCATTTACCAGCTTCATTCAGGCATCAGCAAAGCCTGGTTACAAAAAAGCAGCATGATTTAGTTACGTTCCTTTGCGGTATGTGCCTCCTGTCAAAGGGTTGTCCAAGTCTGAGGTATGTCTGCTTCAAGTTCTTGGCTTCTCCTCGGTTCCACATTTATTTGATTTGGCTCGGTTTTAGACTACTTTTCATCACTGAGGCATTTTGACAGGACATTTAAGTAGCACTGCTCAATACTCCATGCAGAGCCAGCATACTGTTAGATCTCAGTTTATCCTTATTCTTTACCTAGTGGAGTTAATTTGCCCTAACCTTGTTAGTCTTGATGGAAGTTGTCTAGGTATAATCTGGTCATTTGTGCTCTCTCTATAACAAACAGGGAAAACCAGAAATCGCTAGGGAACGACTGGTCTCATCTGCAAACGGCTGCTTAGGGTTGGTGGGATTCTTGTCCATTGACCATAGAGGGAGCCTCGGCGACTGTGCTGGACCCACACTGAGGCAGCTTCTGTGCCTGCAGTTAGATGAAATACATTTCCACCTTGAATACCATTTTGATCCACCCTCCTGAATCCCAGCTAGGGCACGAAACTGCTTATTAAAGTCTCATTAAAATATCCAGTCTTCTTTGCTGATGAAACAAAACAGAAAAGGTCATCTGATATTTGCTTTAAATAGGCCAAGGGTCACAAGAGATAGGATAAAATATAATCATCAACTTATAGCAGCATTCTCATGCCCAGCCTACTATTTCCAACTGAATTGCAAAAGTCTAGCATTTTCATAACCAGGTCACAGATGACTAAAATCGGTTACAAAGGTTAATGCCTACGACAGCTTTTATTGGTAGTGGGTCTCAATTCATAGAGTATTTTGTCTGCTGTTGCAGTAACAAAACATTATTGTAAAGTAAGCCCTATTACTATGGGAATCTATTATTGTTAGATTTCTTACCAGCTATAACAATGCTTGATTTGGGAATGAAGACTTTTTCATTAACAAAATACAGCAACTATTTCTTACTCTTCGTCCCTTTTCCTGCAATAAAACATTGCCGTATTTTAACAGCATTTTGCAAAGTAGCCCTGACATATAATTGTCATAATTATTATTGTGTTTTAGTAGGGACGTCCTCCTTGTTGTCAGCCTTTCAGAGACACATCCATCCACACCTTGACTCATGTTGAGGTAGTGGGTGAAGAAATTTGTCTTTGGTGCAATTCTCTGAGGATTTGTTAGCTAATGGGATAAAGCAAGAGCAGGAGGAACATAATATAGCTGGAAATATTTTACAAAAGCACGATTAACTTCCAAGTTGTACCTTGTTTGTTGCCTTATAGGAAAGAAAGTTTTTCTTGGTCAGGAACCCCAAAGGAGGCGGTAGCTGCTCTGATTACATGCTTCCTATGACAGGCAAAATGTAAGCAAATGAATTTCTTCAATCTTTCTTCCACAAACTGAGGCTATTTACTTCCACAATACCTTGATAAGGAGACCATCAGGTTCATAACTGTATCTCCACAGAACTTAATTTTTTGCTTTACACCTGACAGCCCAATGGCTCCAAGCTATCACACGTGGGTGCCGCTACAGACAGTACATAGCTGTATCAGTGCCACGTACTCCATGAAGCAACAGAAGTGCTCAGAGAGCTGGTTACTTTCTGCTGTCCTATCAGGACTGACGGAATGCTTCCCCAGCCTGCTTGAGGCTCCTCAGTCACACAGCCAGAGTCAAGCCTCAGCATTGCTCTCAGCACACCTGGAGTGCCAAATTAGGTTTTGTGATCATGGCAGAGAAGGTGTTAGACAAGGTGGGCATGGGAAGGAGTCAATAAGGGGGAAGCTTTAGAAAAACATGGGCAAATGGGAAGGACTAGCGCTATTTTAGAAGTTTCTAGAAGTAGAATAGAATTTGGGGCAAGAAGAAGATTCTCTCCTGATTTCCCAGGCTTTCCCAAGTTCTATGGTCACCTCCTCCATCCCCCTTCCATGAACACTTATGCCTCCTTCTGTCATTGCGTGCAAGGTCTCTATCCATTAGCCATCAAACCTGCCTGAGTGAACCTCTGCTCCTCCAATTACCCCAATGCACTCTCCTTTGCTGGCACCACCTGAGGAATGATGATAGAGAGGAAAAAGGCCAGACCATGACCCAGGAGCATCTTATTGCAAGGTGAAGAGAGGAAAGCTGAAGGAGCAGGAAGAGCAGAGAGTGCAGGGGAATGGTGAGCAGGGATTTCTGCTTCTGCTCCAGGCGCACATGAGGACTAGGTTTTTGTTTCCCCCCCCAGGAGCAGTTATCCCTTACCCACCCTACATAGGGTATCCCTTTGCAGCAGAAGCACGAGGGGCATTTGAAATATTTCTGCACAACAGGTACAAAATGAGGATACTAGAAAACAATGCAAAACACTGAAGGACTTGCAAAGTTGAATCATTTGTTGGACTCTGTAAATATTAGCAAAGGCTCTCACATTTCAAAGACACGATTCTGTTTCTCGTACGAGATTACAGCAGCCCATAATCTTTAAACTAATCCATATGAACAGACTTGAAGCTCCTAGGGTGTCTCTCTGCCAATTCATTTAAAGGCTTAGCACGTGGTGTGGTACAGTTTGCTGCGAAGGTCCAAGAAATTTGTCACTGAAGAAGAACCTCTAGAAGCAAAACGTACAAAGCAGCAAGCAAAAACTACATCAATCTAAATTCATTTTAACGTAAATACACATTAAAATGTTTTTTTACATTAAAAAAAGCCACTATGTTCTTTAGCACAGAATTGGATCATACATTGAGGCATTGTTCTTTTTGCCATAAAGGTTTTCATATCTTCCTTTTTGGGGCTATATTCTGTTACCTGAGAGTCCTTTGTTCATATATATTAAAAGCATCCGTAACTATTGAAGAGGATTGAGGAGGCAGGCCTGGCCTTTTAGCCGGCAGAGGAAGCAGGCTGCACCCTTTGCTCTTTCCTTGCTTCGGTGCCATGCTGCTCTGTTCACCAGATGAGGCTGTAAGAGTAGTCCTTCCTGCAGGATGTCCAAAAGGATGTCTCCATCAGGATGCGCTACAGTGTTTTGAAAGCAAGCAAGGCAACTAATAATATTATAGTAAATGTTCCCACATTCGTCTCCTTGCCTGAGACAAACACAACTTTTTGTCTTTCTTTACAAAAAAGAACATGGCAAATCTCCTTCAGAAATTATTCTACATCTCATTGTAAGTAAGTTTTTTTAAATTCCTAGTGACATTCTTTCCTGCCAAAATGGAGGCAATCTACACTCCTCCCTCCCCAAATGTTCCCTCAGGAACGCTTTGTACTTTTCCCCTAACTGTTCACTACGTTCACTGGAGCCCAGCTGCAAAAAATGGCTCAACTTTGCATCTGGATTTCCAATCAGCCACAAATTCATGGCTGTTTTCCCAGACAGAGAGCAATTAAATGAAACCTGTAAAACCCATTACCAAAACCTCTGGAAACATGAGTTCACCTCAACAAAATTCTGTTCTCAGTATCTCTCAGCCTAAGCTTTCAGGATTAAACTGGAATTCTGTAAATATTTAAGGAAAAATCATTCCCGAGTTTGCCTGCAGCCTCTTTCCCTCTCCCCTCTAACTCACTAGTATTACATGCCATTTTTAAAATTTGCTTTGTTCATGTCTTCCTTCCACTTGATCCACAAACTGAACTGACTTTGGAAGGGACTTCAGATATCAGGTGACCCAGCAGAGACAACAATTACCCTCCATCCATCACAAACCAGTAAAACTCACAAAGCTGCTTCTTTACATCAGCTGCCTGACTGGAAATGACAAAGTGCTTTTTGTCTCATCATGCTTGTTAACAGAAGTAGCACTGAAATGCATATTTTGACTAACACAACCCTGTAATGTGGTCAAAAATAATAGAATTATATTTTCATATTAAGCTGACCTGCTCTTATAAAACACTTGGAGAACAATTTTGTGTTCTTTTCATGCATTCTTCTCTAAGTAGGTACACACTTGCCTGATACATTCTGAATTTTTTACTTAGGACCCACTGTACTGCAGACAACCAAGCATACTAGTGGATTTGAGACCCCTGTAGGATGCAGAACTAAAATAACAGTTAAACTCTGGAGAAACTCTTGGCCTTCATTGTTTTTCAATGCAGCTTTTTCAAAGAATGTAACAGTGCTTTCCCTTTCTATTCACAGGTCAAGTCCTGTTAAATAATCTGCAGGAAAAGCCACATGCAAGCCACACTCTTCTGAACACACTGTAGAGAAAAGAAGAAACTTATTGCTCTCTACGAATATCCCAAATCAAAAAAGATGGCATCTGCATAATGCCATGCTTCAGTTCTGTCTATTAAACCACCTCTGGGGAGCTACTGCTAAGGTTTCAAAATCCTAAGTAATCTCAAAAGCTCTGTCAATCAACCAGCTGCAAAACAAAATCATTCACCAAATGTTACTGAGACAAGACTGCTTTCTTTGTCTTTATATTCTGCGGCCTGGGATGACAGTGTCTATTTTTGCATCAGTGTTCTCCACCTTGCAAGCCTACAGTTGCAAACTATATCTAGATAAAGGAACTTAGACACAAAGTCACATCTTCTGGAGCATCACCAGTTTTGTCACAAGAGGCAAGAAGCACCTTTCTCAAGTTCTGCCCAAACAGTACTTTTTCCCAGGTCTTGCAATAGCAGTTTTCTTAAATTCTTAAATTTCTCAAGCCAAAAAGCAGCTAATTTCTGGTCTAACTTGCACAACACGTATTATGTATCACTCCTCCTGTAATTTCAAGATTAAGCCCATAAATTCTGCTGTAATTGAAGTAGTGATACTAGCAAATAAAAAATGCTATAAAAACCTACATTCTATTCATAGCACTGCAATCAGCTTTCTGGGAATGTCACTTTAACTAGCATTCCCTATACCACTTCCCTACCTATAAAAGAGTGACAGTGATGAAAATCTAATATGGCCCTAAGACCAAAAGAAGAACTATACAAAACAACAAGGCACTGTTACAGAGTGGTATAAATAACATGAAGAAAGATATCCAGACTTCCAGCTATGTAGTGTGGCCTGCATTTTTTCTTTCATCCAGAAAGTTGTAAAACATAGGGACAATTTTAGTGGGATTAATTGTGATAAGGCTCACGAAGGCAGGATAAGGATTGGGCTAAATTTTTTGGTACTGATAATTTACCATTAACTCAAAAAGATGCATCATTTAAGCACCAGCTTATCATGAAAGATGTCCATCTATAGTGTTCTTAAGATCATTTAGCTCCTAAATATGGCCTAAAATGGGTGTAATACTAATTTACTTAGTACAGAGGTGTCAAACCTCAAACCAACCAACTACATGTGACTTGACAAACTGGTTAACCTGGACCAGCTCTTCCTGCTCTCTTTCCCAAAGCTCACACAGTGATAGGAGGGGACTGCTCTGTAGTGCCAGACAAGCTGGTTTGGCAGAACTAGCCAGCTTGGCCACCAGCCTCCCACCACCAGAACCCACGGTCCTTCCCATCATGGGATGACATCAGGGAATGGGCTGAATTCATTGCTCAGAAAATGACAGCCTTCTCCTGGCTCTTTTCCTAGGGGCTTCTCAGGGGTGGTCAAAAAAACAGCAGAAAAAAGAAATATTCACACATTTTTAGAATTATATTTGCATAAATTCAAGTCTTCAGGATCTTCAGGACATTGCGAACGCAGGAGATGAGGTGAACGACCATGCTGTGCTTGTGCGGCCTGCTGTATGAAGGTTAGGTACTAGGGACTTAGTCTATCATTTACTTTATTATTGTGGTTTGCATTGCATTTGTCTTGAATTAAAAGGCAGCTCATACACTAGAAGTAATAAGATGCAATTTCAGCACTTAGTCCAGAAACAGTACAAATTATACCACTAACGCATGCAAACCAATACCAGAAAATTTGCAGGCCTCTGAATGTGGACAGGAGACAAAGGAGTCTAAGCACATAAAAATAGGGTGGACGTAACCACTTAAAGCATGCCCTAACCATTCAAGCTGTTAAAAAAAAAAAATAATTGTATTCACATCTCTAGTTTAAATGGTATTTGTTCGCCTCAATATATATTTTCCACTGATGTGGGAGAAATATGCAGAAAATGAACAGTTGCAGGCTTTGTGGTTTTAAGGAATCATTTGAGGCCGTAATGCTCAGCGTGATGACATCTCCCCATGTAGGCAGCGCTGGGATATATAGCTAGAGTCAGCTTTTGTACCCATCCAGTCCCTTCTCAGCTTTTCTATTGGCTCACAAAGCATCTTTCATGCCACTATTGAAGACTCTATTCTGTGGGTTGGTGACATTGTGGCTGGACTCCTCCATTCACAATCCAGCACTGTCATCACCCCATTTTGCTATCTCACATGGTCAGAGGCCTGGGCTACTGCAGCACATCCAGCAAAATCAGTAAAAGGCTGCACAAAAGAAAGAAGTGTTCAATAACTCATTACTAGTCTGAACAGCTGCTCGGGTTTCTGAAGACATGAAATTTCTAAAAGGGTTGAATTTTCACACACATTCATTTATGTAAGTCATACTAAAAGGGCTTGTCCCCGTCCTGTGGGGTAGAGGGAGAGAAAGGAAAATAAAAAGTGATCTGAGAGGGTATTATGTCTTTTCTAAGAGGGTAGCATTCAGAAATCTTGACTTCGGTGCCTTTTGGAATGCTGAGATCCCCAGATGCACATTCTTCCTTCATAGATTACATTCCCCTTGGAGCAATGAGCATACAGCATCTGTCTTCTTTCCATCAGCAAATATTGTACGGGACTTACTGGATGGAGACTTTTGCTCTCTGATGTAGTGTTGTGAAAGGATAAACCGTATTGACGTGGATACTCCCATTCAGGGCAGTAAAGGGCAAGGAGCTGAGGATTACAGCTTTGTTCACACTACTGTAAGAGTAGTCGGTTTTGATCCCTTGTGGTCTCATAAGTAAAAATTATGGCTGCTTCTCCCTACCTTCTTTATCCCATAATCCACCAAGCAGATGTGCTAAGCAACTCAGAGAAAACTGCTTTGCAAAATACAAAATTTGGGTCATGCAACAGTCTGCACTGATGAATGTAGCATTTGTACAGTCTCCAACACTTTAATTTCTAAGGTCTTTAGTCTTTCCAGAACGTTAATTTGTCACATTAGGTACCATAATGCACACGTTTGGAACAAGGACATAGACACATCCATTTTCCCCCTGTCTTCCCATATCCATTTTGCATGATCCCTGCAAATGATGGACAAAACCACATGCCTATCACTCAGGGCATCCTAGGGAAGGTTCCCCCAAAGGGAGACAGCTGCATCTTTTGTGGAAATGTGGAAACAACGGCAAGGGGAGTAGATGTCAGGAGACCTTTCTCTGCCAAAGCCCTTCCCAAAGCTCCTGCTGAGGCAGGGAGGCTCTGCACCACTTCCAGCAGAGCCGGTACCACGCCACACTCTGCTGACTCAGGGCTGAGGCTCATCTCCAGCAGCCTCTCACCTGGCTGATGCAATCACGCTGTACTTTCAAATCATTTCAGCCACTTGCCTTTCACCTTGGAGGTGCACGCAGCATACAGTGCGCTACGGGAGCCTTGAGTAATTTTATTTCAGATTGTGAAACGCTGGCTATTGGGCAATGATAAATCCACTTTAAGCCTTATTATCTCTCTGCTTTAAGAAGTGAAAGCATATCTGCAAGTATATCTGAATCACACTTCCAAAATGAGTCTTTTCCACAGCCTGTTTTGAACAGGGCTAACTTAGGTCCCTGGAAAATCACCTCCCCAGGTATCTTCTTCCTTGTCAACCCGTTTTAATTGTGGTCGTAGTCCCATCTCACAAGCCTAGAAATCTGCATATATATCAAGCAAATTTTAAAGAGGCTTTGAAAACAGTTCTTTTATCATAATATTGTCATCATAAATATGGCCACAATCCAAGACTGAAGCCTTTAGTTACCATGTTCTCAAAAGATCATGTGTTTCTTCCAGAAAACCAATAGACCCAGAAGAAAAAAACCATGACGTACAAACCTATCAGTGTGATCAAAATGTCTTGAGAAGTGATATTCCCTCTTCCTTTTGGGCCCCCTAATCTTTTCTCTTTACCTCTTCCTTCTCTCCCTGCTTGTTTTTTTCACTTATGCAGAAGATGAGTCAGAGAATACAGACAGACCTTGAGTTTTTCTTTAGAGAACACTTTTAAGCATGGAAAACTACAAATGTTCCAGTAGGAAGGTGAAAGCAAATTTAACATAACACCTTCCTGGCAAAGAGCTGAAGTGTCAGATATAGCGCAAAGTGAAGCATCATGCTGCTTTTTACTTCAAGGTAAACTGTTTTCTTCCACTGTCATATATTCTCCACTGATGGTACTTGCTGGACTCCTGATAGCTGTATCCAACCATTTTGTGGGACAGCCCCTTTGTGTCCTTTTCTTCCAAGTGCTTCAGTCTGTGCTTGACTGTAGACAACCTGCTCTAATATCACTCCTCCAACAATATCCTTCTTGTAGGTGTCATTTCAGTGTGTCATTCACCTTCCCCTTTAAATTATGGATTACTCAGTTCAAAATGCCTCCCATTCAGCTTCACCAAAATAACATAAGGTGTAAATTGTGGGATTTGCTCTAGACATTAATTTTGAGGGCACAAAGATAGAGGACATAGACTGGGTTTGAAGAAACAGAGGCCACTCCTTAACCCAATTGACAATTTAAAACAAAACAGAGATTGCAATCTCAGTTATTCTCCACAGACACCATTGAAATGAATAGGACACCTTTATGAAGGAGGATGCCAGAATTATAGTCACTATAGTGTCACAGTACAGGGTACTAAGCAAACATGTATTGTGTGGAGTCTGTCCAGAACAGGCTACAGAAAACCACATTATCGTTCCAAACTTACTATTGTTCCAGTTGCACATACCTTTCATTCCACAATTACAGTAGCTACAATGCCTATAAAGGATATTCTCTAGATCTGCAGGTCAGCTAGTTGCTCAGATGCTGTACTTTGAGTACATCCTAAAGCCATTAAGTTTAACCCTCTCCACCCCAAAAAGGGGGAAAAGGTGGGATAAAGGATCTGCCACAGGAGAGGAGGAAGCTTACTAATGGGGGAGAAAAAAAGAAGAAAGGAAACCTTAGTCAGAATAAGAGTGCTAGCCTTGCATCAGCAGACATCAGTTCCTTATTCTGGTGAGGGATTTGGCCTTTGGCCCATGTTAATGGGGCCTTTGTAAGTGCCAGAGTTCAATTAGTCAGACTAAAAATACCTTTTTAGAAAAGGCAACTTTTGGCATCACATTCTGTTACCAAATGCCCCTACAGCAGGAAGAGCATCACCAATGACCTGGTAACCCAGGCACTGAGGGACAGTCACTTGCTCTGCCACCTCACCAGCTTGCCATGCACTCGGGCTGGACACCTCTCTGTCCAGCAGTGTCGTGCCACACTGTCGATGCCTCATGGGCCTGTCAAGCAGCAGTTTTGCAGGTTTTCAGAGGCTTATGACTAACAAAATCGAGCCCAGTTTTCACTGGTGCAGTTTAAGATGTTCCACTTCAGTGGGGCTTATGTCTGGCTCACTCCATGCTTCATGATTTTTGGTTTTGTGCCAGATTTGCTCAAAAAACTGTAAGTGAACTTACCATGGGGATGTTATTTTCTCATTCTTCCCATAAAACTCAGCCAACAAACAAGAAACACTTCCAATAGCCTGTCTTTNTTTTTTTTTTTTTTTTTTTTTGGAAGCCAAATTCAGGAAAACGGGAGCCTGGAATGGAAATGTGTAAGCACCACAGGAGTTATTGGTGCTCCAGTTATGTTACAATAAAGCTAGACAGAGTTGTTTGTGTGCATGTGTGTAAAAAGAAACTGCAACTGAGTGTACATTCTTTTTTTAGATAAATTTGTCCACTACCTCAGTAACATGTATTATTACCAAAGAAATGATTATAGAAGAAATAAATATACTTTGCTAGTAGATTCTTTCTCATTCACAGCAAGCACACTCAATACACATGCACAAAGTAGCACACCTTGTTTTCCTTTCCAAAAAAATCACCTTTCTTGAGAAAAGAATAATGTTACTCTATCCGAGGAGAGGCCGACATCTCTCCAATCTTCAAAAAGGGCAAGAAGGAGGACCCGGGAAACTACAGACCGGTTAGTCTCACATCGGTCCCTGGGAAGGTAATGGAGCGACTCATTCTGGATGTCCTCTCCAAACACNAAACTTCTTTATGGTTAGGGTGACAGAGCACTGGCACAGGCTGCCCAGGGAGGTTGTGGAGTCCCCTTCTCTGGAGATTTTCAAGACCCGCCTGGATGCAGTCCTGAGTAATGTGCTCTAGGCAATCCTGCTTTAGCAGGGGAGTTGGACTAGATGATCTCTAGAGGTCCCTTCCAACTCTGAAAATTCTGTGATTCTGTGATTCTGTGATCCACAAGAACATACATGCTACATGCATGAGATGTTTATTGACCTTCCTACTGAAAGACACCCAGTTCTCCAAGCTGTCAGTTTGTACTTCGGTTCCGACGTTCTTTCCAAGTACATGTGTAATTTCTCCATACATGTGAAAACTATTCATCAACAAGGCTGTTTTGGAAATAAGCTATCTCAGATTGTATGCCAATGCCTCAGAGCTATGTCTCCAGCTCATTTGGATATGAAGGAAAGATCTGAGAAACAAAATGTTTGGTTTAAAATTAAACTACTGAAATAAAGAATTAAGAAAAGAAAGCATTTTTGTTAGTGGAGGTAAAAATCTAATATTTTGTCACCTAAAACTGACATCTGAGTTGCCATCAGCAATTCATTTAGTTATATTAAAAAGAAATTTATCCAATTCAATTCAGAGGAGAAAAACAAGATTTTTAAAATTAAAAATTAAAAATTATTTAACCTTAATTTAATCTAATTGCACTGTTGCAATTTTTCATTTGGATATGACATTTTGACATAAGATTGAGACACCTAAATGTGCAACGGGTGCCTATCTGTGCTCTAGATCTCTAAATCACTTCATGTTCAGCAGATATCTAGCTAGTACAGTTGGTAGAGCCTGCACTGCTGCTCAGCTGACGAGTGAATAAGTGTCTACTTTAGGGTGAGCTGGACCACCAGGCTTCACTGACTGGGTTGACTTGAGGTTCAATTCAGCTGCCTAAACATAGGCATCCAGTGCCACCATAAGTGCCTTGGGTGTACACGTGGTCTCCAGCTGCCTCCAGCAGGCTGCCCGACTTCAGCAGGTTCCGCGTGGTAACCACCAGCCATGTGGAGATGAATCAATGCCTCCCAAATGGTGTCAGGTGCTTGCGTAGGGGCATTGGACTGAGGGAGGCTCCTAAAGTACATGTGGACACCTAAGTGAGACACCCAAACTGGGTGTCCCAGGTGGGAGCTGAATCCTGCCTTTCCTTTCAAAAGATTAAAACCAGCATCCAAACCCCTGATGGACTCAGCAAATAAAAATTCTTTTCCTCAAAACAATTTTTCAGTCTTTCAGTTTGGCCAAAAAGAGAAAGGAAACCANTCTCAGATTGTATGCCAATGCCTCAGAGCTATGTCTCCAGCTCATTTGGATATGAAGGAAAGATCTGAGAAACAAAATGTTTGGTTTAAAATTAAACTACTGAAATAAAGAATTAAGAAAAGAAAGCATTTTTGTTAGTGGAGGTAAAAATCTAATATTTTGTCACCTAAAACTGACATCTGAGTTGCCATCAGCAATTCATTTAGTTATATTAAAAAGAAATTTATCCAATTCAATTCAGAGGAGAAAAACAAGATTTTTAAAATTAAAAATTAAAAATTATTTAACCTTAATTTAATCTAATTGCACTGTTGCAATTTTTCATTTGGATATGATATTTTGACATAAGATTGAGACACCTAAATGTGCAACGGGTGCCTATCTGTGCTCTAGATCTCTAAATCACTTCATGTTCAGCAGATATCTAGCTAGTACAGTTGGTAGAGCCTGCACTGCTGCTCAGCTGACGAGTGAATAAGTGTCTACTTTAGGGTGAGCTGGACCACCAGGCTTCACTGACTGGGTTGACTTGAGGTTCAATTCAGCTGCCTAAACATAGGCATCCAGTGCCACCATAAGTGCCTTGGGTGTACACGTGGTCTCCAGCTGCCTCCAGCAGGCTGCCCGACTTCAGCAGGTTCCGCGTGGTAACCACCAGCCATGTGGAGATGAATCAATGCCTCCCAAATGGTGTCAGGTGCTTGTGTAGGAGCATTGGACTGAGGGAGGCTCCTAAAGCACATGTGGACATCTAAGGGAGACACCCAAACTGGGTGTCCAAGGTGGGAGCTGAATCCTGCCTTTCCTTTCAAAAGATTAAAACCAGCATCCAAACTCCTGAGGGACTCAGCGAATAAAAATTCTTTTCCTCAAAACAATTTTTCAGTCTTTCAGTTTGGCCAAAAAGAGAAAGGAAACCAGTTCTTCCCTTCCATGTCTATCACCGTATCCCATTTAGCTGGATCCTACCAAGGAAGCTAAAAGCAACAGTCAGACTTTAAAAGTACACATAGGAACATGATTGGTTTTAGGCCATAGAGGTAATCCATGGCATTTCTAACTCACGTGAACTGGTTTCCGTTAAATGGCCTATTTTTACAACTGTTCATATTTCCCCATTCATGTCCTTTGCTGTTGTGTGCACCAGTTTTTATTCCATCCTTCCTGTTTCCTCATTCTTAGTATTCCCCCTTTTAACAAAGGACCTGTCAGCAAAACTCATACATTTATTTGTATGCTTTTCTCTGTAACATACTTCATACAATGGTAACCTGTTGAAGAGCATAAGGTACTTGTGCCTGAAAATCATATTTACCATCAGTTTTCCTAGAGAAATTGAAGAAAAAAGGCCCAGAAAGTCTCTGCTTATTGTGTTAGAAGAGTCCACCTTGCAGGAGCCAGGCACAGTCTACACAATCTACCCATTCCATACCTCAAAAATCCTATTTTTCATTAGTAGGACATTTTTAAAGGACCTCAACTGATGTTTTAGTGTGTGAAAAAGAGCAAAAGTTTTTGGTCTTCTGTGAAATTTCTCAATATTTTTACTCAGCCTTGTAAAAAAGAAGTTGGCAAAAAGCAAAATAATCTAATCAATGTCCGAGCCAAAATTTCCTTCAAGAGTATCTAAACACTCCAACAATACAAAGCAATATAATGTTCCAATCCAGCAACTGTCCTTAAAATTTGCCATAAATTTTGAATGCATTTTAAATGCATTTAAATGATCCACAGTTGCTTGTTGCAAATTCCTGAGCCTGTCCTTAAAACTACCACAAAGTATTTAACTTTTTAAGCTACTGCCTGTGCTATCATCCATACCCCCGCTGTGGTAAGACATCACTTTCATTTTCTAGCTTGATACCCAGTATTATAGCAAGAGGTGCTTTTAAAACCCCCAAAAAAGCACACAGTTCAGTTTAGAGTGAAATCCATTTAAAACTGTAATTTATTTTAATAGGCACCAGGGAGCTTTCAGCCTGTTTTGGAGTCCTGAGACGTGTCTGATCAGTCATCCTCACTTTCGCGATCAGAGACTTAATGCGTGGCTGTAGATGGCTAACTGCACAGAAACATGCTCCTTATCAAGGCAGAGTTTCTTCTTACATAAGAGTTAACCAAAAGATTGAATTGAAAGATATGACTGAATAATCCAGGTGCTAAACTGGAAGAGAGCAGCAGCTTGGAAAGCTATTTCCATTTTTTTCGGCTGGAGAACAAATAATAATAAAAAATCAAGACTTTTGATAATTAGTTGTGTAATTGCAAGTGGGGTTTTGTTTTGTTTTGGTTAGGGTTCTTTAGGAAAAAAGTTTTGTCAAATGAAAATGTCGTTAATCCAGGGCAGGGCTCTGAGAAAAAGCATTGCCTTGCTGGAAGGAGAGGGCCATGTCGGCCTCCCCAGTGTTCAAAACACATGAGGCAGGATGGATATCTAAGAGCCCTGGAGCCAGGGGCTCCTCTCTTTGCATAAAGGAGTGAGTACACAGATCTTGATCCAGCATAGCTGCCTGGAGATGGTGCCGTGTGTGCCACCAGGCTTCCAGCCACCTTCAGCAGGCTCCAGAGCTCCTCCACCTCCCACCATGTGTCCATCAGCCCCTGGCAATGCCAGTGGGGAGCCAGGGCACTCGGGCAGTGCCAGGGTCGTGGTCTGCTCCAGCTGCATGTCACCCATCAGCCACAGCCTGGGGACACCCTGGACACCCATGGGCACAACGCAGCCACCGCTGCCAGGCCCAGACATGGTGTGAACTCATTCAAGGATAGACTCTGAGGCTCATAATCTTTTTTTGAAAATGGCTAAAATAAAAAAGAGCATTTTCTGAGGCTGCTGGAGTGAGACGGAGGTTTCTAACTCCCCAGTGGCAATCACTTGAACTTGTGCAATAGCAGCTCTTGCTCCAGGTCCTGGAGGCCTTCCAGCAACGGGCGGGGGGCACTGGGCTGTCCTGCTGCTGCGCGTTTCCAGGCCGGCCCCTCCGTCAAGAGAAAACAGGAGCCTGAAAATGCCTGAGCAGGATTTTTGGATGGTCTGTCTCCATGCAGTCCCTCTGCACTGGCACCAGCCCAGGCCCAGCTGCTTTCCCACGGGCTCCTCGAGGGCCAAGGTCCAGCAGCCACGTCCAGCATCCAGCCGCTGCACCTAGCCTTGTCGACCACTGCTTCAGGTGCAGCTATCTCCATCTGCGAGGCTGGAGATTCCTCCTGTGTCCACACACAGGCATGTCCCCAGGTGCCGGATTGCTACCAGGAACAGTCAGTTCCCAGTTCAGCATTGTGTAGGCTTTGTGCCTTTCCCTTCCTGGCCAAGCAATGCCTGCATGGCATTGCAGCAAGAAGGGATGTGGTGGAAACAGTGTCTCCTCTTTAGCAGGTTTCCACAGGAAAACGTTTTCTGTCATGCATGGCCTTCAGCACCAGTATGTGTCCCACAGGACAAACTGCTTCACAGCAGTCTCTCAAGAGCTTGACCTTCGCAGGGTCTCCATAAACATCTCCTAAATGTGGCACATGGACGAGAAAGAAGCCGGTCTCCTCTTGTTTCCTTGGATGCCATGGCTACACACACATAACTAGGCACTGATCACTTCAGTTACTGGTATTTAAATTGAATTTATTTTGAACAACAGGAAAACAAGGTTGAAAAATCTGAGTAAGAGAAAAAATTGTTTGGCCACTTATATGGCCAGGAGAGAAAGGAGCTAAACTCAAATAGCCTTTTTCAAGGACAGTTCTCAGTTTGAATGAGTTCAACAAAAGTGCATCTCCAAAGAGACACAATGTTCCTTTCTAGACAGTAGTTGCTTTTTTTAAAAATAAAGACTGACGTTCTGGTATTATCATAAATTCTAACTTGAAAAAAAAAAAAAAACCCCACTGGCTAAGCCTGGGTGGCTTTACTTTGGTTACAATCACAGGGAATACTTTGTAAACTTGCTTTTAGAAAGCAAGTGGAAATTTAGTGCTATTTATATTGCTTGGAGGCAGAAATCTGGTTGAAATCGCAGTCTCATTGAAGTTTTAGCTGCCAATGCTGCAAAATGCAATATTAATGAAAAGATCTGAGGGATTAATTTCTGAGGTTTAAAAGTATTTTTGTGAAGAAGATTGTCGTGGTTTCCATGCCATCACATTCCTCATTTTCTAACTTTCACAGCCCAACTAAAAATGAATAGTTGTTTGAATTCAAGATATCAAATGAATAATACACAGAAGAAGGAGTCTCATGGGAAAACAGAGTGAGTAATACAATTTTTTTTAACAAGAAATGAGACCAGAAACACCTGTTCCCAGGTGTAGCCATTTTGAAAAGTCAAAAAAGTAACAAAGAATGCTTACTGGGTAATTTGAGCCAAAGGACTAGGAATTGCTTCTAGTCTTACAGCCTCGGTTCAGTGGTACAAATCAAGCACAGGCCCGTTGTGGGGAAAGGTTATTGATATATGACATATGATATATTCCCTTCATAGAATCATAGAATTGTCTAGGTTGGAAGGGACCTTTAAGATCATCGAGTCCAACCATCAACCTAATACTGCCAGAAAACACCATTAAACCATGTCCCTAAGCACCACATCTACCCGTCTTTTAAATACCTCCAGGGATGGCGAGTCCACCACTTCCCTGAGCAGCCTGTTCCAATGTTTGATAACCCTTTTGGTGAAGAAATTTTTCCTAGTATTCATCCTAAACCTCCCTTGGTGCAACTTGAGGCCATTTCCTCTTGTCCTAGCACTTGTTACTTGGGAGAAGGGACTGACCCCCACCTCGCTACAACCTCCTTGCAGATTCCTGCTCCTTCCTTCCTCCTTTCTTCTTTTGTCTCTCAGCTGACATTTTTAGTTCTGCTCTTGTTTTATATCAGGAACGAGATGACAAAAAAATCACCGCTACATTTGGTACTGATTCAGGAAATCAGCAATAACCTGAAGGCTTCAGGTATGCAGAGGGAGTTTGAGAAGTTGCCTTTGCAGCTCACAGTCAAATGGCAGCAGCTGGGAAGGCAATACAGACAGTTTTACCTGCTCTCTATAGATAGAGGATCCACGGCTGCAAGTATATCATTTTTCCATGGCACCTTTAAGATAAAATTTCTCTTTGATATGGAAGGTAATGTGTTAAGGAATATGCCACTTTCAGACTGGAAGAAATCTCTCCTGCCCAATTTTTGTGGAATTTGTGAAGGAAGATGAAAGTTATTAGGAACAAGAGAAGCATTCAGTGAGGCAAAAATTGGACTTTGAGGAAACCTATTGAAAGTTTTACACGTGACACACCTACATTGTAAATGACATTTTTCCTTCACAGAGGAACACACAATTCAGTAATTCAGCCCCCTCCACCATAACGCATTAGAAGCCAACACTGCTTGTCCATTCATCCAAAAGTGCACATTCTCAGAAACCGGGAACTGTGCAGTTCCTAGTGGGCTGCCTGGATGATAATAGTAAGCTGTTTCCTTCTGAGGCCACTTAATGGCAATTAATACAGCTTCACTGATGGTAGTAATCACAAATTTATAGTGTTCTCTGATGGAAAAAGGAGCCTTCAACAGTATTTACCAGAGAGCAATAGCTGGGATGTGCAGGTTACCTGGGTACAGTTGTGCCTCTTGTACAGACCCTGACTACAAAGTGCTATAGAGTTTTACTATGCCTAGAGGAACACAGGGCAGACTGTACTTGATAAGCTCTCATGACATATCGCTTCCACCATAATTATTCCTAACTACAAAACCTCCACCCCTCTCTGGGTTAACTGTTCTCTGGCGGGAAGAGTGAGAAGCTGTTGCTTCTGGGTTTGGCCCTTTCCTAACCAATGCAGAAGAAGACATTTTTTGTAGAGCATTCTACCTACTGCCCAGAATAACAAGGAATCAAATCTGAATGTATGCAAATGGACTCACCACCTGGGACTTTTCAAGACCCAGCTAGAACAAAGCTATGGCTGATCTGATACAGTACTGGTAGCAGTCCTGCTTTGAGCAGGAGGTTGGACTAAATGACCTCCAGAAGTGCATCCAACGCTTGTATGAGTCTATGAAGTGTGTATAAAAGCCTTAGACATTTCAAACATGCTGGCTTTGCATTTGAGTTACAATTGTTTTGCAATTGAACCAAGAATGTTATATTTAATGAAGCTGTTGCTATTCCATCAGTGTGCCCAGGTCTTCTGATGACACACATTGTTGCACATCATACTTCTGTAGCTTGCCTATCCATTCCATGGATTGCAGAGGTCTTTTCATTTCAAAATAGGAAAATGGAACATCAACAAGTCAATATGGTCCCTCCCATGCAAGAAGGATGCAATTAGCTTTAGTCACTGGCCTGACCCAAAAACAGAAGGCCATGGTGTCACAGGAGCTGCTGACAGCGGTTAAAGCGTGGAGGAGGAACTTTCAATACCTTGCAAACAACACAAAACCTTTAAGAGAAAGCAAAATAATTACTTAATATAGATGTTTTAAAGTATGTAAGAATTGTAATAACTCCATTATGTTTTGGTTATTTTCACACGTGAGGGATCATTTCCTCTCAAGTGTTAACAATGGCAACAGCCTGATCAAGACTGAAAGGAAAAAAATGGTAGTCAGGATCCTTTTCATGTTGGGCACTTTCAGAGCAGTTTTGGGGCTCAAAGGGCCTCGTCCCCAGGGTGACCTGCTTTAAGGTGTTGCATCAGCAGCACTTGTGAGGTGGTGGTGAGCAATGGAGACTTCCAGGAACGCTGAAGGGGAAAGCTGTAAAGATAAATCTGCCTTGTTTTTCAGGATCTGAATCTGAGGACAAAAAAACCGACCGTATCTATTTCTGCATGTGTTACATTAATATTTTAGTGAGTGTGCGGGCAAAGAATATCTTTAAGGTGGGGCTGATGAAGGTAGGGGGGGTTGCATAATTTTAATCCAAATCAGTGGGAGGAAGTGATTAACATAGTTTCTAAAATGCATTAGTGAGTTTCCCCCCTTCTCATAGCCTCTTCCCTCAGCTGTTTCTACGACCCCATTATTTTAATGTGTTGAGTATTCCAACAAATGCCTGTGAGGTAGAGATGTATTATCATGATATCCTTCAGATGAGAAAGAAAGGCACAAAGGCTACAGTCAGATGTTAAAAGATACATAAGCACATGGCTTTGAAGATCTATGCATAAGCAACTGTATTTGCTCAAAGCAATACAGAACATTAGCGTCAGTGTCTTGTAGTCTTGCTCACTAACCACTCTGATAGCCTTCTTCTCTGTTATTTATTGCTCAACAAATGGATGCAATTAGGTGACCCTCAATAGTTAAAAGCACTTGCTCATTTGTCTGTTAAGATTTAATAATAATTTAGTCCTGTCAAAGTCATGTGGCATTGTCCTCTGATTTATTCTGAGATTGATATTACAGTAAATAACAACGTTCCAGCAAAACGTTTTCCATGGATGTTTCCCATGTTTGAAGACTAAAAGGTGTCAAACTTCCTCACATCAAGATTTATGAAAATATCATTTCAATTTTCAACCAGTACAAAGCTAGCTGTGATATGATAGATTTCTAAATAAGAGAGGGAGAAGAATAAACCTTTGCTGAAAAGCCTGGCATGGTCATGTTTTTTCTGTTATCCAGTAGATAGAGAAAATGTGTTGACAGAAATGTGTGGTTTAATAAGGAAAAAAACTCCCGCTGTACTTTTCGACTTAATCAGTTGAAAACATCAGCATCACTGGATATGGAATGTAATATTGCTCTTGCATACTGAGTTGTTCTATTTATAGTCATTTTTCATTTTTGTGCAATTTACTTGCAATAGGAAATGCGCTAGCAATGCATTGAGAAATCAATATCTAACATTAACTTGGCTCTTTTTCAGTGCATGATTCTGCCCTAAAAGCCAATGGGAAACCCGTGCACAAACTTTACACTGTATCATTCCCCAAGGCAAAAGCCAAGAGTGCTCCAGATTGGAACTCTGCAGAATTTAGGGCACAGACTAAATATTTCTCAAATGGCACAGAATTTAAGTGACCCATCATTTAGATTCTCTTTATACCAGTTTTCATCACCCATTTCAAGCAGGCTCAAGGATTTGCCTGTCTGACATTGCCCTGACTGGCCTCTGTTACTAAAACATCTTTTAGTTTTTCACCTACAGTATCATTTAGTTTTCATTCTTGAATGCAGATATCTATTTACTTTTTTCAAATCTAGTCTTTAAAAGCAAATCTCATTCAACAGCTGTCTTTGGGGAAATGTTACATTGTAAAGCTAAGAAAGTGCAGTCCATTAAGTCAATCTATCAGATCAACTCACTTGAATGTTATCTTCTAAAACTTGGGTATCTCCAATAGGCTGGTTGTCTAGGGTAACTTCACCACTGGAGAAAGAGAGAAGCATATTCTGAGGGGATCTTCTCTTATGAAATAGGTGTGCAAGAGAGAGAGGATGAATTTGCCTCTGCAAACGTCAAAGATTTCCCAGTGACAAAAGAAAGAGCCTAACTACTTGGCTAAAAGCAGAGGGCTAACTTCCAAATGGCAGACTTCAGGTGCAATGAATCTTGCTGGTAGTTTCCCCTGGTCTTTGACTGCTACGTTCGTGCAGCACTGGCCAAGAAACAGCACCTCTTCATTCTTCTTTTCTTCTCTATTAGAAGAAGAGAGCGATGACCGATCTGAGTGTTTTGTCAAGTGGCTTGATTTTCACATATGAAAAGTGCCAGATGAATGGAAAGGGCATGAAGCCACGGGAGAATGAACTACTGGGCAGAAAACATAATCCTTTTAAGTGGCACACCCCAGTGGTAACAAAATGTAACATTTTTTTTTTTTTCCAGTTATGTTTCTGGTTGGTAATTAGAGGAAACATCCCTAAAAACGCCAGGCCCAGTAAAGGGAGAGAAAGAGATTTCTGCCTAAGAAATTCCTGTTCTGTGCACAGGGCTGACCTACAAAAATCTTCCGTTGTTACAAAGTTACTCTGAAAACATACATAAAAACAGAAGAAAGCTGGCACCTCCTTAATCTTATCTTTGTAATTGCACCTATTATGGTTCAGGACACACCTTCATTTAAATACAAGTAAAGTTCAAAATCTTTCTAAATCAATCTGATTTTTATTTAAGTGTTGTAAGAAAATGATTCAACACTGTAATTACCTCTGGCCATAATTGATTGTATTTGTTTATATGGCAGGTTATTAACAAAACATTATCTGGAATTGAACTCTACCTTTAAGCACAGTTTAGATTATTGCAGCAATATACCAAATATAATGTTATGAATGTGCAGCAGGTGGCTACTTAATAGCAGTTAGTAACATTCAGCATTCATTCTAAATAGTGCGTTTAAGACCAAATTAGCTGCCTTGCATGAGTGATTAATTTGACTGATAGTGCACTGTAAGGCATGACTAATAAGCATTATGCAGTTTTATTAAGCAATAACTCACAGCTACACGGTGATGTCAATCTTTATATTTGAAATACTATTTTAGCAAAGGAGTGAATGGTCTTTGCTTCTTTCAGAGTGATGTATTCTATTCCAGGAGCAGTGCAGTACTCTTCATTGCCTAAATTCACCATCTGGTATAGCCCAAAGCCATTATGCTTTCATTTTGCCATCTTAAAATGACAATATAATCGGCCGCTCCAGATTTATAATACTCTCTGTCTGTTTAAATTTCATGCAGTAATACTGTATTTGATCAAGCCCCAAACTGCATGTAACATTCTAGATTTCTGTGCATAAAACTGTGCTAATTTTGAGCAAAACATTTTAAAAAGATGGAAAAAGAGGAAAGGTGTATTTCTGAATATGCTCAGAACAGATCCACAGAAGCATTTAAACCTTTCAGGAAGCCTGTCTCCCACACATCTCTCCTCATGCTCTCAAACCAATTAAAATGCTAAAAGAGTTGAAGTCAGTGATGTGGCAGACAATGGGATACAGAGCCATTGGCACACAGTTCACAGGTAATTTTTGAAATGGATGGGAAGAGGCTTACAGGAATTGGGGAAGGAGGAAACCTAGAGAAGTCAGGTCCTCCTGCCCTACTGCAGTGCCTTCAGACCCCTGCTGTGAGATATTAGGTGACCTTGTAGTTTATAATACCAGCAGCAGGACTGTCACTAGACTAATATTCATACATGCTCCTTTTGCCGTGTACTTCCCATCACTTGTGGTCATCTCCTGCCACTCTTGTGCCTTGCTCCAGCTGAAGACCCAGCTGATGTAAGCAGGTGTCAGTGGGAAGCTGCAAAGGCCTGTAGGGGCCATGGGACTCAGCTGAGCTGAGACCCCAAATGGGAAAGTTTGGATTTTCCTCCTTTTAGATAGAAGATTTCTCTTGTGCTGTTTGTTCAGTGAGCAGCAAAAGGGCAGATAGCGTACGTGTAGGTGGATGTACTGCATGGTGGTGGAGTTCTGGAGGGGTTGGGGTTTTTTTGGAGAAAAGTACACTTGGAAATGGAAATGTCTGCTTGCAATTAAAAAAATAAAAATAGAATGTTGTTTTACAGGGTTAAGGAAAAAAATCTAAAAAAAAGGGCGTTTTGTAACATTTGAAAAACTGAAATATCATCTTCAGAAAAGATCAGTGTCCCAGAGTCAACTAGTGGTGTATTGTAGGTCCCGATGGGGAGCTGAGAATATATCCTCCCAGCTAGTGTAAAACTCATACTGCTAGGCAAGAATGATTGATTAGTTTATAAACAGACAGATGGGAACAAGAGTGGGAAGAAGAGGAAGATATGTCTCATTAGTGGCATGGATTACTCAGTTTTAGTTTGAAAATCATCTAAATTTAACCTGACAGTTGTTCTGTTTCTTAACCATAAGCTTTTTTCAGGGTGGAGCTCTTTCTGTATTCTACTTCTACACACCCTGTTTCACCAAAACACTTCCTTGTGTTAGATACGGCCTGTTGATCTTTCAGATCACATCCAATTTATTAGTTTTCTATGGTTAGCTGAATCAAGGCCCTTCGATGACAGACGTAACTCCCTTGTATGCTAAATTGTTTGCCGTGGAACACTATGGACCTGCTCTGTAAGCACCAGCTTGATGCATCTGATTTTTTATTACATCCAGCAGGTCCCACATTTACAGTAAGTCTATGCCCCAATTCTTGGCCCCCTCGATAAGAATAAGGAAAATATCAAGATCTCTGGGACAGTATTTTAGAGGATTTTATAGTTCAGATGTGAGTACTTGTGACACCTAGTGGTGCTGGCAGAAAAATGCAAATATTTTAAAGGAAGAGGAAGTAGGGGGGGTGGGCCGGGGAAGGGAAGAAGGGGTTCAATATCGCCTACTGGAAGATAGTTACTACAATAACCTAAGAAAACAGATAGCTGAGCAAATTCTTTCTCTGGGGATGTGACACACCTGTTTGAGGCAGCCAACCTTTGTAACCCATCACAAAAGCAATGGAAAAGTTCAGCTATATGAAACACTTCTGGGTTGGGGTGGGGTGGGATGAGGTGGCTATAGGTGATTGGGTAAGGTGGTCAGGCAATTGTCCAAATCCTCTTTGTAAAACAGGTGGTGAGCACAGGAGCTGTGGGTGATGGCATCAGCCTGGCATCAAAACATCAACTTAAAGGCACACCTGGGACAGAACAAGATTATTGATTCAGGCAATTCCATATCATGAAATAAAAAAAAGGAAAATGTTATAATCAGTTCATTGCTGGCTCTTTACAAAGTTGTCCTTTAAATGTGACACTTCAGCAACGTCTCATCACCCAAAACCTTCCCTATATTCAACAGAAAAATGTGGATGTCTCCCAAGACACGGACTCAGATCTTAGGTGGACTGAACTGCTCTGTGAAGAAGCATGTTTTATTACCCTAACAAGATCCCATGAATCGTATGAACTTTGTAAAAAGGCAAACTTGAGAGCAGACACCCACCTGATGCATACAAAGCTAATTGGGAGCATGGTCAGATGCAGTGATTAGGCAGCATAAGCTGTGCTGGCTGACCGGGAGCCTGCACCTGGAAAAGCATGACCAATTTGCTGTTGCAGGGCATAGCTTTTCATCAGCTACCCAGGCAAGTGACCCAAATGTGCAATATCTCAAGAACCTCCTATGTTGGAGGCTCTTGGGAGAAAACTGCTTTTAATGGTAGAGGTAACAACACCCAATGGCTTTTAGCAGTCTCTAAAAGAAATTGAAACAACATAATGCAGAACTCCCTCAGAGACAGGTATTCACGATCAATAATAGTGCCTATTTCAGTGCAGTTGTCCGTTAACACAAAATATACATCTGAAGATCTTTAACAGGGATAACATAAACAAAACCAATTTCCTTCATAACTAAACAATTTTGCACTGCTAGATAATAGATCTATTAAAACACAGCTTGTAAACATGCAGTTACAGACATATACATATGCATGACTTGTATATACTTAGTGTGACTCATGAATTGGAGTACGTGGCATGATTCACACAACTCCTGTGAGATTTGTTGGGTGATGGGCATGCTCTGTACCTCCTACTGTATCACGGCTTCTAGTGTTATAGTGCACCACTGTGTGTCTCTGGAAGACAACAAAGTATGTTTGCAGTGGACTTGGCAGTTTACTCCTCAAACTCTGCCACCTGCCATTTCCAGGTCACGTCTGCCCTTCTTCACTGCCTTGGCAGGAGCAAAGCACCTCAGCTGGATGCTTCATGTTGGGTTAAGTGAGATGGGTCTTACCCCACAGCATGCCACAATTGTTCTAACTCCTGTCGGATGCTATTGCTAGGTTTTGTCCAATGAAGGGATAAAGCTCAAATCACAGCAACTGCATGATTTAGGTGTCTAGAAGAAGTCTGTAAACAAAAGATCCTATGTCACTCCCAAAGCTGCTCTCAGACTTTGCCAATGGTCATTTTGTTTGGACTGCTCAGTTGTAGCTGCTTGTCTAAGGGACCATTGTTAGGTGTCCCTTTGAAGATAGTTAGAAATAAATGTATTTTGTGAGTGCTGCTACTACAATGGCAGGAAGAAAACTGATTCCCCCCTAGTAATCAAGTTGTAAGCTGTATGCCATCAGAGATAGGAGTAAATTCTTCTTATACAGAAAATTAATACATCAGCTAGTGAGAGTGAAGCTATTCAGGATTTGCTAAAGAATAATCTTTGCTTCCTCATCCCAACCCTAAACAGCATAACTGCAGTTAAAAATGGAAAGTGGTTTCATTCATTCCACTCAGTACCATACTCCCATTTTCCCACATGATCCCTCAGGCTTGCGGGGATGCCAAGAAATTATGACCTGTTGGGTCAGCAGAGAAGCAGCTTTGCAAGGCGCAGCACCACCAGTGACCAGGGCAGCCTCAGCACACTGCTGTGGTATATCCCAAGTCTAACTAGACTCTGCCTTGTATAAACCCAGAGTAAACAAAACCTGGAGAAACAATCAGTTTGATAGTAAGACCTTATCAGTCCCTGCTCATTGTCGACAATGCAGCTAGCAGAACACCAGACGGAGTTGTCTTGCATGCATAGGCAGAGCCTGTAAGAAAGGCGGAAGCAAAGCCATGGAGTGAAAAGCTCTTAAGAGATGGAGTTGTCAAGAAAGCCATTGTCCACTTGTGAAGAATGATAAAAAGAAAAAGATCTTAATCGGGATGTCGGCACCCACATCAACTTATGAGATAGAGGGCAGGGATAAACTTTGCAACAAAGGAAGGCACCTATCATTCTTCAATATTTGAAAAATATTGCTAAGGAAGGATGTGGAATCTCCATTAGTGAAATGTTTTAAAAATAGCTCAACTGTTATTTCTCAGGGACAACGTAGACATCATTGATTCAGCTTTGGGATAGAAGAAGGAATTAAATGACATGCGAAAGATCCTTCCTGCTCTACTTTGTATTATTTTGCTATGATACACTTCTTTGAGATATAAGTGGAATAGTAATGAAGAATAGTGCTCACAGTAACACCATCATATCTCCCTTGCAATCTCAAATATGTATTATAAAAGAGGAAGGAAGGAAGGAAGGAAGGAAGGAAGAAGGAAGGAAGGAAGGAAGAAAAAAGAGATGGAAAGAAAAGGGAAAAAAGAAAAAAGAAAAAAGAAAAAAGGAAAAGGAAAAGGAAAAGGAAAAGGAAAAGGAAAAGGAAAAGGAAAAGGAAAAGGAAAAGGAAAAGGAAAAGGAAAAGGAAAAGGAAAAGGAAAAGGAAAAGGAAAAGGAAAAGGAAAAGGAAAAGGAAAAGGAAAAGGAAAAGGAAAAGGAAAAGGAAAAGGAAAAGGAAAAGGAAAAGGAAAAGGAAAAGGAAAAGGAAAAGGAAAAGGAAGGGGAGAAAGATAAAGAAATAAAGTAAGAAAGAGCAAGCTATTGCAAAGCATACAAGAAACTAGGAAAGTGGTTAGTTCAGGATCATCCCAGAAAAGAGTAAAATTACATATTTGGCTTGAGTAGAATCAAACTTCATTTGCACTGTTATACCTGAGCTCAGCAGCTGAGTCCATTCAGCTGTAAAATTGTGTTTCAACATCTAGAATAAATCTAGTATACAGACCTAGGACAGTAGATACCCATAAAGAACCCCGTAGAAATTCCCCTTTTACTGAAATGGGAATATTAACTACTATTATACTACTACTATTAACTACTAAAGGACTCATAAAAAAAGAAAGTTGAGTGAATTCCACTAAATTCATCTTGTCACAGAAGGGAAATAAGCAAAAGCCTTCTAAATTTCCTAATAAAAACATGAGCAAAATCAGTAAAATGTTCAAACTTTCCTTTTGAAGAGGCCTTTCACTATCTGAAATGCTAGACCTAACCTCACCAGAGGACAAAGAGAGGACAGAAAAGTATGCCATGGTTGCTTACTAGTTCTTCACAATTGTTTTCTTTCGCAGAAATAAAAACTTTGAACAGTACTTTTTTTTTTTTTAACTTGAAGGGGGTGTTGAGTATTTTTGGGTCTGCATCTGCAGGAGTACTGTTTGGTTGGCCAAATCAGGCACTGGTCATTAGATGAGCCAGTAACTTTTAAGGTCCATCACAAGTCTCAAGGAGCGCAGTTTTATTTGGTGGAAAGGCAAAGTCATAAAAATAAAGGTTATGTCACTCTGCCCTAAAAGTGTGCCTGTGAAATGCACCTATTAAATGCAGATCACATGAGAAAACCTGCACTGGTTCTTCTTGGCTTGGGCAGTAAAAGCAATTGTGTTAATAAAATCATGCTTTTATTCATGTAACCTATTATTCACAAATGATATCCAAAATTACATCAAATTATGTCCAAGCGCATCTTTCAAAAGCAACAGGTGAGGTCATAAGAGTTATCGTGTATAAAATAATTCATAAATAATAATTCATAAATTTGCTGGTAATGTGACAGCGATACAAAAATTAATCTGGCTTTTCCAGATTTGTGCTGGATCCACTGGAGTCACAGTAATAAAACAGCATCTAATTTTCCTTTTTCTCCCTGATGCAACTACATGCAACTTAATATGCAAAGAAAGTTGCTCTGCTTACTAAGTAGCAGGCATTTTATTACATGAAATTAATTTATGGACTTGCAAGGACAACACCCCATTGTATAGGGTAGTCAAAAATTAATTACAGCCTTCTTTTCAGCAATGTTAAATAACTGTACAGACATGATTGACAATATTGTACAACGTGTTTTCTTGGTGTTTTCTTCAAAAGATGTCCCAATAAGCACTACACTAAAAATAAAATGAGAAAAAATGGCATTGGATCCTAAATGCGTTTTCCTCCTTCATATGTCATTATAACACTATTGAAGTTAACAGTGAGATGTTATTGTAAGATGCAACTGAATGTCCTTCCTACGAAAATCTGTTGATACTATTCAAGGCCAATAAACCATGATAATGTAATTAAATAAGAATAACACCAAGAGAATGCAATATATTTTGTTCTCTACTCAATTCCACACATTACTCTTGGGTTTTATTCCAAGAATAAGACAGTGAGAGCATAATAAAACCATACCATCAATGGTGATCTCTCCTTTCTGTTGTCTTAGCCTCATCAACCTATCCGAATAACTAGTAAAAAATATGATTCTATCAAACTTTACTTGCTGCTCAAATTGTGTTCCCAGTGAACTCTCTTATCATCGTAAGTATTATAAACATCAAGGAAGAAAATTTTATAATCTAATTTTAAAGAGTCAGTAATGTGTCTTAAAATTAATCATTCATTCTTGAGCTCTAATATTAGCTTACAGTTACTAAAGCCTAATCCAATCTTACTGAAGTAATACAAAGCTTTCCATTGATACAGAAGGCTGTCGTTTTGCAAGATACCATCAGTGCCTCTATAATAAATGTGCTTAGCTCTTGATCTTAGCAGGAATCCAGCTCAGAAATCCAGCTGAGTATGCTTCAGCCTCAAAGCAGCAGTTAGCTCCCTAGTAAAATCTACAGAAGAAATTATGGAAAAGTGCCAGGCATCTCCTGAAATTTAAAGCCGTGTCTACAACAGGACCAGAGAAAACTTACTAAATGGAGCAAAAAATCAGATTTTATATCTAAGAAAATAGTTGATCACCGTGGAACAAAGACACAACTGACAAAAAGAGTTATCAGTTGGGAAAGAGGGAAATTCCAGTAGACATCTGGACAACCTCTCACACAAACAGTGCTTTTACTCACAAGAAGGGATGTCCAGCCAGTCCTAAATAAGTCACTATCTACATGAATGGGAGCCATGGCTGACAAGCCGAGTTTGCAGAGCTTTATCGAAGATTTTTTTAAATATTCTAAGAGGTTTTGTACACTTTATTTTGCAAGGATAGGTAATGTTTCAGATTTGTGTTTTCTTTAACGGAGGAAAATCTCTGGGGAGACCTGTCTTCCTGGACTTATTATTTTGGACATATTGTATCAAAGGATATTTAACTTGAATTGTTCCTTCCCTCTCTTCTACAGACCCAATAAGGAAAAATAAGTTGAGAAACTTCTATGGTCTGTGTCTTAAACATTGACCACAAGGGAAGGATATCATTAACTGCCCAAAGAAATGTCTATATGACACATGTGAGTAACTTACTGGGAAAATATCTAAATTATGAGGGAAAATGTCAGAACCATGTAAATTAAGACTGCAACAAGAGAGAACCCAGTGAAAACTGAGCTACAAATTTTCAAGTTCCAGCTTGAAACTTGAGTTCTGGTTCCATCCAGACATGATCAAACTTCTTCCAAGTCTGTAGAGCTCTAGCTGACAGATTAATAAAGGAAGCAGATCTTTTCAGATTAAGTTGTTAACTTAAGTTGATTATCTTAAATTACATTCAGAAAATGATAACATTATCACTATTAAAAAAAACTCAGTTCAGCAGAGAATTGCTTTTTGGGAAAGCACATATCTATCTACTTTCCTGGGTCAGGGCTATACTGACTAAATACTGGAGAAAATTCTGCTTAAAACCATTTCAGCACAAGCATAAGAACAAAGTACATGTGGGACCCATTAAATCTGGGGCTAATATTGCTGAGACCTACACTGCTTTAAAATTGGGCTTTCAAGATGGGTTCCGTGGATAACAGTGCATGTAGTTAGAGGGAAAAGCCATACACTCAGTTTTCTTCATTTTTCTTGGTGCTGAAAAGCAAAGAGTGAAAAAAAGAAAAAAAAAAAAAGAAGGCAGGGGAGAGACTGGACAAGATGCAGCTATGTTTATTCTTATCTTTCTTAATCCCTATTCAAGTAATCATGCCAGCTGGATGCTCAGAATCTGAATCCAAGAGACCTGATAATAGGAAAAAAAAAGAATCTTCATAGAATCATAGAATGATTTAGGTTGGAGGGGACCTTGAAGATCATCGAGTTCCAACGCCCCTGCCATAGACAGGGACACCTCCCACTAGACCAGGTTGCCCAAGGCCACATCCAGCCTGGCCTTTCAAGAAGAAAGCGAGCATCCAGAGGGATAACATGTAGGCTCAGATAAGCATGAATTGTGTTGTGCAAATACATGACAAGAGGAAAGCAGACTGAGGATGCTAAGGCACTGAGGCATCTGTGATTTCTATTTTAATCAATTGGCTGCTTCTCTTCGGTCACAGTTTCAGAAAAGCAGCCATCGGTTAAGCTGGTTAAACAGAGGAACCGTATTTCATTAGTTGTGCAAAAAGAATATGATTATTCAAACAATGCCCCCAGTGAAGGTATGCAGCTTGCATTTTCATTCTGCATCTCACCAAGAGAAAAAAGATAAATCTGAAAGAATAGTAACATCCCATTTTCGGAACTTTATCTATATGCAATTACATCTGTACAAAACAAGGTGGTTTAGGAGAATGAGTGGAGATGAGACAATAGAAAGCTTGAAGAGCAAATCCCAGTATCAATTACTGCTTTACACATTTTGGAAAGGGAAAGTATTAATGATATTTTGCCTTAATTGCACTCTGCAATAGCATAGGAATGATTTCTACTCCTCTAATTCACCGGGCTGCTAATAGAATTAAATTGCAAAGCCATAACAAGGCTTGGACACAATTTCTAGAGCAAGGAGTCAGTCTGAGTTGCCTTCAGCTCAACTTTCCATGTACGCAAAGAGCCTTATACTCCAGGAGGTTCCAGAAACTCCCTGTGATGGACTCCCTAGTCTCAGTTCAGGGTTGCTTTTGAGGTCAAGAGGTGCAGGCTGACCTATTCTTTATGATTTCAAATTGGCTGTTCACCATACAGGACTACACCGCATGGCCCCAGAAGACATAAAGCCACAGAGCGAGAATGCTCCCGGGGTGTGCAGCAGCAACAAAAAAAATAATAATAATTTAAAAAAAAAGCCTGAAAATTACACTCAGTCCCTTGATTTTCTGCTGGACACTTGCACTGCACAATGAGCTGAGCTGCATCCTTTCCTGAAGGTGGACTCATTGATTTCAAGCATGAATTTCCGAGGGAACCAGATGGCATGTGTGTGGGAGCAAACGTCCAGTCCTCGATAAGTAGTATGCACAGTCCTCAGAGTGGGATATTTGTCTTCTGGTGTTTAATTTCAGAGTGTACATCTGTGACTAATGACAAATGTGTTACTTATTTTAGAGTCTCAACTATAACATTTGGGATTCAGTAAATTTTTGCAGGACACTATCTGAAACTGATTCTGAATTGCACTTGTTGCTGAAACTTTACATTTCTTCTGAAACTATAATGATTTCACCTGTAAATATCTCCAGAATATAATTAAGACCATCTGGTAGAGGGAATTGATTTTGGAAACATTTTTGCTGGAAAGGAAGCCAAATTCACTCTTGGGAGCAGGGTCTCTAATAGTGCTTCCTTTTCCTCTGAAATAATAGTATAAAGTAAAACCATTCTGGGAAGTGTCAACAAAATCTTAATTTGATGTACAAGGGCTGAAAAGCCAAAGCTAGAAGGAGAACTATGGGACAAAAATGTGTTTACACAGATGCTGGATTGTCTCCAAGACCTGTGAAAATAGTGCTAAATCCTCCCAGGGCTGAACAATGGGACTGAAATGAGGCATCAAAGAATAATTAATATATGTTAACTTGCTCCCACCCATTATCACATTGTGTGGGATTTTTTTTCCCCCTAGAAGCACAAATAATTAACATAGTGCAAAGGGTTTCTAATCCATTCATTGTATTTGCACATACTCAGGCCGGGAAGGAGTCACCAACAAATGTTTGATTGGAGCTGGCCTGTATTACTGCTTTTGTTTTTGTAAAACAATTTTAAGTAGAATACAAGCCCTTTATAAGGCAGTTCTTTCATAGAAATGAGTTTAATGCAGGATTTTTTGTGTAAAATCTGCAGGTATCTGAGCTGGAGACTGACCCTCTGGCAACTAGCTCAGGCACGGGTTGATGCCCCAGGATGAGCTGAAATGGGGCTCCTAGGCAGGGGTTGAGGGGAGCCCCATGGTCAAGGCCCCTTGAGGCCCTGAAAAATACTTACAGGGCGCTTATCGCGGAATCACGGAATTTTCAGAGTTGGAAGGGACCTCTAGAGATCATCTAGTCCAACTCTCCTGCCAAAGCAGGATTGCCTAGAGCACATTACTCAGGACTGCATCCAGGTGGGTCTTGAAAATCTCCAGAGAAGGGGACTCCACAACCTCCCTGGGCAGCCTGTGCCAGTGCTCTGTCACCCTAAATGTAAAGAAGTTTTTCCGTATATTTGAACGGAACTTCCTATGTTCCAACTTGTGCCCATTGCCCCTCGTCCTGTCACTGGGAACCACCGAGAAGAGTCTGGCTCCATCCTCCTTCAACCTACCCTTTAGATACTTGTACACAGTAATAAGGTCTCCCCTCAGCCTTCTCTTCTCCAGGCTAAAGAGTCCCAGCTCCCTCAGCCTTTCCTCATAAGGGAGATGCTCCAATCCCTCAATCATCAGCATTTGACTTCAATAAGAGTTACTTTGAATGGACTGCTTTATGAAAAATAGAATACATTGAACATAATATTATATAGAAGTAGATAAGGTTGTTTATTGTTTATACTTGCTAGAATCAAAAGTACTATTTTTTTAGGTTCTAACCTGAAAAAAAATAGAAAAAATAGAGTGCCTATTCAATGATTCATTTTCTCTTTGGATGTTTGAGTCTCACAGTTAATATTGCCCAAGTAGCCATTGGCAGAGCAAAACTATCTTCCTACACTTGACCTCCACACTTGAAGAAATAATCATTGCCTTTTTTTAGGACAGCTGACAGCTAGCAGTGGGACCGTAACCTTAGAAAACTGAGACACTTCCCATCATTGACTTTGGTTTTTAAAAAACTTTGATCTGAAGTGCATGTGTGAGGCAAGGAGGAGAGAGGAAGAGGAAAGGCCAGTATTAATTGCAGAGACTGCAGGCAGAGTAGGATAACAACTTTGAAATAAATCATATAACCAAACCATAACAGGAAAATATTTGATAGTCTGAGTATTGTATAGAGACAGTACTCTCTCCCCAAAGCACAGTTCCTGGAAAGCTCAGACAAGAGATTTCCCTGATGTGGTGGAATATCAGATCTAAATTGCTAAACAACTTCATTTTCTACTCCTTCACCCCAGCTCACCACCAAGAACACCCCACCCAAACCCTCCAACCCCTCCCCAAAAAAAACCCCAAACAAACAAACAAACAAACCAACAAAAAAAACAAAATCCCAAACCCCCCTTCTCTGGAGAAAGCAGAACTACACCAGTCTGAGAAGACAGTAAGATGTAAAGATATAATTTGGACACTGCTCATGACTTTAAATGAACATGTGTTGGAGTGGATATGGAAAGTGCTTCTCTTTGAGCGAGTTTTACTTGCAGCTCCAGTTTGCTGAACATGTTTCTTTTATCCCTCCAAAATATTTTCAAAAACATGCACTAAAATGTCACAACAAAACTTCCCTCCTTACTTCATAATTCTGTAGCATTATAAAGCAGTCCTGGCTGGATAACGCATAGTTTCTTCTTTTTCGGTTGTTCTCGAAAGTCTTATTTTCCACTGTCTTATGTGATATAGTGAACTACAGAGAGCTATTCAAATCTCAGGACAATTTGTTATTTTACACTGATGAGAACATTGTGTGTACACACTTTGTGAAGAGTAAAACTTTTGGCTAGTACAGTAATGAATAGAACGAATTTGGAAATGAATTGTATTTTCAAGTCTTGAGCATTATAAATCTTGGCTTGCAGTACTATAAAACAATTGTCGTTTTAAGTATATGGTCTAATCTAACACAAGCAGGTTGTATATATGGTAGTTCCGGGTCATAGTACATTTACATTGAAGTTACCGGCAACATAGGCTGAAGCTAACATCAAAATAAAGCAAATAAATACATGAGCGTAAGCAGTTCTGGTGAATTAGCCCTAAAGGATTCCAGTTTCCTGTTGATCTGCATCTTACTGTTGATCAACTTCTGTGTTTAAGATAACTTCTTATGCGTGCTAAGAGGGCTTATAATGTTTTTCTTCCATTTAATGTCAAAGTGTCACTTCCATGTGCAGTCTTTCCATCATCAAGGCACTTTAATGGTCTGTCTCCTTCAGCAGGCTGCCTATTTTCATGACATTTGTGAAAGAATAATTATCTTTGGGACCTCTAGCCTCTACTTCACATGTGGCTGAGATCAGCGAGCACACACACAAACACAGACTTTATAAGCCTTGTTTCCAAAGGAAATCGCTCTAAAAAGGTACTCTTCTGCCTTTTGTTTTACAAGAAGTGATCTCATTGTAATCAAAACGGATGTCCTATAAAAGACATTGGAAGGTCTTTCCATTCACATGAAAGATAAACAATTAACACTACCCAGTATCAGAAGAGTAAACAAGCAGTGGTAAGTGATAGACCAGTGACCCCAAAGAAGGCATAATATCCCACTTAAAGCAGTAATGTTGTTTCTTTTGGAAGGGAGGCAGGATTTTCATATGCCATGGACTGCTGCACCCTTTCTCCTGCTACCATTTAGTGTATTTCTGATTGTAAACTTACCAGGTTCCTCATCAGATCTGGGGTGAGGTTTTTTTTTCTGTTTCTATTGTTTCTATGGGGATATTCTTTCCCCTAACAACAACAAAAAAATCTGTTTATAATGTCCCATATAAGAATATGGCATAGATCTTCAGGAAAAATGCTAAATAAGGGTGATATGAAAATTGACCAACTCAAAAAGGAGACATTAGGGGACCAGCAAAAGTATTTACCTTTATACAGAGCATGAAAAAAAAAATATTCAAGAAATATGGTCCAGCTGTAAATTCTTTCAGGTGACATAGGCAACAGGGGTGGTTCATAAATAGTCAGGAAATTATGAAAAGGATAAATGGTCCAAAATTATGGGACAAGTCATTTTCCACGGTTGGTAGGATGAACATATAAGAACAGACTTTTCTGCCGTTAGGGTAAGGTCAGTAATATGACACACGCACTGAGCAGCTAAAGTGTCAGTAAGGTTGAAGCAGCAATGGATTCTGCAATGACCTGATGCTGCCAACTGGAAGTGTGTGATTGCAGGATCCCCCAGGCTCCTGAATCTGATAGAAATCTCCCCATCACCTGTTGCCAAACGGTTTCACTTTTAGGACATGTTTGTCTCGTGTGACAGATATTCGCCTTAACCTTTTTAATTTTGTCTGATCTGACATCTCTTTGGAAGAAGTGTAAGATGGCAGGCTCTGTTTCCCAACCAGTGTAAAAGTAATACTCAAGACACTGATATTTCTGATTATTTATTATGGCACTTTTAAGCATATAAACTCCATTGCTAGGTGTTTCAAGCCAGTTAAAAAAAAAAAAAATAATAATAATAAAATGAGGCTTTAAGTTTTAGGCAGTGTTTCAGTAGATTTTGGTTAAGAATTTTTAGAATGTTACTAGACAGGAAATAAGAATTTTGCTAGGAAAACAAAGAGTCTTTTCAAAATAAGGCTTCCTTTCAGTAAAGCATGTCTGTGTTTGCTTAAGTTTATCGTGGCCATTGGCTCACCAGTATATATTTTTTCAGATAAGAAATTTGTGGGTTCGAAACATGAAAAAACAAACTGACTCCTGAAAATACATTCCTCTACTTAAACACCAACAAAGCTTATCTCTTATTTATACCCACTCAATTCTATTTGCTTTGTAACATGCAAATTAGAAACAACTCTAGAACCTGAACTCTGAATGTTTT
Organism: Anarhynchus alexandrinus; assembly: GCA_008711295.1. Taxonomy (NCBI): domain Eukaryota; kingdom Metazoa; phylum Chordata; class Aves; order Charadriiformes; family Charadriidae; genus Anarhynchus; species Anarhynchus alexandrinus. The sequence continues at coordinate 4,201,751 of VUYV01000050.1, read as the reverse complement.
TTCTATTTCAGATTTTACTACCTTAGCAATTTAAGGATGCTGATCAAAATACAGCTTGCTATTAACTGTTCATTACCATATATTGCATTATCTCGAACCGAAGGCAGTTTGTAGTAGAGCCTAAAACCAAACTGAGTTTTTGTAAAACCTCACTTTAAAATTCCACTATAGTAACAACATTTCCACTTCATATATTTAACAATTTTATTTAATAGCCTCGTAAGTTCAGAATAGTTACATAATAGTTACATCACGGCTTTTAAAAAGGATTGCACTCAGCTACTCAGTCCATTGAAATACTAGAAAACAGGGAAAAGGAAAATAAGGAGTGTAAAGGAGCTCTGTCCACTGAACTGAGTTGTTTGTAGCAAGTTCCTACTGAACATGAAGATGTCCTCATGCTTTCTGGTAGACTCTAACACACTTCACACCATTCATGTCACATTCCTAGAAGACAAAGAGATGGATGTATTAATTTGCCTCAGTAAAAGAACTTTCAGAGTTAATTTTAGGCTACCAGCCAGCAGCACTCAGGGATGAGAAAGTGGAACTGAACTCACCACCACCAATTGTCCATCCACTAGTTTCCGTGTTATTATGGTCTTCTTGCCATCCCATTCCTGCTCCTGAATCAATGACCCATCATCTTTTAAGTTGACAAGGGTCTGAAAGAAGAACCTGAGCGTCAGTATTTTACCCATGACATTTGATGGAGTCTGAGGCTTTCCAACACCTGATTCCAAAGGAAAAATACCCACCCCAGCTCACTCAACAGTAATTTTGCCATTGACATCTACAAAGCCAGGATATTATCTTAAATGTTTTATCGATCCTCTTCTTACAGTGGCTCACTGCTTGTTCACGCACTGCTCTGACACATTCCTGCATCAGGCAGACCTTTGACAGCGTGCACAACTCCAATTAACAAGAGCAGACGGTGTTCTCTGTTCACCGCTTTGTACATGGGCTTTGAGCTTTTGTGTAACGTTTATCTGATCTTGCAATAGATGAATTGCCAGTGTGTGGCTGGAGGGGGGTGTGTGGCACGCAGAGAGCACTAGGAAATGAGAGACGTATTTGAGGGCTTCGTTGTGTTTAACTTCCTTTTGAATGAATATTTTCCCTACTTGGTGCAGGGAGAAGCTCTTTGCCTTCTAAAACTGGAGATTAGGGACTGTGATCCACATGTGTGCCTTGTGTGGTTGTTATCCCACTGCACACTGACCCAGGCTCCCTTCTCATGCAAATACAGACTGAGCGGAAAGGCTAACCCTAGGGCTGAATTGCCTCTGATTAAACATCAATGGGATTTTTTTTCCACAGGCTTCAAATGAAGTGGCATTTGGCTCTAAAAGGGATTTAGAGGTCTGTTAGTTTTACTAACACAATGCTTCTGCTACTAATTGAAAACAACAAAACACACAAGACATTATCGGTTTCAGCATTTTCCCTCTTTGGAAGTTGCTTAATCCAGGAAAAAAAAAAAAAAAGAATTTTTTTTTCAATGAGACTTACAGCGACAGCTGTTCATCAAACAAAGCATTGTTAGTATGGATGTCAAAACTGATTTTTAAATAGCATCTCCATCTGCAAATCACCCAAAGATTTGTGTTTTTTCAGTAGAATATCTAGTATACTAACCTGAGTTTTCCTGCCATCTAATGTATTTTCCTCAAATTTCTCTCCAAGCTTGAAGCTGAACTGTGAAGTTTTGAAGGTGCTTTCTGTTTTTACGGTGATTGTGTCCCCATCCTTAATAATGTAAACATCTGGTTTGGCCATGCTTCCCATTTTTCTCATGGCCATACCCACACCTGCAAGGCGAGAGGCACAGAGTGTCACAAAGTCAGTTAAACCCCGAGGCTTAGGGCCACACGAGAATTGAAATACCTAATTCCCATTTAATTAGGCACTTAAGTACACTTGAGAATCAAAGCTCAAGAGCCACAAAGAAAGAGGATGTTTTAAATTAGCCACTGATGAGGAAGGAAAAAAAGCTTATTTGCAGGGTTATGCTTTACCCTCCTCAGGGAGCTAAAGTTATATCTATTTTGCCCTCTAGAGGACTCACAGATGTCCCAAAACTCAGCACAGAATTTTTACAGACAGAAATAAACAATAAACAGGAAAACAAATACAAAATCTTAAACTAATATAAAATTATTCCCTTCAAGTTCTGAACACTTTAAAAATTCTACAGATGATTTTGAATTGATAGATTCATCCACCTGCATATTTCTTTCAACTTACTCAAAAAACACTCTTCCATCACTCTGTACACAACTGCAAACATGCAATTTTTAATATAAGTTCATCTTCTACATCCTGTATCCAAAGTATGGACTTGTGAATTGGAAAATTGCTATCTTAAAAAATAGTGCTCACAGACAATTTACACACACACGAAAAAAAAGGACTGCGAAAGAAGTGAGCTTTGCGAATGACTGAAAAATCATCATCTGGAGACAGCAGCCCTCAAACCTCTTCAGCATAAAGGATTCACCCTGCCTCAGCCCCTGCATGCACTGTCTGAGTGGTTTGCTTGAGTCTTTTTGGTCTGAAGGATGAAGACATGACTAAGGTAGTAGTCAGGCAACAAAGGTGAATCCATCAAACTGGAAAGTGCAGGTCTGAACCAAGAACTGACAAGCAACCAACTGGAGCAGAAAGAGCCACCAAGTGGGTGAGCGTCTGGGCTCTGCAGCTGGTGGAGGTAGAAAATGTTGTCACATAACAGCACAGCACTGGCCTGGAGTGTACAGGATACTTGGGTGAGGGCTGAATCCACAAAGCAAAGATTACAGTTTCCTTGGGAGGTGGAAATAACAAAGTACTTCCCAGCCACTGCTTCAACAGACTCAACTGAGATTCCAGGACTGAGCCTTAAGCTTGAGATTGCAGAGCAAAAACCAGATCTCCCCAGTCCAGCTTTTCTGGCCAGAATTGCAAGTTATCATCACGGTGACCTCCCCACCCACCCTTTTGCTGTCATCCAGTCCAGAGCAATCGGGGAGTTATCTGATGAGCAAAGCCTTGGGATCCAAATAAACAGAGATGAGCTGTGTATGTTTTCCATATGGCAAGGAGTGAAATTCAAACTTCTTTATCCTCGAATGTTCTTTTATACAGACTGAGCAGAATCTGCAGAATCTCATTTATGGTGTATCAATAGGATAAAAGCCAGAGACTTTCCTAAGCAGTCAGCGAGGGTGAGATCCAATAAAGGACTGGCTCCTAAAGTGTGATTTGGAGTAAATTTAATTGCCTAAATTGTAATTGTAAAAAGGAAAAGTGACTGGTTTAAGATTGTGATCTAAAAACAAACAAACAACACTCAGTTGCTGCCTACACATGGGAGGTGCTCTGCAGTTGCAGCACTTAATTTATACTTTGAAGTTGCAACTTGGCACATGCCTAGCCCTGGCTGTTAGACCTGAGCACCGCAACACCCTAATCCATGGCCGAACTGAGCTGAGCTTAAAATTCTTGAATTTCCTCCAAAGTCTCCCAAAGGGCTGAGTCCAGAAGGCTTTCTCACATCACAACGACCACATATTGACAGGCCTCTCACAAAATACAGTTACAGCCACCACTGTCTGCAGAGTGCAAATGCAGTGATGCCTTTCGTGTTTTACACGAAGAGCGCAAGACCTAAATTCCTTCCTCCCCTCCCCTCCAAAGATATTCAGAGCCACATCTTCTGCCTCTTGAGAAAATATCCCAGCAGTGAATAAATTGTGGAAAATAATAGCTCCTGGGCTATACAGACACCGCAAGGCGTCTGTCACCTGTTGGCCAGGATGCTCACAGGGGAGCAGTAAATCTGAACTTGCAGAGGAGGCTCCTGGTGTTAGGTCTGCTCTTGATTCGGTATCTTCGTGTTACAAAATGTAGGGTGACCTGGAAGCAGGGATAACGAGCCAGGACTATCCCCCTGAGATAAGGGTGCTGCCCACAGGAGAATACAAACAGCCTCTGGCAGCGCACTCGGCTGTCGGTTACCCATAGGCAGTTGATCCAGTCTGGCTTTCTCCTGAGGTGACACCCAAGGTGACTTGACGGGAAAGCAGCCCGGGCTCAGCAGGTCTGTGCGTGGCCACCGTGAGCCCGGCCGGGCCCCGGCGGCAGCGCTGGTCCCCACCAGCCGCCTCCCCCCTCCCCGCCGAGGGCAGCGCCGAGCCGGCTCCCCCGCACCGCTCCCGCCGCCCCGGGCTGCCCCGGCTGCCCGCCCCGGGCATTACCGGG